>CM060954.1:109923812-110238812 GCA_030765055.1 Mantis religiosa | reverse complement strand
ACCACGATAATGTGCGGCCATATATTGCCAATGTTGTTGCTGAATATCTTGCAAAAATCAACGTGAAGTGCATCCCTCACCCTCTCTATTGTCCGGATTTAGCTCCATGTGAGGTTTTTCTATTCCTTAACTTGAAGAAACGCCTTCGTGGGAGGCATTATCCATCATCAGAAGCAGTGGTGGAGGCTGCGGAAGCGATTTTGAGGGATCTCTCAAAACATGGGTGCCAGCATGTCTTTGAAGACTGGCAGAAACGCTGGGACAAGTGAATCGCATTAAGGGGAGACAATTTTGAGGACCATAAAATTATGAGGATGAGTAAAGGTACGTTGTCAAAAAGAATTGTGATCATTCTTTATTGAACAGCCCTAGTACTTAAACTTGGGATATGACAGCTTGTTCCAGCTTGTGACCGCCTGTTAGCAGAGAAGTACTGAAGCCCAACAGAAGTCTGACTACAGCATGCAATACAGCTTGGTATTGGGGCAAGCTGTTGTTACCGCTGAACGAAATTTTGCATGATTCGCAAACTAAATTTTGCTTTATTCCCTTGTCGAATTCAGCAACTTTTGCCTTACAAGATATTACGAGAAACTGTTCCTCTACTGAAGAGATAAGAGACATCCCAGGCGTACATAGTGGCATATCCTATAAAATTAACAGAACCTCAAGTGTGGCGGGAATTCTAGGAATTTTATTTCTCCCAGTAACGTGTTGGCTAAAAAATTCCCTCTACAGCTTCACTGTGGCTGCCTAAACATGAGTACTCATGGTAGCATATGCAGGCAGGGGGCACACTTCACGATCTGTCACCTATGAGAAATCTGTTGCTCTTCAGTTACAAATCTATTATAGCTTCAGCTCTTCCCCGAGGAAGTGAAGGAATCACAGTGTTTATAGGTAGAAGGGCCCAGGTACACGTAATGGACCACAACCGAAGATTACCAGAAAGGACCACAAATCACTAAGAGATCAAGCAGTCCTGTGTCTACGGGGAGTACTCATTTGAACACCCGCGACATGTATCGGTCAACATTAGAGGAAAGAATGAAAGTGAAAGAAAGGAAATTATGGTAGATGAGAAACTCTTTCCGATCCTCACATCTTGCATATGCATTATGAAGAGACAGCTGATATTGGCTCAGTGATATGTGCTACTTTAGCCTGGAACTGATGATGAGATGTACTATTGGTTTGTAAACATAATTTTCCATGATTATACGGCAGATTAACCTCGATGCTCCTACAAATAGAGTCGTTTTGAAACAACATGCGAAACATACAATTGGAAATCATATCAACCGATAACAGTTCTGGAGCCAAGTTTCACAACAGTCCACTTCTATTGACTCATGTACTTCGCTTGGTGAAGTTGCACGGTTTATGAACTTTTCGTTATCAGTTGTTTTATTACAAAGTAGTAAGAGGATATGATGCCTTTTCATTAGCAACAATACTTTTTTCACAATATCCCCAGGGAGGTACGTGCAGAGCTCATTTCCATGCTTTCACGAGTTTTCTGTCCCTTATTTCCAGTAGCCATCATTTCTTCATTGTAGTATCAGGTGGCAGTATTGGTCGTCTTGTGACTGAGTGACGTATGCCCTTATAGATTCCTTCCAGGCGTCGGTTGGGACTACATAGTTATCACCTGCCTGTAGGCCATTTCGGGCAGACGCTCCTTAGGGTGAATTTCAAGGTGGTGTGGTCTTAGAGGGCGTCAGATGCTTTATAATTGGAAATTATATACAGTACATATACACATACATCAAAATGCACATGCACTCTTAATCCCAGTTTGGTGATATTCAGGTCTCTGCCTTCCCAGAAGTCGAGGTAGAAGCACAAAGGTGTGGATGTCTCATGTGCGGTTCTATAACCCGGTTTCAGGAGCTTCTCTGTTTGTATATAGGTTTTAGTTCAATTTAATGGTTTATTCTCTAATATAAAATCGCTTAGTTATCAATCTAAAAAGCAATCTGGTACTATTGAGATGTCTGATTCTTATTTCCGGACAACTTTTCCTTTATATACCTATATAGAGCTTTGAAGAAAATATTGAAACAGTTATTTTAGATTTAAATTTATTTAAAATTATTTATGATTGCAATGGATAGGGAACGAGGCTAAAGATGACAACTGAAAGTGTGAAAGTTATTAGACAGAAGAAAAGGAAACTGAAAATTAATCATGATTTTAACAACAATATTATTGTAAACATTAAGCAAGTATTATTTTAGTAATAAATAGTGTGAAGTATTGATTTCAAAGAAAAATTCTGAAAATATATTAAAGCTTACAAAGAAACATGGTTCTAACTGAATGTGATGTGGACCAATAGAAAGATGCTGAGTTGTCATAGGAACGGCAGCACCAATAACTTGAAATTAGCCGGAGATAGCGGTCTTCTATATTGAAGCGCCGTAGAGATTTGATGTGTGTGTTAGCCAGCCTGTAAGTCTGCAGAAAGGACGTGATGGAGAAAACATTGTATAAGTAAAAAATTGCTTTAAAATTACGTAATGTCGACGTTCATAAAAGTGATTGTTCAGTGTTTCAAAGAGGTGTGTTAAATGGCCTAGTTAAATTAAAATATAATTTTGGAAAAGAAAGTTATAACAATTATTTGATCTTCCCACAAATTCATCATCGTTTCTCATACGCGACCACATCCTGAAGAAAAGATTTTCATGCTAAGACGAGAGCAGCTGTGGTAAGCTCCAGAATCGATCGCATTTGGGAACATCGAGAACATTACCGTGGTGCATCATTGCATCAGCATATCATCCCTACATACGTCAATTTCTATACAATGTTAAAAATGATTATTGGGAAATAGAAATGTTAATAAAAATGTGCAATGCTTTAAACTACAAGAAGAATTACATCATCTCCTTTCTTATATCTCGATATTTATGTATATAACATCGTTCAGGACTCTTACATGCGATCGTGCTCATTATTTATGGTTTTAACCTTTAAATATTCGCAAATTACAGAAGGAAAACTCAGACGGTAACTTCTGATGCAGACAATATAATGCATCTTGGTTTGAAATCCCTAGCTCCGGCCAATATTTTGGGTCCTTTTTTGTTGTTTTCCTTTTCCCCCTGATTTTCCTCGTCGTCATTGTAAGTACAGATTTGGGTATTTAATGCTACAGTCGAAATTCATATGATAATAGCTATTTATCCACAGGTAATGAAAACAAATACACTATACGGAGTAAGTTTTAGAAGGCCTGTTGCCAACTGATGCACCAGAGAGGGGACGAAGAAAGTAACATTTGTTGTCTGAGAAAATTGCGAGAAGGTAATCTTACGAAGTAAAGGATAATTATGATAACATTATAAAATACAACAGTCAGTTTACCATGCTTATTTACTGAAAATGATGCATCTGGATTTTTGAACACGTCTTAGTTTAAATAAAATGAATAACGGGTCACCATTCTCTTTGTTGGAAACTTTGCCCTGTTTCACAATAAGCGACACAGTAAGCACACTCACATGGCATGCTCTGGTCGTGTGAAAAATTGATCGGCACACAGTTTCTTAGATGACAATTCCTTGAAGAAACTGTGAACTTTAAAAATAATATTGCTGGTCAGGGAGCAGAGTGCTTTAATCTTAGTACCTTAGTACCTTAGGTTTGAAAGTGACATTTTTGCAGTTCACATAATACAATGTAAACATGTGAATCTTCTGATTATTGCCACAGTTACATAAAGCACCTTAGAATTTGCGTTACTCACTAGACTTGTACCAAACTTCATTGAATACACCTAGGCACTCCTGAAGCAGTGCTTTGTAGTCAGTAAATTATGAGTAAATATATGCAGTTTCTAACGACATTGAGTCCGGTGTTTATTCTCTAAGCGAGAACCACACGTCATGGAAAAATGACCTTTGTACACTCGGTCTCAAAGTTTCCTTACGAAGACGCACTACACTGTCCAATTTCCAGTAGTAATTTTGGGGGGCATGAAAAAGAGAAATATCTGTTGTTCATGCTTGTACTGGGCGTTCCGAACTAGAAAGTCTATCATACAACAGTAGGTCTAGGCGAGCCTCCCCTAGCTCCGCCTCATATGCCTTGTAATACCCGCCTTATAGAGAGAAGATAATGTCATCTGCGCAGTTACATGTAGAAGTAGAGTCTCATTTGCGTGATACTAAAGTTTCTGTGGACACCCGTTTAGCTGTAGTCTACCCGTCCAATATAAGAAGAATGGCGAGGTTGTCTAACACAAAGGCATATGTGAACATGAGAAGGAGCGGATTACATGGTAAATGGATGATACCTGGATGCTTGACTGTCCGCCACTAATCCATGAGCTATCTATCATTTCTTGAAGCATTCTAAAATAAATATATAATTTTCGTCACTTTATTGTCTCATACCTTCTATAGTTCATATGCCCGATTTCACCAACATACGTTAAGTTTCATCACAGCTCTTAGTCTTTTTAACAATAGTCATAATAGGAGTTGCATTTCACCAACATGTGTTAGCTCAACACTCATGTTAAACCTCTTGTTAAACTAACAAGCTATATTTCTGTCGCTAAGTCGTTAAATATTGTAAAATTGTCAAGATGGTGCTTGTGAACACAGCTTTTGATGTCTTCTTGCTATATGTAGACCGTTTAAATGGCATTCGTAACAGAGTGCGGCCTAGGAGGAGAAATAATTTTGAGGAGGTATCAGAAGAAAATTTTTTATGGAGGTATAGACTCTCGAGACAAGTTATTATGAAGGTTACTGTGGAACTACAAGGGAGGTTGCAACATGCATGGAAAGAAATATTCCAATATTGACTCTGCTTCAAGTATTAATAACCTTTCGATTTTATAATTTACTGAATGCTGTGGATAATACACTGTCCACCTCCCGTCTTGAAACGTAGAAGTCACTCGTCACCTCTGTCCTTCTTCGCACATTTTAAATGTATGTAACACTGGCGAAGTTGCTTCGTAGTTCTGGTTGTGACATTTGCATTCAATTTAAGCTAATTACAAATATTTACTCAAGTCACATCTTACTTGGAAATATTTTCAGAAAACAATTGTTTGAAATACAAGAATTTTAGCATTTTTGTTAACTTTGTCACAATTTGTGCGTTCCATTTGTTAACGGAGATTTTAACATCTGTTGGAGAAATCGGGCATTAATGCTATTGTTCTAAATTTTTATATAAGTTAAGTAGGCATTCTACGAAATATTACGACTTATTGCAGGAGTTTAAACAAAAGACGTATCTGTAAAATTGGCCATATGGTCCGCTTGTTCTTTTGGTTTATAAATGTTTCCCTTCTGGCAACAGTTATCCCGAAAGTATCGAGAGATCGAGTTCGCTTATTTATAAACTCGCACTAAGTACTCCATTGGCTATGCTAATCCTTGCTTGTACTCCATCTCTTATAGTTATTAATCATGTCAGCGCTGAAAGAGGAATGTGAAACGTAATACTCAAATGCTCATGAAGATTTATTAAAAGAGCTGTCTTTAATCCTTTAACGCCTGGTGCGCTTCTCTGCTGTTCCGTAAATTTGGAATTGAAATTATGGCCACGTTCCAATCAATGTGTCGCCAGAGGACAGATTACCTCCTCCTTCCCCGTGCTACGATTTTTTTCTTTCCTTCGTTTTATCACTTACACCGAAGGAAAGTTTCCTCTGGCGGAAAAGGGGGAGAGAGTCCAAGGAAAATTCCCTTTTGAAGTTATTTATTTCGACACCATACCCCTTCCGTTTCGGTAGGGTAGATATTGTCGGCGATGCAAGATCACCAGTTCGTACTCTCCCCACGACGATTTGGGCGGGCTCCAAACCGTTTAAAAATTCAGTAGAGCTCGGAACGGTACCTATGTAGACTGCAGCCAGCCCCGGCAATTGTGTGCTACAACTGCTTGATGCGTACTACACATTTACATGCATAGCCTCACGTCCACACACAGTCGGATACCCATTTCCTACTCCTAGCATTTCGTGATTTTAGCACCGGACTCTTTTATGGAAAGACCTTTCCCCTAGTAAATCATTTGCTGCGGCAAGTGATTCCAACAGCTTTCGCAACCACCGCCTTCTGGGTCTGAAATGTAACGGTTCAAAGCTATTTGTTTTATAGGTCTTTTATGTTGTTTATGGCGTGAATTCCAATCACAATTATTCACAATTTGGGAACCACAGGTTAGCCAGTGAATGGCGTCACATACAATAAACAAACCATTAACTTATTACAAGATCCAGCATGAATATTTTTATGCAGTCTTTTTCCCCCCTCGGACGTACCCATATACCTGGTTCTGTCTGCCTTCTGAATCCGCTTTAATAAATGCTCTTTCGTATTACTCCGCACAGCTCCTGCTTGGGACGAGGGCTGTTTAATGAAGAATGATCATAATTTTCTTACAGTCATAATTGTTCGCACTAAAATTTAATCTTAATATACTCTGTTAGCTTAATGTGACACAAACACTCCGTAGTAGTTTCATTGTGGATACTTCTGGTTCCCGCCTGTGAGAACCAGGCAAGTTCAGACATTTTCAGTATCGCCTATCGCTGCAGTGGAGGTAACATGCAGTTAAAGTTGATGTTAAAGGAAGATCCGGAGTTTCTTTCAAACGAAATCGCTGCTGTTGAAACTTGGCTACATCATTTTGATCCTGAGAGCAAACAGCGAACCTCAGTGTGGAAATCTCCTTCATCACCAAAACCCCAAAAAGCAAAAGTGGCTGCTTCTGCTGGGAAAGTTGTGGTCATCTCATTCTTTGATATTCGTGGAATGGTTTATCAGCATGTTGTACCTGCATACCCATCAGTAACTGGAAAATACTACAGGGATGTTCTGAAAACATTGTAAGTCCATATCAGGTGCAAAAGAACACATTTCCATGAAGCAGGCTGGATACTGCACCAAGATAATGCGCGGCTGCTTATTACCAATTTTGTTGCTGAATATCTTGAAAAAATCAACGTGTAGTGCATCCCTTACCCTGCCTTTAGTCCGGATTTAGCTCCACGTGACTTCTTTCTAATCCCTAACTTGAGGAAGCGCCTTCGTGGGAGGAATTATCCAACATCAGAAGCAATGGCAAAGGCTGCTGAGGCGATTTTGAAGGATCTCTCAAAAATGTTTTCCAGCATGTCTTTGAAAACTTGCAGAAACAATGACAAAAGTGCATCGCATTCAGGGGAGACTATTTTGAGAAGGACCATCAAAACTTTGAGAATGAGTAAAGGTACCTTTAAAAAAATGTGATCATTCTTTATTGAACAGCCCTCGTAGTAATTCCATTTGACACATTATCGTCTAAACTGTGTAAAAATTTTGTAAAAGCATGCTTTACTTGCTGTAACTAAGTTGAGGAATTAAAACCTTGAATGTCTAAATACATTGTACAGCACATGTAAATGTTTATTTAGAGCACTCTAAGAGATTTAACTTGTTTTAGTTTGCTCTTCTCTGTAACCGGAGCAATCCCTCAAAATATTAGACTTCATTAATAATGAAATCCGGCCGCGCCATGGCTGAGTGGTTACACCGCTTGGCTCTCACCTAGGCGGCCCGGAATTGATACCAGGCGACCGCAAAGTGGGATTTGTGGTGGACAACATGGCACTGGGGTGGGTTTCCTTTGGGTCCTCCGGTTTCCCCCACCATCATTTCACCAGTTGCTCCATCATCATTCATCCCTGGCGCTGGGCTGACCCCCAAACTTCATCTCATCTCTCAGGTCAATATGCTTCGGCTCCCTCGCCCTAAGGGGACACAAGTGACACCTAACACCAGTATTGTTGAGGAAGGGAGACAGAGAGTTTATGAAATCCATGTAATAACACGAATGCATAGATGAACGTTCTCTTTAAGTAAGATGTACTTGTATGCTTGAAGGACACATAAGTTCCTTCTAACTCCAATCGAAGTTCCTATGTAGTAGAGTCTGGCTTCGCTCGCACGTTTATGTATGTGTGTGTGTGTGTGTGTGTGTGTGTGTGTGTGTGTGTGTGTGTGTGTGTGTCTGTGTGTGGATTTAATTAACTCATTAGTAGAAGTCAGACAAAGGACCTAGTCTTTGTAATACATCCGCTCCTGGAAGTGGGTGAAATTGGGGGAGGGATAAAGACATTAAAGCCTTTACGTTAGTTTTATTAACGCTTTGAACTCGGAGTCTTAAACTGCTTTTCTCCTCCAACACCCCACGGTATTGAAAGGGGAAGACGTGGTAGAAGAACCGAGGGGAAGGTTGAATTATTCTCTGGCTTGCACAATGACTCTGGCTTGCCAACTGTAGGATGATACATTTAATATATCGCTTCCTATGGGTTATAAGTGTGGAAATTAAGGATAACCCTTTGTGGGGCCTACTCACGATGGCACTTAACACTTGCACATTTGTAGCTAGATTTATACCACTAAACCATCCGAAATTCTTCTTAGAGATGAGCTTTAATAAGAATAATAATACTTGGTATGTCACATGTGGAAATTTCCCCATTAAATTCACAATACTAAGTTATTAAAAGCATTGTTTCTCTTTAACAAATTTTGCTACTATTTAAGCATATCCTATTTTAATTTAAAACGTTATTTAAACATCCTTCAATTATATTTTACCCCTTTCAAAGTGAGATGAAGGTTTTTAAATTTTAAGTATAAGCAGTTTTCTAAAATTATTTAACTGGCAGTTATGAAACTAAAAAAAATTTAAGTCATTTAATAAGAACGATTATTATACTAATGGTAACAGGAATTAAAAGGCTGGAATATGGTGTGGCAAATTCTCTTGGTATGGACTTTTGGTGTGGTATGGCAGGATGGTTAAAGATTACGTGTCACTGAGCAAGAGTGCTCTCTCAGGGTCCAGCAATTATCACCAGCCAATGAAAGGTAATGCTTCAATTTCCTGTGAATTGTTTATTCCCACAGGTCTTACTTGTCTGGTTGCTCGGCTTTGCTCATTTGCTCTCGCTCTCGTTGCATCGCCTTTACTGTTTGAGAATATTTAATCCCACCACGTTTAAAATCTAACTCCACTATTACCTCACCATCAGATATTAAACTAACGTGTCTTCTCCCTTTCGTTGTGACGATTCTCACCTCACTCTGCTCTCGGCTTCCTCATAGATTTATTTGTCGATCTCCACCCTTTTTCTATTTGTTCTCTATTTCACACCTATCACGTGGTTTTCGCTACATTATATTGGGGGAATTTATTTATACGATTTTACCTTATTGGTCATTTCCATTCACCTTTAGCTGTGCAGCAGTCACGGGTCCACCCCCTAAAGTTGAATGACATCCTGCAGAGAGGCATCCTGCCTCTACATATTTTTCTTAAACCTCGCTATCATCTGAGGCTCCGTGGTGGCGCTGGAATTTTGGGCTTCTATTGTCTATTGTTTACATATCCAGCCTCGTCTGCCCGTTCTAGCTTAAGGCAACTTTATCCTTATATTTTTTTCATTTGCACTTTATTCCTATTAAAACTATTTCTTTTTGACTTTATTTCATATATCATTTATTCCCAGTTGCTTATTAATAATTTATATGGCTTTATCATCCCTTTCTTACATTCTTCTATCGGAAACCTGGGGTTTCCGCTTCAAATAAAGAGTGAAAAAATCTTAAATCTTCCTGTAAATAATGTAAAATTAGTTCTGAAAGAAAATAAAAATACAATAAAAGTTTAGGTTTATTTAATGAATTAAGGTTTTACAATACATTTTAAAACAGTAAATAAGTATATGAGTATTGCTGGGTGTTAATATATTTGAAATCAATAATGAATTACGTCCTAACTAATGGAGAACATTGTAATGTAAAAGATAAACGGTTTTATAGACGAATTATTACACATATCTTATATATTTTACTGTTAGAAATAGGGATGAATAAAATCTCGCAGTTAATGAATTATGCAAAGTGCATTTCCTATGAAAACTCGGTATACCGAGATTATACTGGATAATATTATAGGGCCATTTAGCGTACAGTCCTGTGCAGATGAATGTCTATCTTGTCTGGGAAGAACTGAAGAGTATGATAAATAATACAACGGAAATCGATGCATTTGGAGCAAGAAAAAGAATTGTTACAGAAAAAGAATAACTGAAAGCAATGTTTTACAGAAATAAACACAGTATAACATTTACAAAACAAAAGCAATGAAATGAATTTACTATAGGAGATATTTGAAATAAAAAGGGAATCTGTAATGGTATATACAGAAATATGGTACAGGTACACTGCTAAATTAGATCATATAGACTGGCCCCGTAGCTCAGTTGATAGAGCACCTTACAGGGGGCCCCGGGTTTGATTCTCAGCCGTGGATGTGGGGTTTTTTCTCAGCCCGAGATAATTCCTCTTCTTCCCCAGAGTCAGGAAGTATGAATGAGAGTGCAAATGTCAGCGTGATATAATCATTAAAACCCAAAGAGTACGAGTTAACACCTTCGATATGCTCCAAAGGAGAACGGCCGCCAATATGACCAATAGAGTTAAAGGCGAGGTACAAATGCAACAGATAAAAGAAAAGATTATATGTTCCTCGTGCTCAAATTATTGCATTTAAAATCACTATGAAAACAAAAGACTAAAGAAATGAAGCAAACGTGGTTAACATAAAAGTAGTAAAGTGTTGGATCCGACCATTTGACCTTGAAGTTCCGACCATTTGACCTTGAATGACCTTTGAGGTCATGCAATATGACCTAAAAAAATTTGACCTTGAAGTTCCGACAATTTGACCTTGAAGGTCATGCCATTTGACCTTGAAGGTCATGCCATTTGACCTTGAAGGTCATGGTGAACCCTCTGGACGCACCCCCGACGCACTACCCCCCGTGCACCCTCTTGAATTTCTGCATCCCCCCAGGCGCAACCTGGACCTTCTGCATCTTTCGACGCACTCCCTCTTGACTCTCTACCCATCCCCGGGGCACCCCGGTGCACCCTCTTGAATTTCTGCATCCCCCAGGCACTTTTGCGCACCACCTCGCGCATTCTTTGACGTACTCCCGCGCACGCTCTTCATGTGCCACCCACCCCAGGCGCAACCACGTGAACCCCCTTGACGCATTCCTGGATGCACCCCCTTGACCACCAGCATTCCCCGACGCACCGCACTTCTCTTCCCCGAGCACCCTCCAGATCATCCGTTGACGATCTGATCTACGCGTGCGCGCACGCGTTCGCGTTCGCGTACACGGCGTGGCGCCCCGGGAGATTGATCTTGGGTCTGCACCTCACCCATCACCGTTTGACCTTGAAGGTCATGGTGCACCCTCTGGACGCACCCCCGACGCACTCCCAGGCATCCCCGTGCACCCTCTTGAATTTCTGCATTTGCTAGGCACCACGCGCAACCTGGACTTCCTGCATCCTTAGACGCACTTCCGCGCACCCTCTTGACTCTCTACATCTACCACCAACCCCCGGGGCACCCCAGCGCACCCCGGTGCACCCTCTTGACTGTCTGCATCTGCCACACACCCCCGGGGCACCCCCGCGCACCCTCTTGAATTTCTGCATCCCCCAGGCACCACGCGCAACCTGGACCTTCTGCATCCTTCGACGCACTCCCGCGCACCCTCGTGACTCCCTACATCTACCACCAACCCCCGGGGCACCCCAGCGCACCCCGGTGCACCCTCTTGAATGTCTGCATCCCCCAGGCACTTTTGCGCACCACCACCCTACTCGCGCATTCTTTGACGTACTCCCGCGCACTCTTTGCATGTGCCACCCACCCCAGGCGCAACCCCGCGTACCCTCTTGACTACCAGCATTCCACGACGCACCCTCGACGCACTTCCTTCCCCCGAGCACCTTCCGGACAGGCTATATCCTCCGTTGACGAACTGATCTACGCGTGCGTGCACGCGTTCGCGTACACGGCGCGGCGCCCCGGGAGTTTGACCTTGGGTCTGCAGACCGTCAAGGATGAAAAGGAAGAAATTCAGGTGAGCTTATTATTGAAACGGAGGCAGGAAGTGACGTGTAAGGCTTTGATTGGTTAAAATAAGAATGTTTTTGATTGGCCCATGCAGAGCCGGATTTCGACCAATGGGGAAAAGGGGTTATCTTTTTTTATTTTTATTAAGAACTGGAACGTCCGGTATTGTAGAAGAAAGCAAATTGCTTGTGTGTGCATTCCATTGCTTTAAAAAAAGAGTCAGACTTCCGGGTTGCAGAAAAAATGCATCATTGCACAAATGTCCTGCTGCAGGTACGTGGATAGCGCGCGCACGCGTGCAAGAAACAGCTGATTAACAATAGAAGTTTATCAGAATGAATATTTTTGAAACAATGTGTTGCGCACCTTTAATGCGCGCTGACTTCCTCCCCACCTCTTTTTATACCGGAAGTTACGTAACTAAAACACCCACGTCTATTTTCCTGTTACCGTGAGAACTGCTTTTTAGGCAGTTTTTTCAGTAATTTTCTCAGAAAACACGATGCTCCGCATTTCACTTCCGGAAGTGACGTGTAAAGTTTCGATTGGTTAAAATAAGAATGTCTTTGATTGGTCGAGAGGGGTTAAGGCAGATTTGTGAGAAAGCAAATTGCTTGTGTGTGCATTGCATCCTTTTAAAAAGAGTATTTAGCGGAAATATATAATAACATTTAGCTGCATTAACATGAATTAGACCAATAATAAGTTTAAAGTACGTGGTGCGTAATTGATGAGAGTGTGAAAAGTAGACATTTCCCTATATCGTATTTGAATACATTCCAGCAATGTTTGTTGTCTTGGCTTTTACCTTGCACGTCCGCTGCTCTAGAGAAAACTAAAATGCTTGTGTGTGTGCCATTTAAAGGAGTAACACTTACGGGTTACAGAAAAATGCAAGCTTGCAAAAGTGTGACCTGTTGCAGGTGCGTGGATATCTGAGCGTGCAGTTGAACTTTGGTCTGTTTTGAACGGCTAGGAAGGGTTAACTGGAGGGAAAAGTTATATAAATTACTGTCACATGAATTTCTCAACTCAGTGTTCTAATGAACTAATTGACATTAATTTCGCAATTCTAAATACTTCACATAGTTTTAAAATTTCGAAATACTTTTGAGCATTCCAAAATTTCCTAAAATTTCTTAAACCCGCTAAAAAAGTGCCTAATTTTTGTAAAAATGCCTAAACTTTTAAAAACTGCCTAAAATTTCATAAAATCCCAAACAAATTTAAAAAATCTATAGTTTCAAAAATTGCTAATGTTTCAAAAAATAAAAAATTTTGAACTTTCAAAAATTGTTAATTTTTCAAAGAAAAAAAATCTGACAAAACGCGCCACGTGCGCGCAGATGCACGCGTGCAAGAAACAGCTGATTAACAGTAGAACTTCAACAGAATGAACATTTTGAAACAATAATTTCGCCGAAACAACCAGCCCGTCCTTTGTAATGATTTTTCCTTTAAGAGAAGTATTGGAAAATTGAGGTAAATAACAAGGAGTATCTCGGAAGGGTTAACTGGAGGGAAAAGCTATATAAATTACTCTTACATGAATTTTTCAGCTGAATGTTCTAATGCAAAAATTTACATGAATTTTCTTCTTGAGATTCTAATTTTACACTTACAAGCAAAATGGAAGGAGTTCTGCATAGGTAAACTGAATAAATGAAATACAGAAAAAACATTTTTGTTTAAATATATATTGCAATTATTAGGCAATATGAACATAACAATAAAACAATAAAATTACAAGGAAAAAATTACATGTCTTATATGCACAAAGAAGAAAAGTTTAAAAGAGCCTTCATGATGGACACTAAAGAAAAAATTCACCGTTATATTTTACTGTGTATAACTTGAGTTATATTGCAAAACAGCCACATGAAATGACACAAAGTAAAAAGTGTTAAGGGATGAAACCACTACACTGATGACATGTGGATGTATTCCTGAATAAATGTTTATAGACAATTGGTATTTCTGCTTATAAAGAAAATACGCCAAGATTAACACTAGGCAATTAGGCATGTAGTTACTACGCTTTAAAAAGAGAAGAATGCCAACACGGCTGTTGAGCAGTTCTAGAAATACTAAAATACGCATGTGAAATATTCCCTTAAGAATTACAAAGTTAAGTTTAATATTTATATGTTTAGGAAAAAATAAATACCGCTACTACATAATAAATACGACATTCTGCTCTATAGAAAATATTTAAAAACGCTTTTAAAAACAGCTGTTGAACAGTTCTAGGAACACTGCAAAAACAAAATGCAACAAAAATTTATGCAAAAGAACACTGTTATTATAGAGTGGACACTGTAGAGCACACAAAAAGCGTCACTTGAATTTTCTTACGCGCCACTCCGGTGATAACGGCTGGTACGGAGCCATGTGTCGGGCTCTTTGCTGGCGAACAATACGCCTTTTGGCGCTTTGAGAAACGGGCACCAGATGAGGAATGGCAAGGTCTGTTATTTGATCACCTAGGACATCCTGGTCCTGTAGAAATGCTGAGTTGTCGACACTGTTCGCGTTATTAGTGCACAGGCTGTTCTCCTCCCGATGAAAGGCCTCTTGAAATTGATTTAAGAGATTCCTTCGGACCTTGGGCACGGCGAACTGTGATGGTTGGCAGGAGAGCAGTGGCAGCAAATTATGCACTGGAGGAGACACAGGGCTGTAATGAGGAGCTATATGCACGTTGGGAGGTGAATGTTGAGGTGAAATAGGAGTGAAAACAAAGTGACGAGGAGACGGTGAAAGAGGTTGAATGTCATTTTGGGAATTTGGAGTTGATGTTTCAATGTTAGAGAACGACAGGGAAGAAGGTGGAGATGGAGATGAAGAAACGATTATTGTGGATGGAAGTTCTGATGAGAAGTTTGCTGCTGTATGTGCGCTTAGCTCCCGGGAGGAATCATCAAGGCTTGAATTTCCTGGAGGGGCCGAAACGGAAAATTCGGCTACGTGGCTGGGCTGAAGCAGTGTTTTCAGGGGCAAAAACGAAGAAGACTGGTCCAGGTGTACACTTGATTGTTGATGCAACTCGCTGGCAAAGCTGGTGACGGCGTAAATGTTGTCATCAGGATGGCTGTATTGTGTTAATGTTGCGGAGATTTCTGTAGATATTTGCTCTTGACGAGTTAGTAATTCTCTATATACACGTCCAGAAGGCGAAATATAAAGAACTTCGCGGGTGACGGTCACTTGAGTAACTTTCATGATGGTGGCAAACCAACAGCAATACTGAGAATGAAGCTAGCAATGTAAAGTTCCGTGTTTAAAAGGACAAGTAGTTTGAAATATAACTGAAACTGCAGTTTTTTGTGTGCCATCAAGATGTATAAACGGTTGAGAACTATTTTGATTACATGGGCTGTAACACGCACAACTTTTTGTTTGTGCAGCGCGTTTTTCTCGAAAGAACAGAATTGCATCTTCTTAGGGGACAAAATGTCATATACTTGATTTATAAGGAAGCGTTTCGGTTGCGGAGAAAATATACACGTGTAGCAGTTTTTCTGCTGACCGCTTACGATGTATTGTTATGCTTTAACCTAAATCGTGCCGAAGCAGAAAGTCGCCGTTAGTTTTGAAATATGATTGAAATTGCGGTTTTAGTGTCATCAAGGTGTTTAAACGGATGTGAGCAATTTTGATTACATGCGCTGTTAAAGGCACAACTTTTGTGTGTGCAGCGCGTTTTTCTGAAAAGAACAGAATCGCATCTTCTTAGGGGATTAAATCTCACATACTTTATTCACAAGGAAGCGTTTCGGTTGAGGAGAAAATAAACACGTGTAGCGGTTTTCCTGCTGACCGCTTACGATGCATTTTTATGCTTGTACTGAATTGTGTCGGTAGCGTTCGGTTTGAAATATAACTGAAATTGCAGTTTTCGTCATTAAGGTGTTTTAAACGGCACTGAACAATTATGATTACATGGACCTTATATACACATCATCATTCTTATCATCATTAATCATGATGATCATCATCATCATCATTCCGGCATTCCCTCTGAAAACATGTAGAAATATGTTAGACGCAAGTAAAAACTTAAGTTTGATTCATAACCGCATCTTACAAAGGAAAAGCGTTGGAATAAATAGGTTTGAAATATGATTCCCCGACTCACTCGATACAGCGTGCGTTTCACCAATAAGATACGGTAATACATTTTAGAAATAGGTTATATAAAACCTGACGTAGTTTCTTGCTTTTGAAGTATTAAGGGCTTCTTGGGGGGGTGTACTTAGACCCTTTTTGCTGTATTTGGAGGCTTCTTGGAGTGTATTTGGGATAGGTTTGGTGGGGCTTCTTGGGGGTGTACTTAGGCCCTTTTTGCTGTATTTGGAGGCTTCTTGGAGTGTATTTGGGATAGGTTTAGGCAAAGAACAATGAAAAAATGTATTCTGGATACTCGGAAACCGATATAGTGGTGCGCTCGATACCTGACGGTGTAGATCCAAGGAACTGTTTTAATGGCATGTTTCGGCAATTTTTACAATTTGTTAACGAGAACCTGCTACAAAAATCGCCAGGGTGGTTGGGAATATCCATAACGGATGGGCAACATCACGATAGACCATTTAACATGAGCGTTCGAAAATTTGACCTGGTAGACCCGGATGTCATTTTGCGCTCTATTAAGCGAGTTATGCAAAATAACAAGGACTTTTTAATGAAGGGACCTCTTAAAGTAAACTGTGTGTGGACGAAGGAAGTCCGGGGTTCGTGCTTTAAAATGTGTGATGAATGCAAAACGAATAAAGGAATAATAGAAATACGAAACGCAGACAGAATGTGTATGGCTAGAGCAACAGCCGTTTGCAAAGCTAAGATAGTCCACGATAAAGCTTACCTCAGTATTCAGAGGAGCGAGTATATGCAACTGGATATAGCAAAAGCTTTATGCCGGTCTATAGGGAATGGAGATGAAATATGTTCCTTGGACGATGTGTAAGCTTTCGAAGGCATCTTACCCGGGTATTGCATTACAGTGTTCGGAGATCATACCGAAAAAAAATGTTTTGAACAAACCAAGTACGCTTACCGATAAATGTATTGCATCATCATCATCATCATCATCATCCTTATCATCATGATCATCATCATCATCATTCCGGCATTCCCTCCGAAAACATGTAGGAATATGTTAGACGCAAGTAAAAACTTAAATTTGATACATAACCGCATCTTACAAAGGAAAAGCGTTGGAATAAATAGGTTTGAAATATGAATCCCCGACTCACTCGATACAGCGTGCGTTTCACCAATGAGATACGGTAATACATTTCAGAAATAGATTATATAAAATCTGACATAGTTTCTTGCTTTTGAAGTATTAAGAGCTTTTTGGGGTGTACTTAGGCCCTTTTTGCTGTCTCGCGGTGTACCCAAGCTGAATCTCCCAATGCGACGCGCCGCGCGCGCGCAGAAGCACGCGTGCAAGAAACAGCCGATTAACAATAGGACTTCACAGAATGATCATTTTGAAACAATAATTTCGCCGAAAAAACCAATGCGTGCGGTAAGCAACACATGACAAGACGGCGCATAAAGAACCAAGGTTTCAGGAGCACCACACATATTGTTTCAAAATGTTCGTTCTGTTGAAGTTCTATTGTTGATCGGCTGTTTCTAGCACGCGTGCTTCTGCGCGCGCGCGGCGCGTCGCATTGGGAGATTCAGCTTGGGTACACCGCGAGACAGCAAAAAGGGCCTAAGTACACCCCAAAAAGCTCTTAATACTTCAAAAGCAAGAAACTATGTCAGATTTTATATAATCTATTTCTGAAATGTATTACCGTATCTCATTGGTGAAACGCACGCTGTATCGAGTGAGTCGGGGATTCATATTTCAAACCTATTTATTCCAACGCTTTTCCTTTGGAAGATGCGGTTATGTATCAAATTTAAGTTTTTACTTGCGTCTAACATATTCCTACATGTTTTCGGAGGGAATGCCGGAATGATGATGATGATGATAAGGATGATGATGCAATACATTTATCGGTAAGCGTACTTGGTTTGTTCAAAACATTTTTTTCGGTATGATCTCCGAACACTTTAATGCAATACCCGGGTAAGATGTCTTCGAAAGCTTACACATCGTCCAAGGAACATATTTCATCTCCATTCCCTATAGACCGGCATAAAGCTTTTGCTATATCCAGTTGCATATACTCGCTCCTCTGAATACTGAGGTAAGCTTTATCGTGGACTATCTTAGCTTTGCAAACGGCTGTTGCTCTAGCCATACACATTCTGTCTGCGTTTCGTATTTCTATTATTCCTTTATTCGTTTGGCATTCATCACACATTTTAAAGCACGAACCCCGGACTTCCTTCGTCCACACACAGTTTACTTTAAGAGGTACCTTCATTAAAAAGTCCTTGTTATTTTGCATAACTCGCTTAATAGAGCGCAAAATGACATCCGGGTCTACCAGGTCAAATTTTCGAACGCTCATGTTAAATGGTCTATCGTGATGTTGCCCATCCGTTATGGATATTCCCAACCACCCTGGCGATTTTTGTAGCAGGTTCTCGTTAACAAATTGTAAAAATTGCCGAAACATGCCATTAAAACAGTTGTGAGTCGGGGATTCATATTTCAAACCTATTTATTCCAACGCTTTTCCTTTGTAAGATGCGGTTATGTATCAAATTTAAGTTTTTACTTGCGTCTAACATATTCCTACATGTTTTCGGAGGGAATGCCGGAATGATGATGATGATGATCATGATGATAAGGATGATGATGATGATGATGATGATGATGATGCAATACATTTATCGGTAAGCGTACTTGGTTTGTTCAAAACATTTTTTTTCGGTATGATCTCCGAACACTGTAATGCAATACCCGGGTAAGATGCCTTCGAAAGCTTACACATCGTCCAAGGAACATATTTCATCTCCATTCCCTATAGACCGGCATAAAGCTTTTGCTATATCCAGTTGCATATACTCGCTCCTCTGAATACTGAGGTAAGCTTTATCGTGGACTATCTTAGCTTTGCAAACGGCTGTTGCTCTAGCCATACACATTCTGTCTGCGTTTCGTATTTCTATTATTCCTTTATTCGTTTTGCATTCATCACACATTTTAAAGCACGAACCCCGGACTTCCTTCGTCCACACACAGTTTACTTTAAGAGGTCCCTTCATTAAAAAGTCCTTGTTATTTTGCATAACCCGCTTAATAGAGCGCAAAATGACATCCGGGTCTACCAGGTCAAATTTTCGAACGCTCATGTTAAATGGTCTATCGTGATGTTGCCCATCCGTTATGGATATTCCCAACCACCCTGGCGATTTTTGTAGCAGGTTCTCGTTAACAAATTGTAAAAATTGCCGAAACATGCCATTAAAACAGTTCCTTGGATCTACACCGTCAGGTATCGAGCGCACCACTATATCGGTTTCCGAGTATCCAGAATACATTTTTTCATTGTTCTTTGCCTAAACCTATCCCAAATACACTCCAAGAAGCCTCCAAATACAGCAAAAAGGGCCTAAGTACACCCCCAAGAAGCCCCACCAAACCTATCCCAAATACACTCC
The DNA here is from genome assembly GCA_030765055.1 of Mantis religiosa. Classification (NCBI taxonomy): domain Eukaryota; kingdom Metazoa; phylum Arthropoda; class Insecta; order Mantodea; family Mantidae; genus Mantis; species Mantis religiosa. The sequence goes on along the minus strand of CM060954.1, from coordinate 110,219,279 downwards.
AAGAAGCCTCCAAATACAGCAAAAAGGGTCTAAGTACACCCCCCCAAGAAGCCCTTAATACTTCAAAAGCAAGAAACTACGTCAGGTTTTATATAACCTATTTCTAAAATGTATTACCGTATCTTATTGGTGAAACGCACGCTGTATCGAGTGAGTCGGGGAATCATATTTCAAACCTATTTATTCCAACGCTTTTCCTTTGTAAGATGCGGTTATGAATCAAATTTAAGTTTTTACTTGCGTCTAACATATTTCTACGTGTTTTCAGAGGGAATGCCGGAATGATGATGATGATGATCATCATGATTAATGATGATAAGAATGATGATGATGATGTGTATATAAGGTCCATGTAATCATAATTGTTCAGTGCCGTTTAAACACCTTAATGACGAAAACTGCAATTTCAGTTATATTTCAAACCGAACGCTACCGACACAATTCAGTACAAGCATAAAAATGCATCGTAAGCGGTCAGCAGAAAAACCGCTACACGTGTTTATTTTCTCCTCAACCGAAACGCTTCCTTGTGAATAAAGTATGTGAGATTTAATCCCCTAAGAAGATGCGATTCTGTTCTTTTCAGAAAAACGCGCTGCACACACAAAAGTTGTGCCTTTAACAGCGCATGTAATCAAAATTGCTCACATCCGTTTAAACACCTTGATGACACTAAAACCGCAATTTCAATCATATTTCAAAACTAACGGCGACTTTCTGCTTCGGCACGATTTAGGTTAAAGCATAACAATACATCGTAAGCGGTCAGCAGAAAAACTGCTACACGTGTATATTTTCTCCGCAACCGAAACGCTTCCTTATAAATCAAGTATATGACATTTTGTCCCCTAAGAAGATGCAATTCTGTTCTTTCGAGAAAAACGCGCTGCACAAACAAAAAGTTGTGCGTGTTACAGCCCATGTAATCAAAATAGTTCTCAACCGTTTATACATCTTGATGGCACACAAAAAACTGCAGTTTCAGTTATATTTCAAACTACTTGTCCTTTTAAACACGGAACTTTACATTGCTAGCTTCATTCTCAGTATTGCTGTTGGTTTGCCACCATCATGAAAGTTACTCAAGTGACCGTCACCCGCGAAGTTCTTTATATTTCGCCTTCTGGACGTGTATATAGAGAATTACTAACTCGTCAAGAGCAAATATCTACAGAAATCTCCGCAACATTAACACAATACAGCCATCCTGATGACAACATTTACGCCGTCACCAGCTTTGCCAGCGAGTTGCATCAACAATCAAGTGTACACCTGGACCAGTCTTCTTCGTTTTTGCCCCTGAAAACACTGCTTCAGCCCAGCCACGTAGCCGAATTTTCCGTTTCGGCCCCTCCAGGAAATTCAAGCCTTGATGATTCCTCCCGGGAGCTAAGCGCACATACAGCAGCAAACTTCTCATCAGAACTTCCATCCACAATAATCGTTTCTTCATCTCCATCTCCACCTTCTTCCCTGTCGTTCTCTAACATTGAAACATCAACTCCAAATTCCCAAAATGACATTCAACCTCTTTCACCGTCTCCTCGTCACTTTGTTTTCACTCCTATTTCACCTCAACATTCACCTCCCAACGTGCATATAGCTCCTCATTACAGCCCTGTGTCTCCTCCAGTGCATAATTTGCTGCCACTGCTCTCCTGCCAACCATCACAGTTCGCCGTGCCCAAGGTCCGAAGGAATCTCTTAAATCAATTTCAAGAGGCCTTTCATCGGGAGGAGAACAGCCTGTGCACTAATAACGCGAACAGTGTCGACAACTCAGCATTTCTACAGGACCAGGATGTCCTAGGTGATCAAATAACACACCTTGCCATTCCTCATCTGGTGCCCGTTTCTCAAAGCGCCAAAAGGCGTATTGTTCGCCAGCAAAGAGCCCGACACATGGCTCCGTACCAGCCGTTATCACCGGAGTGGCGCGTAAGAAAATTCAAGTGACGCTTTTTGTGTGCTCTACAGTGTCCACTCTATAATAACAGTGTTCTTTTGCATAAATTTTTGTTGCATTTTGTTTTTGCAGTGTTCCTAGAACTGTTCAACAGCTGTTTTTAAAAGCGTTTTTAAATATTTTCTATAGAGCAGAATGTCGTATTTATTATGTAGTAGCGGTATTTATTTTTTCCTAAACATATAAATATTAAACTTAACTTTGTAATTCTTAAGGGAATATTTCACATGCGTATTTTAGTATTTCTAGAACTGCTCAACAGCCGTGTTGGCATTCTTCTCTTTTTAAAGCGTAGTAACTACATGCCTAATTGCCTAGTGTTAATCTTGGCGTATTTTCTTTATAAGCAGAAATACCAATTGTCTATAAACATTTATTCAGGAATACATCCACATGTCATCAGTGTAGTGGTTTCATCCCTTAACACTTTTTACTTTGTGTCATTTCATGTGGCTGTTTTGCAATATAACTCAAGTTATACACAGTAAAATATAACGGTGAATTTTTTCTTTAGTGTCCATCATGAAGGCTCTTTTAAACTTTTCTTCTTTGTGCATATAAGACATGTAATTTTTTCCTTGTAATTTTATTGTTTTATTGTTATGTTCATATTGCCTAATAATTGCAATATATATTTAAACAAAAATGTTTTTTCTGTATTTCATTTATTCAGTTTACCTATGCAGAACTCCTTCCATTTTGCTTGTAAGTGTAAAATTAGAATCTCAAGAAGAAAATTCATGTAAATTTTTGCATTAGAACATTCAGCTGAAAAATTCATGTAAGAGTAATTTATATAGCTTTTCCCTCCAGTTAACCCTTCCGAGATACTCCTTGTTATTTACCTCAATTTTCCAATACTTCTCTTAAAGGAAAAATCATTACAAAGGACGGGCTGGTTGTTTCGGCGAAATTATTGTTTCAAAATGTTCATTCTGTTGAAGTTCTACTGTTAATCAGCTGTTTCTTGCACGCGTGCATCTGCGCGCACGTGGCGCGTTTTGTCAGATTTTTTTTCTTTGAAAAATTAACAATTTTTGAAAGTTCAAAATTTTTTATTTTTTGAAACATTAGCAATTTTTGAAACTATAGATTTTTTAAATTTGTTTGGGATTTTATGAAATTTTAGGCAGTTTTTAAAAGTTTAGGCATTTTTACAAAAATTAGGCACTTTTTTAGCGGGTTTAAGAAATTTTAGGAAATTTTGGAATGCTCAAAAGTATTTCGAAATTTTAAAACTATGTGAAGTATTTAGAATTGCGAAATTAATGTCAATTAGTTCATTAGAACACTGAGTTGAGAAATTCATGTGACAGTAATTTATATAACTTTTCCCTCCAGTTAACCCTTCCTAGCCGTTCAAAACAGACCAAAGTTCAACTGCACGCTCAGATATCCACGCACCTGCAACAGGTCACACTTTTGCAAGCTTGCATTTTTCTGTAACCCGTAAGTGTTACTCCTTTAAATGGCACACACACAAGCATTTTAGTTTTCTCTAGAGCAGCGGACGTGCAAGGTAAAAGCCAAGACAACAAACATTGCTGGAATGTATTCAAATACGATATAGGGAAATGTCTACTTTTCACACTCTCATCAATTACGCACCACGTACTTTAAACTTATTATTGGTCTAATTCATGTTAATGCAGCTAAATGTTATTATATATTTCCGCTAAATACTCTTTTTAAAAGGATGCAATGCACACACAAGCAATTTGCTTTCTCACAAATCTGCCTTAACCCCTCTCGACCAATCAAAGACATTCTTATTTTAACCAATCGAAACTTTACACGTCACTTCCGGAAGTGAAATGCGGAGCATCGTGTTTTCTGAGAAAATTACTGAAAAAACTGCCTAAAAAGCAGTTCTCACGGTAACAGGAAAATAGACGTGGGTGTTTTAGTTACGTAACTTCCGGTATAAAAAGAGGTGGGGAGGAAGTCAGCGCGCATTAAAGGTGCGCAACACATTGTTTCAAAAATATTCATTCTGATAAACTTCTATTGTTAATCAGCTGTTTCTTGCACGCGTGCGCGCGCTATCCACGTACCTGCAGCAGGACATTTGTGCAATGATGCATTTTTTCTGCAACCCGGAAGTCTGACTCTTTTTTTAAAGCAATGGAATGCACACACAAGCAATTTGCTTTCTTCTACAATACCGGACGTTCCAGTTCTTAATAAAAATAAAAAAAGATAACCCCTTTTCCCCATTGGTCGAAATCCGGCTCTGCATGGGCCAATCAAAAACATTCTTATTTTAACCAATCAAAGCCTTACACGTCACTTCCTGCCTCCGTTTCAATAATAAGCTCACCTGAATTTCTTCCTTTTCATCCTTGACGGTCTGCAGACCCAAGGTCAATCTCCCGGGGCGCCGCGCTATGTACGCGAACGCGTGCACGCACGCGTAGATCAGTTCGTCAACGGAGGATATAGCCTGTCCGGAAGGTGCTCGGGGGAAGGAAGTGCGTCGAGGGTGCGTCGTGGAATGCTGGTGGTCAAGAGGGTACGCGGGGTTGCGCCTGGGGTGGGTGGCACATGCAAAGAGTCAAGAACGTGCGCGGGAGTACGTCAAAGAATGCGCGAGTAGGGTGGTGGTGCGCAAAAGTGCCTGGGGATGCAGAAGTTCAAGAGGGTGCACCGGGGTGCGCTGGGGTGCCCCGAGGGTGGTGGCAGATGTAGAGAGTCAAGAGGAAGTGCGTCGAAGGTCGCAGAAGGTCCAGGTTGCGCGTGGTGCCTGAGGGATGCAGAAATTCAAGAGGGTGCGCGGGGGTGCCTGGGAGTGCGTCGGGGGTGCGTCCCAGTCCAGAGGGTGCACCATGATCTTCAAGGTCATGGCCTGCAGACCCAAGGTCAATCTCCCGGGGCGCCGCGCCATGTACGCGAACGCAAACGCGTGCGCGCACGCGTAGATCAGTTCGTCAACGGAGTATATAGCCTGTCCGAAGGGTGCTCGGGGGAGGGAAGTGCGGTGCGTCGTGAAATGCTGGTGGTCAAGAGGGTGCGTCGAGGAATGCATCAAGAGGGTACGCGGGGCTGCGCCTGGGGTGGGTGGCACATGCAGAGGGTGCGCGGGAGTACGTCAAAGAATGCGCGAGTAGGGTGGTGGTGCGCAAAAGTGCCTGGGGATGCAGAAGTTCAAGAGGGTGCACCGGGGTGCGCTGGGGTGCCCCGAGGGTGGTGGCAGATGTAGAGAGTCAAGAGGAAGTGCGTCGAAGGTCGCAGAAGGTCCAGGTTGCGCGTGGTGCCTGAGGGATGCAGAAATTCAAGAGGGTGCGGGGGGGTGCCTGGGAGTGCGTCGGGGGTGCGTCCCAGTCCAGAGGGTGCACCATGATCTTCAAGGTCATGGCCTGCAGACCCAAGGTCAATCTCCCGGGGCGCCGCGCCATGTACGCGAACGCAAACGCGTGCGCACACGCGTAGATCAGTTCGTCAACGGAGTATATAGCCTGTCCGAAGGGTGCTCGGGGGAGGGAAGTGCGGTGCGTCGTGAAATGCTGGTGGTCAAGAGGGTGCGTCGAGGAATGCGTCAAGAGGGTACGCGGGGTTGCGCCTGGGGTGGGTGGCACATGCAGAGGGTGCGCGGGAGTACGTCAAAGAATGCGCGAGGTGGTGCGCAAAAGTGCCTGCGGGATGCAGAAATTCAAGAGGGTGCTCCGGGGTGCCCCGGGGGTGGGTAGAGAGTCAAGAGGGAGTGCGTCGAAAGATGCAGAAGGTCCAGGTTGCGCCTGGGGGGGATGCAGAAATTCAAGAGGGTGCACGGGGGGTAGTGCGTCGGGGGTGCGTCCAGAGGGTGCACCATGACCTTCAAGGTCAAACGGTGATGGGTGAGGTGCAGACCCAAGATCAATCTCCCGGGGCGCCACGCCGTGTACGCGAACGCGAACGCGTGCGCGCACGCGTAGATCAGATCGTCAACGGATGATCTGGAGGGTGCTCGGGGAAGAGAAGTGCGGTGCGTCGGGGAATGCTGGTGGTCAAGGGGGTGCATCCAGGAATGCGTCAAGGGGGTTCACGTGGTTGCGCCTGGGGTGGGTGGCACATGAAGAGCGTGCGCGGGAGTACGTCAAAGAATGCGCGAGGTGGTGCGCAAAAGTGCCTGGGGGATGCAGAAATTCAAGAGGGTGCACCGGGGTGCCCCGGGGATGGGTAGAGAGTCAAGAGGGAGTGCGTCGAAAGATGCAGAAGGTCCAGGTTGCGCCTGGGGGGATGCAGAAATTCAAGAGGGTGCACGGGGGGTAGTGCGTCGGGGGTGCGTCCAGAGGGTGCACCATGAACTTCAAGGTCAAATGGCATGACCTTCAAGGTCAAATGGCATGACCTTCAAGGTCAAATTGTCGGAACTTCAAGGTCAAATTTTTCTAGGTCATATTGCATGACCTCAAAGGTCATTCAAGGTCAAATGGTCGGAACTTCAAGGTCAAATGGTCGGATCCAACACTTTACTACTCATAAATATAGATGAATGGATGTTGTTTTCAGAAATTATCATCATAACCGGATCAGGAGCACAAAAACTTAGCGGAATCAAAATATTTTGAATCTGCCATAAATGGAGAGTGAAACTACAGGATTGACATTTCATTATCACGCACTTAATACGTACTACTGCTGAAGTGTTATTGGACACTTAGAATGGTTATAGAAAAGGAAATTATGTTCAGATGCAGTTCAATGAACAAAAATTTGACAACATATGGAAGCTTATTTGAAAACACATATGTATATGGCAGGTCTGTTAATTTCTAAGAGTAAGTTAGGAACACATACAACAGAAAAGAGAAAAGTTTTCACTCAACTAGTAAGAGCAGTAAGAAGAGCTTGTAGATAATGTAAATGAAATTTAAAAGAAGTTTAAATAACAAGAAGTGTTACGCAAGATTTCCACTTTCAACCATCCCGTTTGGAAAGTATATAAACATGAGTGCATGGGTTACTGGAATATTTGTTACGGCAACAACAAAATCATTTTGAATACAATTCTCTACGCAGTGGTTAGCTGAAAGTATCAAATACTGTATCAATACCCATGCAATAAAAGCAACGACATACAAGTGCACCGAGTGTCCCTCGGCGTTGTCCTAGCTCTCCCCTGTTTGCCACCGCGGAGTTTACTCTCTCTGGTCTGCCTCATTCAGATTTCTGAGCGCTCCCGCTTCCGGGACATGTAGGCGCTAGTGCATTGGCTGACCAGTCGAGCGCGGTTGGGACGGTTCGAGACGAGCTTGGTGTAGGGGTTGTTGTGTGTGAGCCGGAGGAGGAAAGAGGTGACCTGTGCTAGTGCCTGGTGGACTTTGCACCTTTTGGTGCTTGGTAAGTTGCGAGTTCCTTTTGCGCCTTCCTTTTAGAGTAGAACAATATTCAACCATTATTGTTACCTTTCCGTATCGTGGTTTTCTCCGTTCATAGTACATACGATATTAGGTTGATTTAGCATTCAAACTTGCTTCTGTTCTGGTGCCACACATGTTTGTACATATATTTAACTGCATTTTGAATATCAAATTCCTGGGTTTCCTTGTAGATGTTTCAGTTAATAAGGGGGCAAGGTAATTCAGAAGTCCTTTAGCTTCAAAGTGTAGGTATATAGTGGTATAATCGTGATATATCTAGGTTTTATATGGAATTTTTATACCTCTTTATATAGAACTTTATATGGAATTTGTGTAGAATTACATTCTGTTTCTTCCGCAATTATTGGCTTAGTGCAATTACTACTTTTGCATTTTACTATTTTTATTGACATTCTGCCATCTCTTGCTCGTAAGCCCGCCTCAGTAGCGTGGTGGTAGCATGTCTGCCTCACGCTTAAGAGGTCCCAAATTCGAATCTCGGTCAGGGCGAGTTACCTGGATAAGGTTTTTCCAGGGTTTTCCCTTATCCTGATAGATGCATGTCGGGTAACTCTAAGCTCAATGGATCCCGGACTCATTTGAGCATCGTTTCATCCATTGCATTCATTGTGCGATATGACTTAACGTTGGAGGACGTAAATTACAACAACAAAAGTCTTGTTCGTAAGGTTCACATTCACTACAAGGTCTGCCCCATTTGATTTGCTATAGCCGTGATATAATTTTGGTGCTTATTTATTCCTGAATACTGGCCGTTTCATTAACTCTGTAAATTATTTTATATTCATCAGTCTTTTCAGGGGTAGATGCATATTGTGTATTTACATTCAAGTGTTCAACACTATTTTGTCGCATTAGTTTCCTTGTTACATTTCTCAGGTTTCAGTTCCTTCTATATCTTGTAGAAGTAAGGTTGCAAAAGAAGTAACTGCCGGAAAGAAAAAGTTAATTATTCATGATATTGTCGCTGCAACGCGAATAAAAGTCCAACGTTAGGTCATATCGGACGATGAATGGAATGGGTGAAATGATGGTCAAATGAGTCCGGGGTCCATAGAGCTTTTAGAATTACCCGAAACTCATCGTTCAGGATAAGGGAAAAACTCCAAAACCCAAGAAAAACCTTATCCAGGTAACTCACCCTGACCGAGATTCGAACTCGGTACCTCTCGAACGTGAGGCTGACATGCTACCACCACGTTACCGAGGCGGGCACGCAGATAAAGATCTGCCGAAACAAACAAACTGAGATAAATGGAAATTTCTGGTAACATCTTGATTATTCGGTTTCTTTATTGTTCTGGAAATCTCTCGAATTTATCAATGAGGTATTTAAGAAGGCGACGACTCGCCGGGGGTGGAGAATAAGCAGTAAACAGCTCTAGAGTGCTGTAAGAAGAGCTGATGTAATCAGAACGGTGTTTATTATTGTCATCGACCTTGGTAGACTGTGTGTGTATGGGACGTAATGTTGTTACGTGAGAATTAAACAGTGTATTTCTACGGAAATAAAGAACATTTAGAATTTTGGCAAATTGGACATTTAATTCTACGAACCCACAAAGTCACAATATGTTCATTATGATGGCCAAGATCAATAAATACTTACTGCATCAGGAACTTCTTACAGTGAGAAAATCCTTTCATTTACTTCCTAACGTTATTTGAGATTGTTTTTCTGTTAGCACAGTCATAAGGGGGAGGGTCCGGCGCACAACCCAGAAGTTTGAACAGCTAACACAAAAAGGAAATTTAAAAAGTAACAATAATATTGTATAGGTTTCAAGCTATGAGGCTTCAGTTTATCTTTAAAAAAGTTTAAAAAATTTCAGTATATGTGTAACTATCTAATTGCTCATACTGTTCCTATTCTGTCCGGAAATGATGGAAATGAAATTCACAATTAATGACCTCTTTTATATTACATAAAATACGTATACACTTTGGAATATTATAAAATGTTACTTTAAATGTTACAGTCTTGATTTTCGTGTTGTTGTTATAGGGGCTATATTTGTCACTTAAATGAGTCATTTGCTGAAAAATAATAGTTGACTATGTATCGAGACATCTACCCAAATGACAAACAATGTACACGCAGCTGGTGGAGTTAGAGAATATTTTTGTGAAACCTGTAGTTTGTCTCTTGTTTTTACCTAAGGAAGCCTAGGTTAAAAATGCAAATGGTATTCTGGGAAGCCGGTGGCCTGATTTATGCAAACTTAGATCTATTTAATCCTGCTCACGCTTCTGGAAAAAAAAAAGGAGGAAGAGGAGGGTGGGGGTGTGCCGAACGTTGGAGAGTACAGAATATCACCAAGAAAAAAATAAACATTAGAGAATGAAGAAACGTTGTGTTAGCATAACTTGTCTTTGTTTAGATGGACGGAAATGTAGTAGAGGTTTCCGCTGGCTCTTTAAACATGACGTGACTCCCGCCGTGTAGTCGAGCATTCTAGACCATCTCCTTTTCTCATGTTGAATATTTTAGGATGTCGTTGTTCGTTCACGAGATCGTATATTCCGTACAATATACGACACCGGTCTATTGAAAACGTTTCTCTTCCTAAAAAACACTGAACATATTTAGTGCTACTGTGTTTTCTGTTTCTGTGTCTCCCTTTCTTTCACTTGCCATATATTGTAGTAGTAATGGTACTGGAGTGAAATAGATTTTGTTTATATTTTGTTTTTCATTATCGAAACCGGAGTTAACCCAGAAGTTTTGTCTAAGGCCCGTATTTGGAAGGTCCGGGTTCGTTTCCTCTGATAGGCCTACTTCATCCATGGATTTTTCGGGATTTTCTCGTGTTGCCGGGTAAATGCTGGGTAAGGAAATTACATTCCCCGAATTTTTTGTACCTGCATTTCATCTCCATTATCATTTTATATCCTCTCTCATCTGGTGGTCTCTTTCAGGGTACAAGATATCTCGACGCTGCATGGCAGGATGATATGACCCTGGTAAACACTTCCTCATCTGGTGGGACGGTCTCCGGGATGGCCTAGACGGTCCATTCAGAACCACGAAAGGAGGTATGCCGGTTGTACTGGCCTGCCGGGGGGTTTCCAGCTGGTCAGTTATAGGGAACATTCCCTCTGCACTGTCGTGACTCCTTAGGTCGGACGCCCCCTGTCTCCTCTCGAATTAGGACATAGACATAATATATCAAATCTGGTCACAGTGGCGAATCCCTTCCGTAGTATATCATATAAAATAAACAAAACCCAGTGTATTTCTCTTTTTGTTGCATTTATACCCCGTCATTCACTGCAATGGGCCTTTCGGTGGTCGTTCTCCCTTTGAACACGTTACGTTAATGCCAGAGGTTCTACTCCCATTAGTCCTGGACACGTAGGACCAAGGACCCGAGCCTCCTTCGACCTTGGAGTTACCTAGCTGTCCCAAAAGGGCGCCGGGCGCCTCCGTGGAGCTTTCCATAGGGCAAGACCTAGAGACTAACAAGCCCCCCTCTGGTCCTGTGGACTCAAGACGGGATGGAAGTGTATACGCCACTTACGCGCGCCAACAACAAAATGGTAAGGCTACCGATATGACCTCGGTGGGGCCGCCTGGTGACTTAGCACACCTTCTACTAGCTATGCTGGCTAGTTACTGCCCATTGGCGACGGTGTTGACTCGTATACGTTAGGTTGCAGGTAATTAGGATCTTTTTAATCATTAGATCACGCGCACGTTCGCACTCTCATTCATACTTCCAGACTGTGGGGAAGATGTGAATCCTCTTGGTTGGAGAAAACTCCCCACCTCCAGCCGGGAATCGAACCTGGTACCCCTCGCAAGGAATACACGTGCTCCACCAAAAGAGCTACGGGGCCAGCAAACCCTGTGTTTCTATGTACGCGCACAAAGCTCACAAAAATGATACGTTCCACTTCTAAGTATTTCATGTTAACTAAGATGTTTAAAAATTGCTTTGTTACGTGTTCCATTGTTAGTAGAATGGTAACGGGCTAACACAATAAGCTTAATGTGATTGTTAAATTTTTAAAAGTAATCGCTTCATGATAGTTTTAAAATCAGAAGTGAGCAGTAATAGAAGCGAAAGAAATTATTACTTTCCACTTGAAAGAAGTATGAATATTGCAAAATTCAAACACATAACAGTAATGGAAATTAATTGTTCTTTCACACTCTCCGTGTGTAGGACGCATTATGAAAGGGTAGAGCCGGACTGAAAAATTCAATGCCATAGCCGGGATTTGATCCACGGATCTTCTGGTTTCCGTCTAGCCGCTCTAACCATTTGAGCTACTTTGGCCAATGTGCCGACATGACATTAAATTCTCCAACTGACTCGTGTTTCTCCCGGTAAACCACTAGGAGTTCTCATAAACACATGAGACAACTACCTTAATGGCGACTTAATATGCTGTAAGTACTTTAAGGCCCGGGCTTTATAGTTTGGACCACTACTAGGTACAATTAATGGACATTAATTGTTCTTTCACCCTAGCCGTGTGTAGGACGTACGTTGTCCATAGTAGCTCAATGAATGAATTTAAGACAAAATAAAAATTGCAGATTTACCATCTAAATATCCAGAAAGTGAATAGAGAATGTTCTGGACTGTATAATACGTTTTATTTGCAAACATTTTGGCCATTCTTGGGTGAACATACGCCACACACACGCGCGCGCGCGCGCACACACACACACACACACACACATACACATCCACACACACAAATTTTAGAGAATGTATACGTTTTTAATAATATAAATTGCTTTACTAGCTAGTACCAGTTATTAAAAAATTATACAATCACCACAAAATTCTTTCAGTTAACATTAATAGAGATTGTAGTTACGTGACATGTTCATTGGGTTTCATATCACAGTCTCACCTCGTTATTAATTGGAGAGCTGATCCTTCTGTGCATTCTGGTGACATTCTGATCTTTAGGCGCATTCATATGCATCCCTCGTGCATATTTGCATAACAGCCCTCAGTTCATGTTCCACTGTTTACAGAACAATGACGCTGTAAGACCGAGATTGCAATCCGATGTAGCGACCATTCCTAGATGATGCTTTGTTTGCTTTTCATTTTTCGGAATGGTTTCTATTCAGGAGCTATTTTTACTTTTTACGTTTTTGTTTCATCTTCTCAGTTTGAATGAAGCGACGGCGGCGGCGGTATCGTCCCTTGCCCTGAGCCAGCCGTGTCTGTAGACCTCCCTTTTCATGATGATGTATAAATATTGAAACTGAAATCCAGTTAACGCGATTGTAGTCCTATGACACGAGATCCAATTTCCGCGAGAGTGCGATTTGTTTGAAGTGATTTATGTGAAGGGATGCTACGTCCCTGGTGGTGACGTCACGTACGTGCCCTTCTCATTCCCCTTTCCTAGATACTTCAATGACCTTGCTCTTTGCTGATCTCTACGGTCACCGGGAATATTGCATCGACTTCCAGATACATCGACGATACTGGAAGTTATTCCCGCGATCAGTGAAAATCGAACTCAATGGTATGGTCGAAGCGGGCTGTCCAACCAGAGAGAAGCTTATATGTCCAAAGAACAAGAAAGACAACTTTATTTGTCCCATGAGAACAAACTCCACAAATGAAATTTCATCGAATATTACTGTTCCTGCTAGAACAAATCAACTTGTGACTTCTGAAAATGCACAACATAGGTAGAAATACATTCTTGCACCATAGTAATTTATTCTTATGGACTAAAGAATATCTAGAATAATTATGTGCAGATATAGGCTATAGCCATATGAATGCCTATAGCATTACGTTAATATAAAGGTGTTTTTTTAATATTTCTTGTGCAGCTTGTTTATTTATGGTCACGTACACAAGCTATTATTTAATGAACATCTTTCTCGCTGTCATATTTTTGTAGCGTATAGTGGTTCTGAATTTCTCCAAATTTCAAATACCTCAGCGTTTCACTTAAAGGCCGACTCTCATTACCAGTCATCACGAAATAGCTTCATTTAACATAAATATAAACGAATTAAATTTGCAATGTTTGCAAAATAACACTGCAACTTAAAGTAGGTTTTCCACCCATATAACCAAAGGAATAAGATTGAATAAAATTGAGGAATATAATAAATTCAAATGATATATTAATTATTAAGATGTAAATGAAATAGAATCAATAGGGTGAAAATTCAATTTAAATACGAGGGTGGGTAAAAAAGTAATGTCTCTTATTTTTCTCCTTAAATAAGTAAGTTATCTGAAAAATTTGAATTTGGCGCAATTCCTCAAACCCTCTTCTCCAATCCCCTGCAGTAGTAACATCCTAAGGCAACAGGTGGCAACACTGCATGCTCTCCCATAATGGTTGACATCGACATTCGTATTAGACAGCGTTCTGTGATTGAAATTTTGACTGCAGGAGGTGAAACGCCAATTCGCATTCACGAAAGACTAAAAAATGTGTATGGTGATGCAACGGTGGATGTCGGCACCGTTAGACGATGGGTTCGTCGCTGTAACGAAGCTGAAGGGCAAACACCATTAGCAGATGAAAAGCGAAGCGGCAGGCCGGTGACTGCAGTGACTCCATACAACTTTCGGCGAGTCGATGACATAATTCGTGGTGATCGCCGGGTAACAACAGGAGGATTGTGTCGCGTTACCTCCCTCAGTAAAGGCAGTGTGATGACGATTATTCAACAACTGGGTTTCTCAAAGGTTTGTTCACGTTGGGTACCAAGAATGTTAACCTCCAAAACAAAGAAACAAGGAAAACAATAGCCGTCGAACACTTGCAGGGCTTCTATTTGGAGTTTCTAGAAAAAAATTGTTATTGGAGACGAAACGTTAGTTTATTTTTTTTTTTTTTTGAACCTGAATCAAAGAGGCAGGAAATGGAATGGCATCACACAACGTCACCGAAGAAAAAAAATTCCAAGCTCAGCGGTAGGCAGGAAACGTTATGTCGGCAGCGTTTTGGGATACAGAGTGTGTGCTTATGATTGAGGTTTTGGAGCAGGGATGCACAATAAATTCCGTCCAATGCGTCAGAACTCTGAAAAGGCTGAAAGCACGTCTTCGCCGAATTCGCCCAACAAAACCTATGGTGGATGTTCTGCTTTTGCATGATAACGCAAGACCACACACCAGCCGTTATACCACTGCAGAAATTGAGAAATTGGGGTGACAGGTCTTACCTCACCCCCATACAGCCCTGACCTGGCACCATCAGACTTCCATCTGTTCAGGCCACTAAAGGAAGCTCATCGAGGGATTCATTTTGAAGATGAGGAGGCTGTGAAAACGTCCATGCGTCAATGGCTTAGTAGGCAATACCGTGTGTTTTACCACACTGGAATACATGCCCTAGTTAAAAGGTGGACCAAAAGTGTGGAAAACGACGGATATTAGATTGAATAGTGACAAATTAATCGTCAATGTTGTAGTTTTCAAGCTATGTAAATTGGATTCAATGTTCTTGGCAATTAAAACCGAAGAAAATAGGCATTACTTCTGGACCCATCCTCGTATACCAGCAGTTTCCAAATAAACAACAAAGAAAGCAGAAAGGGATTTTATTCGACACTAACACGCTCTAAGATGTATGTATTTCTCCCTTTTCAGAATCGTTTTTGGAATTTATCATAAGCTTCCCGACCCAAGTGTACACCCTGCCCTCTACAAGGGCTAAGGAGTGACTGGGGTGAATGTGTGAACATTTATGATGCCCCTATTCTTGTATGTATAGACTGTTAATACAATCAACATTTAAAACGCGATACTGGACCTTTTTCCATTTTTAAAACAAAATGTTTTGCAAATCATGCAAAACTTTGCCGACCATTCGAAATCATGCTTGTTTTCAACTGTTAGTAATAAACTAAACATCCAAAAGAGATTAAGAGGAGCTGGAAAGTTCAATTGGTTTAAACAAATTACATTTTACATTTACATTTAGGGTTTAATTATTATTTGACATTTTCTGAAGATTTCGATATTAGTTTCATGTTAGGCATGCATCAGAAACAGTTTTAATATATTTTTGAATATTATGATGCATTGGACCTATATTTTCATCATTTCAAGAAATAGATAATAAAATTTTAATCAATTGGGTTTAACATATGCCATTTAGCTCACTTTATATTGAAGTTTACGCTGAAGCGACTGGTACAATTCTGCTGTGGTCCGTTGCCTGTGCTAGGGAAAATAGTAAACATTGGAATTTTAAAAATGAGTTTTTTTAATTGTTTGCTTAATTTTAATATTCCCGTAAAATACATTTTCTGATACAAAGATACAGTTTTCTCAAAAAGCATGAAAAACAAATATTTGAAATATTCAACACATATCAAGCATATAATAACAGAGTTTTGGATCCTATATTTTGGCATTGCTCAGTGAAATATTAAAAAAAAATCCTTTTCTGTATAGTAAGTTAAATAAAAATTGTTGTTATGGAAAGAAATTTTAATATGTACATAAATAAACCTTATATAAAAAACTTGATCTGTGTAATTAAAAGCATTACCTGAAACAGTTGTAAAAGTTTTACAACGACATTTGTAGTATTTCCAGAGAGAGCTGCAGCTCAATTTAGCAATTTTAACATTGGCGGGAGAGGGAGTATATTTCTCCTTAAAATGTGAATGTAGATTAGAAACATGTGCACGAACAAGATAAACCAAAAGGCTTTCTTCTTCTCCTTCTTCTTCGTCCTCTTCTTCTAGTTCTTCTTCTTCCTCTTCCTCCTCTTCATCCTCTTCCTCATCATCATGATCATCATCGCCCACCTCGGTAGCGTAGATGGTTGCATATCTGCCTCACGTTCAAGAGGTCTCGAGTTCTAATCTCGGTCAGGGTGAGTTACCTGGATAAGGTTTTTCATCCGGGGTTTTCCCTTATCTTTCGAGACGAATGTCGGGTAACTCTAAGTTCCATGGACCCTGGACTCATTTGAGCATCATTTCACCCAATTCACCATCCGATATGACTTAACGTTGGAGGACGTAAATTACAACACACACACACACACACACACACACACACACACACACACACACACACACACACACACACACACACACACACACACACACACACACACCACCACCACCACCACCACCACCTCCACCATGTTCTTCTTCTTCTTCTTCTTCTTCTTCTTCTTCTTCTTCTTCTTCTTCTTCTTCTTCAGGGTTTGTAATTCAGCCCGTTCTGCTTCCAAATTGTAGAAACTATCGTTTCTTGGGTCTGCCTGGTTTCCTTCTGCCTATTGGCTTATAATTTTTACCTATTTTAGATACTCTATTGTTTGGCATTTAGTCTGAGTGCAACTTTCAATTTTCTTAATGTTTATTTATTATACTATTCAGTTCCTACACTTTTAATTTTTACGAATACTTGCATTTGTCTTTCTTTCTAATTTAGTACACCTTACTATATATCTCAGGAAAGTAGAAGATTTTAAAAATCGAACTAGTCAAGACTCCGAACTTTAAAGGTTTCTGCCATTTTTGGTGACGACTGAAAGGCCAGTCTTTTTTTTTTTTTTTTTTTTTTTTTGACTTTTCAATTATTTTGCCTACGAACACATGTATGTATCTCGAATTGTCATCAGCTTTCACTTCCAAATTACATGCAGTCTACTTACGAATCGTCCTGTATGTGCCACTCCAAACTGTAGGGTGGCATAAGCACGCCCCTGCATTTAGGATGTGATGGGCGTTGCTAAAGGTATCAGGACAAACCCGTTCTCGGACAGTGCACCATCAATCAATGCTAGTAGTGATTGGCAAAGTCCTAATAATGTACGTCAGGCAGATAAACGTGATTAAATAATGGAGCTGACAAGCACTTGTTTATGACGGTGTGTATGTATGAGAGCCTCACAAAGTTTCGGATACACACAGCAGCGTGCCTAGCGTGTCAATTTGGAATGTCCAGCCGCTCAGGGAGATATTATGTTACTCTTGGAAATGACAGTTTAGTTGCCCGTCATGTAGAGTACGCCTGGGTGTATTATTCTGAAATATGCTTTTCAATTTGTTTTAACTAAAAGGGGGCTGCATAGAGCTGCAATGACATTTGAAATATTATAGCACCAGTTATCGTTGCAAAAACGACTAAAAGCCTGAAGGTATCACTCAACGCCTGTTGTGACGTTCTATTTCCTGTGCAGCTCCATTTGTTGCATTCCGTTGCTTAGTCACTCACACGGCTACAATTGCCAAATTCATCTGCCCCGTCCTTTGTCAACACTACGTCAGTTTTTTAAGAGGTACGGAATGGGATTTAGAATTACTTCCTAAAACGACAGAGAGCAGTTTTCTGTTCATGATATCATTTGAATTATCTCCGTATCTATTTTAGAATTACCGATTGAGATGGCTGCATGTATTTTTATACTCCCACTTGGGAGGTCTTGGTTCGATCCGCAGTGAGTGAAAAATCTCACCCATAGTATTTTCGCAGTTTTCCTTCGGATTTACTGTAGGTTGGATATTTTACTTTCCATGACTTCCCGTGCCTCTATTTTATTTTAATCTGATCTTTTCAGTGATGGAAATGTCGGTAATTGCGAGTGTGGGGAATTTACCACTTGGAGAATTTGCATACCGTGATGGGGTGGCATTATAATCGCCTGTTTTGCTAAAGAGGGCCGGTTTCAAATCACAAACGGCTGGAGCATTTACGTCGCCGAGGTAAATCTCCAGCGCACATTACGGACCCTCATACTGGCTCTCAACTGGCTCGGGTTTCGGTACTGCCTTAGACCGCTTCCACATTCCCTTCCTCCCACGGATCTGACACAGTAAACTGTTTGTTGGTTCAGTGCGGAATCCCTCATGCTTTATATATATGTATGAATAGCTGGCATGCTTGATTTATAAGAGTATTCACTCAACGGTTAGATCTTCATCTTTCCTCCAAAAGCTTTTCAACCCTAAATTCGGGTCATCGTCAGTGAAGTCTGCTCCAACTACTGGAGGTCTCCTGATTTCTGATACCAACCTTTGGAAATAGAACATTGGTACATATCTTAATGGTTGCAGATGAATGGTTGTCATCTGTGATGTTAACATGTTGGATTTGGGTGTGAGGAATATAAACTGTTGGATGTTTGTTGAGGCAAATGTACTTCCTCTTCTATCTCCGTTTCTGGAACGATACCCTGGTTACCAGCTGTCTGTTGAAGTAGATGTACTTCCTCTTCCATCTGCTTCATGGGTGTCCTAGATTGGTTGAAATCTGAGCTAAATTTAACTTGATCTATAGTAATGTTGATTGAGCTTCGTCGGTGTTGACTTTATTAACTTGTTTAATAAATTGTAGAACACTATCACATGCTGGTGTATCACAATTCAAAATATTTTCTTTTCCACTATTTAGAATATAAATTTTTTCCCAAATAACCAGATCACTAACAGAATGTACATTTTTTAATAGTTGTATATTTTGACATATTTCATGGTTACGTTTCCAGAAGTGATTGGCAACTGCTGACTTATCTATCTGTTCAAGTTTTGTATTTCTCAAGGGCTCCATTTGACGAGTTCTAAAACTTCTCTTAGTTTTTCCAATATGATATGAATCACAGTTATTAGAAGGTATTTTGTAAATCCAAAAAAATTTAATTTTTGCATGGCATTTCTGTCGTAAATTATTGAGACTGAAGTCATTTTTGGGGCTAATTTTTTATTATAATTTTGAAAGATTCTTTTAAATTTATTAAAAGCCCAAGGTTGATAAGTAAACTTCTTATACATAACTGTAATTTCTGGTTTCTTTAAAGTAGTAATTGATTTTATGTGATTTTTTGTATATATGCTCATTAATAATTGATGATCTCAATATGGTTGATCTCTTGAAGCCATTGATTTCGGCAACATGTGAGATGTGTTTGAATTCTAATTGATATTCTAACTCAAGCATAGGAACATTTATAAGTCTGTGAATTAAACAATGAAACACCGCTAAATGATGTGAAATTGGATTGTAGTTGTTTGCTTTGTTATAGCTCTCCACATGTGTACCCTTTCTGTTAATACCAAATTTCAGTTTATTATGATACTTGAAAATCTTCAGATCCAAAAAGGTAAGAATCCATTTTCTTCTATTCCCGTGGTTGCCTGTAAATAATACCAAATATGTATTTAGTAATCTGTCCCTAGCATTCTTTAGAATCTAGAATTGCATTCGGTTTACAAGGCAACATGGTGGATGTGATGTGCTTCTCGGAAATGGATGTATGCTTACTAAATCATATTGGAATAAAACATTACTTCCATGAATCTAATTACCGCCGGTTTTCCCTACTATGACGTCTCTCCTATGTGATGTTCTTTGAAGCTTTAATGCTCCAAAATGATCCTTACATCACTTTGAGTCAAAATTGCTTCACGTCTTGAGAAGAACAAGTAAACTTGCAACACTAATTAAATCACATTTACCAGCTCTCTTATGTTGCTTCTTATGTACCTCACTTTTCAAGAGTATCTCCCCTAGGCAAACATAATGCAACTAGTATCAGTAGCAGCTAGTAATTTTGATCTTAATTATTTACTTAAAGTTGTTCTAGCTTCTACATCTCCATTCTAGATAGAGTCAACATGGAAATTTCAATGCCATGGCTTGAATTTGTACCACGGATCTTCTGGTTTACGTCCAGTCGCTCTAACCCATTGAGCTACCATGGCCAACGTGCCGTCCTGACATTAAATTCTCCATTTGACTCATATTTTCCCGGTAGACCACTAGGGGCTCTTGCATCCGAGTACACCGCTTGTGGCTACTTACTATCGTATGTACTTCAGTCCCAGGCTTCATCATTTAACTCTTTATATGGCTAGTGTGAAGAAATTATTAATTTCCATCAATCCATTCTAGATGCTCCGGATTCAATCCTCATCTGTATGCAAACTGTAGGTGACCTTTTTTGTGATTTTCTGTTGGTGGTTCGTACTGCCAACATCTCAGTAAACATTTGCCATATTTGATCACTGTTTGTTTACAGTGGTAACGCCAATATCCGCAAGATATAAAATTCAGTAAAGATCTGAAAAGTATAATGTAACCGTTAAAATGATTATATCACTCACTGTGTATAGCAACAGAAATGGAAATGCTAAATAAGTTGTTTGGAGACAAAGAACGTCAGTATATGCATGTGTAGCTGCACTAAATTTTCACTGGACCCATAACTGTTGCAACGCCGATGACGTGATTCTCCTGGCGGTAATGCATTCTTACAACCTAACTGACCAGCGACTTGGGGAATCACTTACAGCTGATAACACACGTCAAAAGTGCCAATCAGAAGGTAATTACTCATAGAATGTAAATACAGGCTTCAATATTCTGCAAAAAAAGGGCTTAAATTCCACTCGTAGAAGAAAATAAACGATGAATTAGTGAGAACAATAATAAGTGAATAGCTAATGTAATTTGTCAGAAATTAACCTGGGTTCCATCCCATGAGACCGCAAAGTGAGATTTTTGGTGGACAACACAGCGCTGGGGCACGTTTTCTCTGGGATCTGCGGTTTCCACGCCATCTCATTCCACCGGTGACACTTCATTTCATTACGCCTTGTATCTGTACCCATTGTATGTGGTCACATCGTCACTTTTTCTCCAGCTTCCAATTGTATCAACACGAATACAGTATATAGCTCAAGAAGGTGACCAAACAACTGAGATCATCTAGTAGGAGATGGTATAAAAGTACTAATCTGCCTAAACTAGCTGTCCAACAGAAATTTAGTCATGTGGTTTATAATATTTAACTACATTCGGTGTTGAATGCAGGTTAAGTCCGCCCACAGCAATCTAGCGCAGCCATTATATCTTGAATGTGTTTTAGTTAGTTTAAACTTTATGCAATTTTTAAAAAGGTTTTAATGATTCTCTCTTATTGAACAAATGTTTCTGTATGCGATTCATTGGTGCAGCTCCAGCGACTTACAAGGCACAAAGCTTTATTTTAACTTACCTGTGAGATTACTGCAAAATCACGGCAGTTAAAAAATTTGTGGGTGCCAAATTAATTCATGTGAAAGGAATTTTAAACTCCAAAAGGAGATTAGGTTATATCTGGAGGAACATCTTACTGTAGGTTACATGATATACCGGACATATCACCCACTATATCGATTGATTATGCCTCTCAGCCTCAGGAGTAGGCTACAGCCCATAGAAAGATAGGCCTCAGAAACACGTGGAAGTCCCTAAATAGTTCCAGACTCAACGATCTTTCGAAATGCTGGAGCTATCTAGAAAAATGATTATAATCTGTCGATCAAACGGCCCTCCACTGTTCGCAGGGAACCATCCTTTTTGGAAAAATAACTGTCCAACACCGCCGCACACCACAAAACCTAAGGGCATACCCAAATTTGAGAAGAAATCTAGATCAAAACATGTTACAGCGCGGTCACCTCGCTTAATATATAACATTAAACGTAAAAAGTGCCAAAATAAGCATAAAGGAAGTCCTCTATTAATATTTCGTGCTATTATAAAGTCCTGCGCCGTGGCTTAGTGGGCTAAGGCATCACGATTTGGTTCCCTGCCATGGAAGTTGACCAGGATTCGATCCCACCCTTGGGGATGCTGACTTTAAGTCCCTAGTATAGGACCTGGGCTCATTCAGCATCGTGAGGAAATTGAGGAAGTTATGTTAGGTAAGTGACTCTGGTCAAGAAGGTCAACTTTCCGGTTGGGGGTGACGAGATGCTGATCACAACTCCTCCCCGTATCGCTTGGAGGATCGACCACCTCTACCTTATGTGTGTGGGCGTGAGGCCGGTAGTCGGGTTGGCAGACCCTGTTCCGATATGGACTGTAGTGCCACGGGAAAAAATAAAGACAGAGAATACGATGGAAAGGTTAGTGAGAAGGAAAGAATCAAAACCATTACGTTAATATTGTCGCGAAGCTGTTATCTACGATAGCGCGGCTTGTGTACACAAAGAGTCGGCAAATAAAGATAGCTGAGATAAAGGACTTGCCGGCATAGATAGGATTTCTCGTTTGGAAGGTCCTAGTGCTCTCTTGATTGACAGAGAAAAGTTGTTTTCTTATTTGTTCCAGAAACCTCTCAAATTTATCAATGAGGTATTTAGGAGAGCAACGACTTTCCAAGTCAGTCGTGTGTAAGCAGTAAACAGCTGCAGAGAGTTGCTGTAACGAGAGTTGATTGTTATTGCCATCGACCTTGGTAGACTGTGTGTATGTGACGTAATGTTACGTGAGAATTGAACAGTGTATTTCTACGGAAATAAAGAATATTTGGAAATCTGTAAATCGGACATTTAATTCTACGAACCCACAAAGCGACAGTATTATGGCAACATTTAGCTGAACGATGGAAAATACAAAGGAATAATGATGTACAAATAACATAACTAAGTTTAATCAGAGTAAGATAAATGAAAGGTAGGGAATGCATAGAGTGTTAGATGCGAGATAATTCAAATAGTAAGAAACAAAAGAACTCGAAGGAGATGGGCATATTTTTCTCGGTATATAAAAGTGGATGAAGGTATTTGTTAGAAAAAGAAGAAAATGCGTTGTTTTATTTCTAATGAACATACATATATTAGTTAAATCATATTTATTTCTTCCAAGTGCTTTGGGCTACATAAATGCCCATTTTCGGTTTTAGATGGGGTATTGTCTATGTTTATTTATTAATTTTAAGATTTCCGTACTTCTCTATATTTTTTTGCTAAAAGCTATGTTCCGAATTGACAGTTAAACTAAGGAATAATATTCTTGTGGTTTGTGAGTGTTTGTGATAAATTTAAATAACACCACATTGATCCATAAGTCTCAGAACAAAAGCAACAAAAATGAAGACTTTTGTTTTTAAAACTTTTCGAAAGACGCTCTTAAAACAAGAAAGAAAGAATAATAACAACAAAAATATCTGTTCAACTCCACCCGACCCTACTATTGACGCGCAAGAGACCGAACAATATGCATTCGACGAATTGGAAACAAAGTTCCGTGTGTTTACTCAAACGCAGTCACTGAAAGGAAACATAAGAGCACGTCGGATAAAATAAAAAAGCATGATGAAAAACAAACTGAAAACCTGGCAAAATTGTATGGGCATGGCTAACGTTGTGCTTGCTTTAGTTTTAACGAATCTTGTGTTTTCAGAAAATACCATCTCCGTTTTATCAACAAGGCAAAGCGAATAAGCAATTTACCGTTATATTCCAGCATAAAAAGAAAAATATTCTTTAAAATGCGAGATTATTGAGCTGAACATGACTGTCAAAAAATAAACACAAATTCAGGATACGATGGATTTGTAATGAACTTCTGCTTATTGTTCATTATAATTGTGCAATTTCCCTTCTAAGTAAATAGAAATATCACCAGAGCATCGTATTTTACATTCAGCTATGATTTCGCTAGTGGCGGCGGCTTCACATCTACGAGGGTGGGTCAAAAGTTAATGCCTCCTATTTTTCTTCCCTTAAATAGGTAACTTATGTGAAAACTTTGAATTTGGCTCAATTCCTCAAACCTTCTTCCCCAATCACATGCCATAGTAACTTCCTAAGTCAACAGCTAGCAGCACTGCTCCTCTTGCAAAATGGCTGACATCGACATTCGTATTAGACCGCGTTCTGTGATGGAATTTTTGACTGTGGAAGGTGAAACGTCAGTTCGCATTCACGGAAGGCTAAAAAATGTGTATGGTGATGCAACGGTGATGTCAGCACTGTTTGACGATGGGTTCGTCGCTGTAACGAAGCTGAAGGTCAAACACCATTGGCAGATGAAAAGCTAAGCGGCAGGCCGGTGACTGTAGTGACTCCATGCAACATTCAGGAGTCGATTACATCATTCGTGGTGATCGCCGGGTAACAATAGGTGAATTGTGTTGCATTACCTACCTCTGTAAAGGCAGTGTGATGACGATTAATCAACAACTGGGTTACTCAAAAGTTTGTTCACTTTGGGTGCCAGGAATGTTAACCGCCCAAAACAAAGAAACAAGGAAAACAATAGCCTCCGAAAACTTGCAGTGCTTCAATTTGGAGGGAGAGGAGTTTCTGGAAAAAATTGTTACTGGAGATGAAAAGTGGGTTCATTTTTTTTTAACCTGAATCAAAGTGGCAGTCAATGGAACGGCTGAATCAATCAATGGCTGAATCAATATGTGTGCTTATGATTGATTTTTTGGAGCAGGGATTCAAAATAGATTCTGTCCAATATGTCAGAACTCTTATAAAGCTAAAAGCACGTCTTATCCGAGTTCTCCCAACAAAAACTATGGCGGATGTTCCTCTTTTGCATGACAATGCAAGACCACACACCAGCCTTTACAGCACTGCAGAATTTGAAAATTGGGATGGCAAGTCCTACCTCACCCCCCATGCAGCCCTGATATGGCACCATCAGACTTCCATCTGTTTGGGCCACTAAAGGAAGCTCATTGTGGGGCTCATTTTGAAGATGAGGAGGCGGTGAAAGCGTCCGTCCGTCAATGGCTTAGGAAGCAAGACCATGTGTTTTACCACACAGGAATACATGTCCTAGTTAAAGGGCGGACCAAAACTGTGGAAAAGGACGGAGATTATATTAAATTGTGAAAAATTAATCGTCAATGTTGTAATTTCAATTTTCTTGGCAATTAAAAGAGAAAAATGAATAGGAGGCATTACTTTTCGACGTACCCTCGCACTTAAGGAAAACCGCTCAAGCTTAACGATATATTGTTAATTATTGGATGTTCACATTTCATTTCGTGGTAAGCCCCAGGCTTTAGCAGGAATTAACAATTTGAGACAGGTTGGATGCCTCAGTGATCAGAGTAAGCTGTGATATTGACCTGCCAGCTCATGTGTGTTCTTTAATCGGCAGAAAAATTAAGAAGAGTCATTTTTGGATTGCACAAGATTGCACTATAAGATGTAAACCCTCTGTGAGGAATAGCAGGCATTTTGATAGTCAGTTCTAGTTAAAGGATTACAGCCAGTAAGGAAGGGTTGGTCAGATCATGGTTAGTTAGTCAATCGTCATTTAGGCAGTTAGTTGGTTAGCTGGAAGGTTGGATGCTGCTGCTCTAATCTCATCATAGACCTTGTGAATACTTCTACAAAACTTAACTCATCAAACTGAACTAGCCACCTCTTGTTCAGAACTCTACGCTACTCTACATAAAAGATAATATTTATTTATTATGTATTAATTGATTCAATGTTTGTGTTAATTGCACCCTTTATCTCTTCAAGATAAAGGGGGGCTTTGTTTGATTTGACTTCCCCAATCTTTAAAATATATTTGTCAATGTTATGGAGAACCCATCACTTTAATTTAACCCTAATCATGTCCCTAACCTTTGACCTATTTAGCTCTACCAACTGCTACCGTATCCTTTCAGTAGCTGCACCCCCAGTTGTTGATTAGGTTTGCAAGTCCTTCACCCCTCTTACAATCCTGGTTTGCAACAATATTTGTGGGCAAAATATCTGTAATAAAAGTTGACCCGCCCGCCTCGGTAGCGTGGTGGTAGCGTGTCTGCCTCACGTTCAAGAGCTTCCGAGTTCGAATCTCGGTCAGGGTGAATTACCTGGATAAGGATTTACCCGGGGTTTTCCCTTATCCTGAAAGACGAATGTCGGGTAACTCTAAGGTCTATGGGCCTTGGGCTCATTGGAGCATCATTTCACCCATTCCATTCATCGTCCGATATTACTTGAAAAGTTCCAGGACGTAAATTACCAAAAAGTAATTGACCCAAATCCTTAAATATGCATAACCTTTATTACAAATACCACATAGGAATTTTAATTGGTGTAAGTAAAACAACATTAAAGGGAACTGTGATACTGATGGTCTTAAAAATCTAATTATATACTTCTTCAGTTAAACATTATATATATAAAATGTAAACAGAGGATATTAACTAGAATTACGTCCGCATAAGGTTCTTCCGCAGTTCTCCCTTATCCTGAAAGACGAATGTGGGATAATTCTAAGCTCAATAGACTCTGGGCTCATTTGAGCATCATTTCACCCATTTCATTCATCGTCTAATATGACTTAACGGTGGAGGACCAAAATAACTAAAGCCCATTAATCCATCAATTTAAATGTTGTGGTGCTTCCTGAGGTGCTGCATTAAATGCACATATAGCCCATTTAAAAACATGAATTTTAATTTACGCATTGGTAATAAATTAATAATTGTGCTTCTAATGTTTAGTTATTCTAATATTTAATATTTCAGCAGTAATTTGCAAGGAGAAGGAAGAAATTAAACAAACCACGCTTTTATCGATCGATTCAAAGGGTTGTACTTTGTATTTTGATGTACAATATTGAATACTGTGACATGTCTTCGCCTTATTTTTCTTGAGTCACCTTTTAAAGTTTCACTATCACATTTCTCTCGTGGGCGCCAAAGAATTAAGTATAATTTTCTTTAAAAATTCTAACTAGTGTATCAAAATTATTTGAAATCCATACCATGGTCTAGGAACATAAATGGAACATGCACGTTCCAGAGGATTCATTTTGGCCATTTGGATTCACTTTCTAATACGTTTCCTTTGCATTCGGTCCTATACGGGGTGAGTATGGAGAAATTCTTGAAATTTTGTTCTTATAGTTTTGTGCAGGTTTTCATATTGCTATGATTGAGTAGGGCGTGACTTTTATTTTTAATGGCCATTTTCTTTTCATTTTTTATTTTTTTGGGTCCTCAGATCTCTAAACGTACAGGTATGTGCTTATTTTAACTGCAATTTCAATTTATTAGGACATATTACTGCACGAAATTTAAACCAAGAAAACACATTCATAAAAAATTATTGGTGCTATGTTGCAACAGATGATG
This sequence comes from Mantis religiosa, assembly GCA_030765055.1. Taxonomy (NCBI): domain Eukaryota; kingdom Metazoa; phylum Arthropoda; class Insecta; order Mantodea; family Mantidae; genus Mantis; species Mantis religiosa. The sequence continues at coordinate 110,192,120 of CM060954.1, read as the reverse complement.
AATTCACTTCAAAAGTTGCTCAAAATGGCCTCCATTTACTTCCAAACAATGCTAAAGTCTGTCTTTGAAATTAGTGTTTACAGAAACACTGATTCCCTGCCCAATTCTTCGCTTCAACTCTTCAAAAGCCATTGGTTGGTAATTGTGAACCCTCCATTTGAAATATCCCTACAAGAAGAAGTTTAAAGGGTTCAGGTCAGGAGGTCTTGGGGGCCACTCAATACTTCCTCTTCTGCCAATGCATCTTCCTGGAAATTTATGTTTTGGATAATTCGCCTCTTAATTCCAGCTTAATTGAACTTTTTTCAAAATTTTGCTTACCGTAGAATAAGCAATCCCTCGTTCTGGATGCATTTCATTAAACAAGACACAAACCTCTTCTTGGGTCCTGCTCCTGTCACCATATCTGATCATCGTTAGTGTTTCATGTCATTGTTTTTCTGTAATTTATGCCATGACCAATTACATTCAGGAAGATTTTGTAACGAAGTAAGCTTGTTGTCCTTATCAGCTTAGCTTTTGTCTGTATTTGTTGAATCCAAAGCCACATATTGATGTAGCCTACTGTATTGCTTAATTCAAAACCTACTGATGATGCGTTTTCCTTTGCTCAGTACGGATGCAGTAAGGTCCTAATACATTTAAATTTCGGTTTCAAAGGTTATTTGTTTGTACCTTCTGATACTTGAGGACTGGAGGACTGTAATAAAGAAATTTTGCCATTAGAAAAGTTCTCAGCCTTTATTTGTAATCACAAGAATTTGAGGGCACTTTGATATCTAACAGCTTTTCTATAAAAATATCACTTCATAAAGCTGCAGCAGGGAGTGTACAGTTATTGCTTCGTACCTTTTACTTACTTGGTATAACAGACCAGCGCCGGAAATACTTAATTGAGTTAGTAGAGGGTAGACAATTGACAACAGAGCTCAGTAGGTTCTAATAACCTTAGTGGACATTGCGAGTGAAGTTAAATTGAGAGCTCTAGCACAGCAGGTAGGTTGTGATTCAATTCGATGAATCAGTTCAGTTTGTTGTCAAGTGTAAAGTTTGTGCTACGTTAAGCGCCTAAGTTGTAAATAACGTATATTTAGAGTAAGTGGTACTTTCATCTGGATTATAAGGTGAGACGGTACGCCCTACCTAGCTTATATTAAAATACACAACCTGATGACACGTTTTTTTCTGAAACTATCAACAGCACATACATGAAAATTTTATAATATATTATGTGGTCCTTAGAGAAGCTACAGATATACAACGGAGCTTGTATTTACAGTTTCTAGCAATTTATGTATATATTTTTTGTTGTTTGATTACTTTTTCTTGAATTTTTAGCATTAAAATCACTATAGCATGGAGTTATTAATTAAATTATTGTGCTTGTAGATCCACAGCATGTGTGAAGCTACTTTTAATATCTGTAAAAGCTAAATGTACATATCTGCTATAGTTTCTGAGAAACTGGGCCGAATGTTCAAGAGCGCTTAATCTTGAGAAAACAGTCTTAAAGTTTCCTACAGGAACTAGTGCTTACAATTTACTCTGGAGGTTGATTAAAACATATTTTTAATTTTAATTTAGTAACACAGCTTCTTTGGCAGCAGCTCTTATGGAATTTTTTGCAACGTTTTGCAGGCTGTTCCTAAAAGTGTTGTATATTTGAAACACCTTCTAGGGTATTTGGTAAGCTCGTAACTCCACACAATATTTTACCAGCTCCAATTTCCTATCCAATGCATCTTAACCCATAAAAAAGTCTCAAATTGTTTACATATAAATCACTCTGTTGTGAAGAGCACACAGGCATTTCAGAACTACAACTCAGGTACACAATTTTCAATTTATTCACTACACCAGTTCTTGCACTCGATTCTTCTTCTAACCTAACCTCACCACTACATATTCTGCATGACGCAGTTTCTTCTAGCACTCGTCTTAAAGTGCCTAAATCTATCAGAATATTAGACTGAGTACAGTCTTCAACACAGTTTATATTTACATTAATATTTACGTTTGTTTATAACTTCCTTTTCGAACCACTTGGAGGAGCTGCACATATTCGACAGCCACATGGATGGGTATCATTTTCATTAACTTCTACAGACAAGGGTACTGTCCTGTAGAGTCTATTGCCCTTGTTCATACGTTTCTGAAAAAGTCTTTAGGTTTTGTTATCTTATTAGACAACTACACTTTCAGTTAAATAAATACTAAAGGGACAGTTGCTTACAAACAAAACTCGAGCCACAGCATCAGAATTAAAAAAAAATAAACTAGGAAATCATTACTTATAAGAATGATAGAATTTTTATGATGATATCCATGCCAAAAGAGGCAGCAAAAATTACTCTAAGAACACGCTCTTTCACATTCTCCTAGATGAAACAGTGCTAGACTTATTCCATATGTTGTAAATAGATGCACAGTAAGGTAATAAATTGACAGCTATCGGTATATTCTTAAACTTCGCTTAAGTGGACTTTTAATTATAGTACATGACTATATTCTATACCAAAAATGTGCAGAAAAGTGTGAACTACGAGGGGGGACGCAAAAGAAGCGGACTCCGAGGGCGCTGCCACTCGTAGGTGTAGTGCAGGGTTCTCACGCTAGACGGTGTTAGTGGAGACCTTCATGAAACAGCTGTGTAGACGGTGTCATTATAGAGCTGAAGGTGCAAGTGTGGTACTGTGTTTCTCTGAATGTTGGCGGGTTACCTCTGCGAAATCGTTATGGCAACTTTAAAAGAACAAAGAGTGTGTGTGAAATTTTGTTTCTTGCTTAAAAAACTGCAACGGAGACACGCTCAATGCTTAGGGAAGCTTTCCAGGAGGACGCTATGAGCCTCACACAGGTTTTCGAGTAGTTTGGGTGCTTTAAACGTTGTGAGATATGTGTTGAAGACCAAGCTCATTCTGGACGCCCTTCAACATCGCGAAATGAGGAGAACATTGAAAAGGTCCACCAAAAGATCAACGAGGATCATCGCCAAACGATCGACCAAATTTCGTCAGCGACAGTAATTAGTTGGAGCTCGTGCCAGCGGATTTTGAGGGAGGATTTGCACATGAGACGTGTTGCTGCCAAATTTGTTCCGCGCCTTCTCACACAGGAGCACAAAACCATCCGCATGAATGTGTGTCAGGATTTGAAAACAGAGATTGCACGTGATCCAAACTTCTTGAACAAAGTCTATACAGGGGATGAAAGTTGGTTTTACGTGTATGGCCCAGAAACCAAGCAAGCGTCAAGCCAGTGAAGGACTCCCAATTCTCCCAGACCAAAAAAGCAAGGCAAGTGAGGTCAAATGTGAAGAAGATCATCGTTGTCTTTTTTGATTTTCGTGGAATTGTGCATCGGGAATTCGTTCCCCCTGGCCATACTGTTAACCAGGATGTTTCAAGGCGTCTGCGAGAGGATGTAAGGAGGAAACGCCCGGAACTTTGGCGATCAGTTGACTGGTTTCTGCATCTCGACAACTCTCCAGCACACACGGCCTTACGAGTGACCCACTTTTTGGCATCTCAGAGGTGGTCTGTCGTTCCCCACGCTCCATATTCGCCGGACCTAGCCCCATGCGACTTTTTTCTATTTCCACGAATGGAAAAAATGTTAAAAGGGGAGCGTTATAGCGATGTGGAGGCGGTAAAAACAGATTCACAAAGGGCACTGGACAGTATCATACTTGAAGAGTTCCAAACATGCTTTCAACAGTGGGAAAAGAGTCTTGACAAATGCATCGCAAGTAATGGAGAGTATTTTGAAGGTGACTGAAGTAATTTTGTAAAAAGGTTCATCAATAAATTTTTATGACAACAATCCGGTTTCTTTTGGGTCTCCCTCGTATTTAACAAAAACAAAAACTGATTTTTTCCTCCAATTTTTGCATGCCATCACACCTTAAGTGAACTCTTACACTTAAGCTTAATTGTTGTTATAAATAGAGCTTGTTAGAGCTGAAACTGACCTTTGTCGCCATACTTAATGTACTTTACGATGATGCCTTCAAATTCTCGCTGACAAGTAAACACAGGCCTATCTGTTCAAACACGATCCAAAAAACAGAAAGTAGCTGTAAATATATTTCTATAGCTGAAAGGAATATTCCAATAACAGTGTTCTTAAGCGTGTGTTTATATGAAAGAGAGAGAAAAAACTAATAATACAAATAGTACTGTTCATTCACAGCTTCTGGTACATTCCATCAAATAATCCGCTGGGAAATGCAACTGAAAGAACGAAATGTTAAAGCAAAGTGTGGGATCAAAGCAATATAGATAATGAACAGCTTGTATATCCACAACAGTCATTTTGCTTTGGCGTCACAAAGCAATATAGATCTACGTTTAATGCTACAGTTGTAGCTAACAAAGATCACAAAGCAAATTACAGTCTTATTTCACAAAGCCTTTCATTAGCTACTCCGAATAATTAAATACTGAAGTAATTAAAACAACTGCACATTACCTAAATTCGCTAACCCAGAAACAAAAGATTCGGCTCAAACTTCAATTATGCATATAGGTTTATTCTTTTGTTAACAAACTGTTTTATAATGATACTTTGATCCATGGCTTTTCTGACACCACATTTAATAATTATGTAATGTCTATTATGTTTTTACATTAATGAATTAACAGTATCCTTCATATATAAGCATGCTAAACATATTAAAATAGTTTCAGGAAAGTTTCGGTACATTTTAGCGTCATCGCTTTTTTCATAGTGGACTAGGGCCACTTTGGTTCCCTGCCACGCAATGCGTCCGGCTTCGATCCCACCCTTGGGTTTTGTGGATATCAAGTCCCGGGTATAGGACCGGTGTTTATTTAGCATCGTGAGAAAATTGAGGATCTACGATAGATAGCGGACCCTGGAATAGAAAGCTGACTACACCTACTCTCCTATTGGTTGGATGATAGCCCACCTCTGCCTTGCGTATGTGTGCGTGAGGTTGATAGTCGGTTTGGCAGCCTCTGAAACACTCTTTGCTGTTACGCATTGATTTACGTTACGTTACGTTACTAGTATTAATAAGCAACAGTGAACATTAAGTGCTACAAAAGTAGTAAATACAATTTTGCGGTTTAAAGTGCTGTGTTAAGTATGTTAAATAAACCTACAGGTGCCTCACATATTATGATGAATACTTTACCATATAAATGTGCTTTTTGTTTTCAAAATAGGCCGAAATTCATATTGATTAATTGATTTAAGGTGAAATAACCTTCTCAACACTTTCTTAGAGCAAACAGAAACAATGTTCTTTTTTTTTTTTGGAAATGCTTTAATCGCTGATGTGCTGTCTGCCAGTACCCAGCCCTCGAATGACAGGAAACCTCATTGAAGTGAGTACCTGCAGGGTCTAATGCGTTTAGGTACAGTAAGATAGTTGCTTCTCAAATGCTGTAGTGAATACGGCGCAGAAGGTGAGTTGTTTTTCACTGTAGTTATTTTTCTAATGCATGTGATATCATCAATCCCCACCTCACCGATTGTGTAAGTATGTAAGAACGGTTTTAATCTTTAAGAAAGTTATGGCTGTTAAGAGGGATATCAGTAAAGGAGCGGACCTCGGATTCAGCTGCCGTGGTGTGGGCGCTGCGGGCACCTAGCACTCGTGGTACCTCTGACGTTACTAGAGGAACCTCGGGCCGAACATTCGAGCCCCTCCCTGATTGGGATTTGTTCGGATTGGGTTGGACTCGAGGGGGCAGTGGTTCCCGATACCCGTGGGTAATCGGGTACGTCTCCGGACGGGGTTGATGGAAGCCATTAAGATTCCCGCGTACTAGCCAGCATAGCTAGTAGAAGGTGTGCTAGATCACCAGACGGCCCCACCGAGGTCATATCGGTAGCCTTCCCCTTTTGGTGTTGGCGCGCGTAAGTGGCGTATCCACTTACATCCCGTCTTGAGTCCACAGGACCAGATGGGGTGGGGTTGTTAGTCTCTAGGTCTTGCCCTGTGGAAAGCCCCACGGAGGAGCCGGGCGCCCTTTTGGGACAGCTCGTTTACTCCCTGTTCGAAGGAGGTCCGGATCCTTGGTCCTATGGTTCCAGGACTAATGGGATTGGAACCTCTGACATTAAGATGACCCAGTATGTCACTTCACCCAGATTTTCTTTTGTTCCATTTATACCCCATCTTTAACTGCATGTTCATATTGGCGGCCGTTCTCCTTTGGAACATATCGAAGGTGTTAACTCGTAATCGTTGGGTTATATCATTAGATCACGTACACATTCACACTCTCATTCATACTTCCAGACTCTGGGGAACATGGGAAATCGTCTTGGTTGGAGAAAAATTCCCACACCCCCATCAAACCTCGAACCCCTAGCAGGGCAGGCAGGTGCCCCACCGAATGAGCTACGGGGCCAGCCATTCACCCAGAAATTGCCATGTTTTATACTGACACTAAGGGGGATGCGCTTGACGTAAAGTGTGCAGGGAACTCTACGAGTCGTCGGGCCAATCGGTGGCCTTTATTATCTTCTTTCCCATGGTTAGCATCAGCCTGGTGAATGTATTCGTCCTCTTCTCAGCTTTCCCAGCCAATCTAGTGCTGAACAGAACTAAATTTGTGAAATCACTTGCAAAGAACCAGCACTGCGCGTGATGCTCTTAGGTACCCCGTGAACTACAGCTGATAGTAAGCTCTATTTTAGGGGGAAAAAACCCATACTTCTTGCACACCACCACAGTGATTCAGGAAAGCTAGTGTGATGTGGAATATATTCAAGATGAACTGTTCGTAAGACGAAAGTCCTATGTACTCTCTGTAAGGTGCCTGTATGTCTCAGTGCATGGTTCGTATATACGAAAACTGCTATGAATGAGGCACTGTGGAAACCCGTCAAACATTAAAGTTGTGTAACTATACTCATTTTATGATTGACTAGTAATTTCTTAATATGATTGTGTTGCTTAGTCAGAGTGCATTACTACAATTAGTCTCATTAAGTGATTAATAGTGGAAGAGTGATTTTTCCGTTAGATTAAAGTTGACAGCAATTTATTTTGCAGTTTCATATCAAAAGCATTCTATGTTGATTGATTTTTTTCTAATAATCCCCAAAGAAATGAATAAAACTACCTTTACATACCACTAAAACGCAATTAATTTATCTATTTCAGCACTTATGGCTTAAGATTTCCTTTGAAGCGCAAAATCACAGGGGTTTAACATCATCATAAGTCTCAATGTGTCATTTTTGTTGAATTTTTATTTCAATTGCTCAGCACAGTTGGTGCTATACAAATTGTGGAGCTCTATACATAACATAGATAATAAAATTAAAGTATACAGGGATAGAGGGTACCCATATTAGAGTCCTCAAGCAAACTGGGCTGATTAGTGCGAGTATAAATTAAATATCTTCTTCATTACAGAATAAATAAGCATTATAGAAATAAAATGTCCTGTGGCAAGCGTGCCTTCAGTCTTGGTGCAGCATCACGGCGACGTCCCAGTTGGAAGAATAAAGCACCTGATACATAAGGAAGGTGAGCAAAGAATCTACTTGTCGTTGTAGAGATGTACTCATTAATGTTGACTATGTCCAATTCTCTATGCAGCTGTGCATTCCGGATGTACCACGGGGCGTCCGCAGACAATCGTAATATTCTGTTTTGAAGTACCTGCAGTTGGTGAATATGAGTAGGTGAAGCACATCCCCATACAGGACTGGCCACCTGTTGACTTAGGAAGCTACTACTGCAGGGGATTGGAGAAGAAGGTTTGAGGAATTGCACCAAATTCAAAGTTTTCACATAACTTACTTTATTAAGGAAAAAAATAGGAGGCATTACTTTTTGACCCAACCTCGTATATATGATTCTTCAGTTCGAAAAGAATCAATTTAATATACCAGTATCTAAATTACGGTACACTGTATAAACAAATATATCTTAAAAAGATTAAAAATAATTAAAGTTTTGGGATAATGGAAATTTTGCCATTGGCAAAATAGAGACAAAATTTTCGCATTGCATCCTTGACAGATACTGGAATGTAATATTCTTATCGCGGCATGGAATTTAATGTACACGGGCCGCTGCGACTAGCGCATACTCGCCTGGCTACTTGGTCCTGTAGTAGCTAATGGCCGGTCTCAGAATAAACTCTGTGTAAAATAATAGCTATTAAATGAAGGTTTTCCAGTCCAGAGAGCTCAATTATAGCTTTAATCACTTATTCAGATGGTTTGCTCGGTTATTGGTACGTTTACAAAGACCTGTGCTACCTGAGATGAATTGAACGGAGTGCGCTGGACAGTGTGAGGTAAGTTCATTATGAGTTGGAACTGACCAGTTCAGTTGTCATTTTGATTCGATAGATCAGCTGTGTTTTGTTCTGAATGCTCGCGACAATGTCTCAAGCTATGTGCTTCAGTGCTAAAAATGATGTTCAGCAGCAACATTCTTTTTCATTTTTTTTCTTTTTTTCCAATTGTTAGAAAATATTTATTACAAGGAAATTATCGCTATGATGACACTTGTATTCTGTTGAGACTTTGATGGCATCATCGCTGCTTTATTTGGGACCTGTGTGCCAAAATTCGTGCACGGAGTAAAGCTAGAAGTATCCGAAAACGAGTCCCGAATACGTAAGGATTAATGTCAGAGGTTCTACTCCCATTAGTCCTGGACCCGTAGGACCAAGGACCCGGACCTTCTTCGACCACGGAGTTACCGAGTTGTCCCAAAAGGGCGCCTGGCGCCTCCGTGGGGTTTCTCATAGGGCAAGACATAGAGACTAATGAGGCCCCCCCATCTGGTCCTATGGACTCAAGATGGGATGGAAGTGAATACGCCACTTACGCGCGCCAACTCCAAAATGGGAAGGCTACCGATATGACCTTGGTGGGGCCGCCTGGTGATCTAGCATACCTTCTACTAGCTATGCTGGTTAGTACGTGGGAATATTAATGGCTTCCCTCAACCCCGTACGGACAAGTACCCGATCACCCACGGGCATTGGGAACCACTGCCCCCTCGAGTCCAACCCAATCCGAACAACTCCCAATCAGGGAGGGGCTCGAATGTTCGGCCCGAGGTTCCTCTAGTAACGTCAGAGGTACCACGAGTGCAAGGGTTCCGCAGCGCCCTGACCACGGCAGCTGAACGGTTCGGATCCCCTTCCCTACGCGGACTTAGGGGCATATAGGCATAATAATACAGTATTGTACGTGAGGGGTTATTTACCCCTGACCGAAAGCGGTCTACACATGGCATACGTAAAGACCGCCGTTCCTCACAGTCGAGCTGATGGGGGATGTCCAGCAGCTACTTGCGAGTGTTTGCATGCGTCACTTTCTAAGCTTCATTTTTTCGGTTCTACTCTGCAGCAGAATTTTGGTACAAATGGTTTATTTACAGCAGGCATTAAACCATGAAAGTTTCTGGTGCGTAGCAATGGGAGTACTATGGTTGTTCCCTTGTTAGGTGTTTCCATAGAAAATTAGAAATAAAGTGTTTGAATATAAAGAATATTTTAATGCGCCAGTAATATACTTGAAACATTGTGGTCCTTAGCGTCCCATTCCATGAGTGACGAGGCTGCTTAAACATGCTAGGGGACCTGTTTCTTTAACGAGTGGGATGGATGTGGTTGTTTCAACTGTGACCCGTATTCGGTAGGCCTGGTTTCGATTCCCGTGGTCGACCTAACTGACTTATGGTCATCTCAATTATCATTTCACGTCATCTCTCATCTGGTGGCCTCTTTCAGGGTAGAAGTGTCGGCGGCAGTCTTGGCGGTGCATGGAGGGATGATATGCTCTGAGGAAAATGCTTTCCCCTCCGGCGGGACGGACTTCGGTCTCCGAACCGGTTAGCGGGCGGACTCAGCAATGTGGAATGCGGGGTGTCAGTTGTGCAAGGCTGCCTTGAGTATCCTGCTCTGGGGTGGCGGGAACCAGTCTTCGAGCCGGCCTGGTGACTGCTTCGGGGCCAGAGCAGGTGGGATGAGCATTGTTCAGGAGAGTTTCGATCTAGTAAAATGTAGGGACCTCGCTCTTTGTACTGTAGTGGCTCCTTGGTGTCGGCAGCCCTCTGTCCTCTCTTACGTCATCGTTACTCCCGGGATCTCCCCACCTGGGGCATAGGTGCTATAGATTATTGTGATCGACGTGCCGAACCACCAATTTAAACAAGTAAATTAAATAGAACATTTGTTGTAATAAGTAAGGTGGTAGTAGCATTTTGAATTACAGAGTATTAAACATATTTTTTTTTTTTTTTATCCAGATTTATTGAACCCTATTTTACACAGTGGTAAATTAGGGTTAGAGTTGATACATAAAAATATCCAATTTTAACAAAATTATTTTAAATACTAGGAGGAAGAATTTATGTTTTATTCTGATGCAAATTAATTTAACTTTTTTCAGACGTTTAAACACTGAGTTTATAAACATCATGAAGTACTTATACTGTTGTGGCTTCATTAGCAAAGATGTGAGCGGAGCAGAAAATTCAGTTCCTAGAGAGTCTATCTTGAATATTAATTCTTGCCTTCTGTCCAGAAAATGGGACATCCACAGTTTGAATTTCTTCACCACACATGCACTCGGGGTTGGATGTAAAGTGAAAGCGTGATAAGTATTCACCAAATTTACCATGTCCACTTAAAAATTGTGTCAAAACAAAATTTGATACAAGAGTTTCACATTTTCCTTTGTCATATACACTAGGGAAAAATAAACAAAATTGAAGGTTTAGGTAATTAGGAATAGTTTATATTAGTTGAAGGGGGCGCTGGTTTCCAACACCCCTTAAACCGGTTACCGGTTTATATATAGTGATGAGCTGATATTGATTACAAATATCTTTTAATTATCATTAAATTATAGAAAGAAGAAATTTTGATTATATAATATAAATTTATAAATAAATTACAAATACTTTTTATTGTTGTTGTACTTTGTGTGTAAGATTTTGTGAATTCTACGTTGTGGTGTAGTTTCTTAATTATTGTTGATGAAATTTTGGTTTTCTTTCTTCTTTTACATTTTTGGTAGTTTCTGAGTGGGTGGATAGGGTAATGGTTGTAGTTTAGTGCTTATATTTCAGTATTTTTGTTTTATTTTAAATTAGAACAATTGTTTTATTTTACATTATGAATTAATTGTTTTTGTAATTTTTGATTATATTTGCATTTTGTTGTTTGGATTTATTTAATATTATTTATTTTATATCACTTTATTATTTTATTTATTTTACTAAATTATAACAATTAAACGTTTTAATAATTGTTTTTAAAGTTACTAATTATAGTGGAATTATATAAAATAAAAATAGGGTTTATTATATCTTTTTTTTTTTTTTTCTTAGGGGCATCAAAAGTTGGATATTTTGCTAAAACTGTTGACATAGCCTTTTTTACCAATGTTTACTATTAGCCTTCATAACATATAACATATCTTTCATTTAAATTTTAACTGCAGATGTAGAAAAATAAACAGAACAACAACATGCGAAGAAAACAAAAGCAACATCAGCATGAAGTATATTAAGGAGTTTGCTTCTCGTCGGTTAAGTGTTCTTTGTAAAGAGGGCTGCAATGTGTTGCAACAATTGAGTTTATTTTGAAGCACCGTAACTTTACAGGTACTAACAAGCTGTTTACCTCCTCGTTAGGAGCTAATGGGGCGGTGTTTCAGATTGGCCGTTCAGTGTACACAGTAAAGCTGTATGCAAATATCAGCTTTGTACAGCTACATCCAATAAACTGTTTGCTTCCGATTTCTTGAGAAATTTATAGGTCATTTAGCGCCTTCTTTGGATCCTTTACCTAAGGTTAAATAGGAATACCCTCCAAGTGGTTGATATAAGCTCTGCCTGCATCTTGTGCTTGTTTTGATCTTACCTACTAGCCAGCGTATTTATAGACGATTAGCAACATGAACTTTAAGGCTTGGACGTCTTGCTATGTCGCGGCTGCAGTTTCTAACTGTTGCTTCTAAGAAAGCTGGTATTTATAATTGGACTTCTATTTTAATTTATATTTTCAAGCCTGTATTGGCAATCCAGGAAAATGTGAATCGAAAATGAATATTTATATGGATTACACTTTGCTTTGAATCAAGGTTCAAATCATAAGTGAAAATTTAACCATTTTTAAAACTATACTGTTTTTTTAATAAGTAGGTTACGACTATATTCAATTAAAATCTAAATACCAATTTAAAACATATTCAGGCGCAATATATACGAAGCGTCTTATGAATCACAATTTGGTTCGTGTAAAAGAGTTTAATAATTTTCTCAATTCCACTGTTATTTTTTAATAAAAAGCTGAGCAATATATTTTTCCGCTGTCATTTTACATTTAAAATAAATATTTAAATAAATTATATTTTGCGAAACGCATTCATGTCCCAATACCTTACAGTTCCTACAATAAGCAGGCATACGACATGTATGCCTAATTGTTTATATCCACTAGTACAATTTAAATGCAATATTTAAACACACTATATTTTTATCCGAAGATTGGTTGGTAAGTCCCGGGCCTCACATAGAGATGGTGCCACTGGGTCGGTTTATGGATAGCATCATATAGTTTAACTCTAACTAGTTCGTATCCATAGTTACAGGTCAATAGCTTCTTTAGCCTTTGAATGACAAAAGACAAGTGTAGTGTTTCACGAAAAGAGAGGTATTGGAAAAACGAGCAGTTTCTTTCATTTTTTTCTTTTCATTTCTTTCTTTTTTATATAATTTACGTCCTCCAACGTTAAGCCATATTGAACGGTGTATGAATTGGGTAAAATTATGCACAAATGACTCCAGGGTCCATGGAGCTTAGAGTTATCCGACATTCGTCTTGAAATATAAGGGAAAACCCCGGACATACCGTATCCAGGTAACTAACCTTGACCGAGATTCGAACTTGAGTCCTCTTGAACGTGAGGCAGACACGCTACCGTCTACGCTACCGAGGCGGCAAAAAACGAGCAGTGATGAAATACTTCCATTTGAAGGGCTTAACGCCTAAATAAATAACGGAAGAAATGGAGAGTAAATTGAAAGACTCTGCCCCTTCATATACATTGATTAAAAGGAGGGTTGCAGAGTTTAAAATGGGACGTGCGAGTAAGAGCACCAGTGATGTGAGTCGCTCTGGACACCCTGTGGAAGTCACAACTCCAGAGATCATTAAAAAATACATCGTTTCTACTGGAATACCGCAGTCTTAAGCTTTTGGAGCTAGCAGTGGCTGTAAACCTATCAAAACAACGTGCAGGTAATATTTTAAGTAATGTTTTGGGTTTTCACAAGGACTGTGCAAATGGATGCCGCGTTTATTGACACCTGATCAAAAGTTGCAACGAAAAGCTGCTTCTCTTAAGAATATGGAGCTCTGCAATAAAAAATTCTAGTAATTTTTGAGACGGCTTATTACCATGGATGAAATAGGATACATCACTACACTCCAGAAAGTAAATCATAATCAAAACGGTTGGATTGTGCCAGGTGAAGCAACTCCAAAAAAGACAATGTCAGTTTTGTCATCTAACAAGGTTATGTCGAGTGTTTTCTCGGATGCACAGAGATTATTGATTACTTAAAACAGGTTAAAAGTACTGCTGGTTACTATTACGCAAACTTACTGGAACGTTTGAGTGATGCACTGAAAACAAAGATCTCATTTGGCAAAGAATGGCTCCAGCCATCGTTCAGACATTGCTATGTGAAAAATGTGTGAATTAAGGTTCGAATTGATTGAACTTCCACGCTATTCACCAGATCTAGCACCCAGTGACTACCATCTGTTCCCGAACCTCAAAAATTTCTTTGTAGAAAGAAGACTTTATAGAAACGAGGAGATCATAGATTCGGTAAACAGCTATTTTGCGGACTATGGCCCACGAGACACCGCACAACAGAGATGTTTTACTTAAATTGGAACAGTGATATGACAAATGTAATAGCCTTTCTAGAGATTATGTTGAGGAATAAAGAAAAAAAATGAAAAGTTTGATTTTTTTTATTTCATTGTGACGCCCGGGACTTAAGTGACCCTGGAATCACAGTACAAATCAGGACTCAAAATATAATAATTTTCAGATTAGCTACAGATTAGCAACCTTGTACTAGATATTATATATGAAGCATGTAGCAGGTGATCAAATCAAGTATTTATTCTCTCGATTATAAAGGAGTTTAACTAATGGCAAATTGATTTTCGCTCGTACTCTCACTTTTACTTTTTCTATTTTTGCTGCCATATACAGTGTGCACTGTATTGTATATAAGAGCTCTTGAGGAAAGTTATGTAGTGTTGGAAGAGAAAGCACAAGATCTAGGATTGGTAGTGAACGTTAGTAAAACTAAGTATATGAAGATGGAAGGTGATTGGGGATGCAAGAGGAAGAGAACCTATAGTTAAATTACATGAGAAAGAATACCAAAGAGTGGAAAATTTTAAATACCTGGGATCTATAGTAACAGTAGATAATAAAACATCAGTGGATATTCAAGAAAGAATAGCAAGTGGCAACAGATGTTTCTATGCCTTGCAGAATGTGTTTAAATCAAGGAACGTCAGTACGAATACTAAAATTAAAATATATACAACTGTACTGAGACCAATAGTAATGTATGGTTCAGAAAGCTGGGTGTTGACAACCAGAGAGGAACAATGGTTATTACGGTGGGAAAGAAAGGTCCTGAGAAATATATTTGGAGTGATAAAGGACTTGGACGGATGGAGAATGCAGACTAACTTGGAGTTACAGTGCCAATTTGGACAACCAAATGTAGTAGTGAAAATTAAACAAGGAAGAAAAAGGTGGATTAGCCATGTGCTGAGAATGCCGGAAACCAGTGTAGTTAAGAAGATACTCATAGGAAAGCTGGATGGCAGTAGGAGAAGAGGAAGACCCAGGAAAAGATGGGTAGATGATGTAGAAGACGACTTGAGAAAGTTGGGGGTTAAAGGCTGGAGAAGAAAAACAGAGGACCGAGTAGAATGGAAGAGGGTGGTTAGGGACGCCAAGGGACTATATGGCCTGTAGCGCCAACTATCATCATCAAAATCATCATCATCATCATCATCATCATCACTGTATTATATCTCAGCCATATTTAATATCAATATGTCACTAAAAATCCATGTTCTGGTGTCTCTAAATCTGAAAGGGTATTTTTGGTAAAACGTTCGTCTGTGTGTGCGTGTTCGTGCATGCATGTGTGTATGTGGTGTTTCCGGGTCTGTGTGAGTCAATGGACATCGTCATTCAAAATCAAAGGCCCAGTAAATGCCAGTTCCCTATCTTGAAAATGCGACATGACTATTTTTAAAAAAGCTTCCCCTACTCTATGTATATTATTTATATGTATTATATCTATATATTTTCAATATTATCCGTAATAGTCTTAACATTTTTATTAAGATATATTTAAGATACTTACTAATCTTATTATTTTGTGTGTTCTAGGAATAATCTCTAAATTAATTTACATTGAGGAATGATTAAAGCTTTAACTGATAAAAATAAGAGACTGTCAAAAGACAGAACGAAAAAATCAGCACATACATTAAGCCTCTTTAAAAGGCAGAATTATTTAAACAACTTTTTTTCACGCATCAGTATTTGCAAGATGTTCCACTGTTCCATTGTTAAAATTGTCAACATTCTCCCATATTTTAAAGTGGTTATTGTTCACTTACTTCCGCTCAATGTCAGTACACAAAACTAAAGGACTTTTAGGCCCAGCACATACGACACAGTTGTTTTAGCCTTAATTGTAATTAATTACAAATATAGACATTAAAAATAATAACAAGATTCCATATCATCTTAGCATCTGCAATATTTGCATCCACACATAGCAGCAGAGCACTGATATTTGAAATGGAAGACCCATGGTTCAAATCTTATTAAATTTTCCAACATGGGTGCAAATGGGTGGTGTGAAATAATCATAATCATAATATTACTATGAACAGGTAAATGACACTTTGTGAAATGTGACTTCTAAAGTATGCTCCAATACTTATTTCCTCTGCACGTCTAATGCACACATCCCCTTCTGTGCTAGTTCCCTTTAAAGGGACACATCACGTTTGCACATAAAGAGCATGGCTTATATCTAACAAGGAAGGTTCCTCGAGTGGATGAATCTTAAGTCTTCTCCGGAAATTTAAGGTACACCTTCTTTTACTAAAGAAGGATTTTAAAGCTCACGTTTCTTGACCGATTTGCACATTTTTGTAGCTATAAGTGGATATACTAAGTAACAAAACGGTTAGACTATTTAAAATGTGAGTTTGTTGTTGTTGCTGTTGTTGTTATTTACGTCCTCCGACGTTGTCATATCGGGCGACGAATGGCATTGGTGAAATGATGCTCAAATGAGCCCGGGGTCCATAAAGCTTAGAGTTACCCGACATTCGTCTTTTAGGTTCACGTTGATTTTTGCAAGATATTCAGCAACAACATTGGCAATATGTGGCCGCGCATTATCGCGGTGCAGCATCCAGCTTGCTTCATGGAAATGTGGTCTTTTGCGCCTGATATGGACTTGCAATGTTTTCAGGACATTCCTGTAGTATGGTCCAGTTACTGATGTCTGTGCAGGTACAACATATGATAAACCATTCAATGAATATCAAAGAATGAGATGACCATAACTTTACCAGCAACCACCTTTGCTTTTCTGTGGGTTGGTGATGAAGTAAATTTCCACACTGAGCTTTGCTGTTTGCTCTCAGGATCTAAACGATTTAGCCAAGTTTCATCAGCTGTGATTACGATTGAAAAAAAAAACTCCGCATCTTCCTCTAACATCAACTTTGCAGTGGTAGGTGATACTGAACTTGTCTGAACTTACCTGGTTCTCACAGACGGGAACCAGGAGCACCAATAATGAAACTACTACGGAGTGTTTGTTTCTCATTAAGCCAACAGAATATAATAAGTTTGAATTTTAGTGCGAAAAATTATGACCGTAAAAAATTATGATCATTCTATATTGAACAGCACTCGTATATATATTTTAAACAAATCACAAATGACTAAGTCACCACAAACGACTAAGATGAAATAATGACAGTTATACATGTGACTTCGAACGTTAAAATACATAAAAAATTCATATCTCAATCCATATCAGCTCTAAGAGTAGTTCGACAAGTGAAATCTTATCACCCATAACTTTCAAATTCTTCACAAATTCTTATTTTATATCGAATGTGTAAATACAAAAGTAAATAATCGTCCTGGAAGCAGACGGTGTTACACTCCATCAATTGATATACGGATTGGATATAAATTTGTTAAGTATGGATATGTGTCTAAATATTAGTATAACGGAAAGGAAAAGCAATAACTTTCAAAAATGCTATAAGTATGGCAAGGATGAAAATTTTATTACAGGGGGTTGGAAATAAAAATTCATAGATATTTATTGAATTTGGGAGTTTAATATGAGAGGAAAGTGGAAAACGAAGTACATACCTAATACGAAAATTCGCTTTATATTTTCAGTACAGTAGGTAGGGAATTCTCTTTCATACAAAATCCGATGTCGTGGTTTCAACAGAGCTACATATTTTGATATCTTATAAATTGTAAAATACATTTTTAGCACAGGGAATGTGCGTGTATGTATGTCAGCAGCATAACCCGAAAACGATAAATGCATTAAAATTTAAACTTCATATAGACGTTCAAATTTTTCTAAAGACGTGTGAACAAGGCTTTCAGAAAACCTCTCCTTCCTAAACCAGCTTTTATATAGCAAAAATTTCAAAAATTATATTTGCTCAAAATTAGCCATATAACTTTTATTAATATACCACATTTTAAGATTTTTGTTGTAACAAATAAAATATAAACCTTGAATTCGGGAAATAATCTCACTTATTCTAAATTACTTCTACATATTTGATAAAGTGTAACAGATAAGTGGAATATTGCACTTCATAAAATATGTACTTCTTAAAGCACACAGTGAATGTGAATTATCTCCAAAATTTACCTTTTTATTTATTGTCATTATAAGAAACTTTTCTCAAATGGGAAGTTGATATTAAATTTTTTCCTCCTAGTAATACAGGAGGTATCACATAGCAACCGATTTTAAAATATATGACTGTGCATAAGTCGTATCCCCATTGTGTCTACAGGAAAATATGGAATAAAATTGTAGTATGGCGTAGAAGAATATCCGCTTGAGAGAATAATCTGTATTATATTGGTTAAAATACTCTAATGCTACGCTTTATACTTCACTCTTCTGTTGTAATGAAAAGTTTAGGCCATTTAAGTACCAAATATTAAACAATTTTCTTAAGAGAGCCTATGCTGCATCAGAGAAAATATTTGCAACTTTAAGTCCTTTAAAGCCATAGACGTTGAGTGAAGATATAAAAGAGGAAGATGGGAAGCTAAGAAGCTACCACTGGCATCGTGGTGTAGTCGAGTTACAAAGGGCGCCTGAAGTAATAAACCCATTCGTTTAAAGTCCAGGCTTGTAATAATGATGTTAGGGTTACCACACTCACACCGAGTTGCTTTATCTCTTGAGGATGGGAAGTAGATGGCTCTTCAGTGTTTATGTTAATTACGGACCATTAACGCTCTTAATAGGCAAATAAACCGCCCTCAACAATAAAGTCCAGAAATATGCTTCTGTGAGGTTAATACACACACAAAAGTTCATCTAACAAGCTAACGGTCTTGGTTCGAGCAGCAATACATTATTTTTACCTTCACTACCATATCTATACTCTACCATAGTAGGTAAAATAGGTATTAGATTTCACTCAGAGTCTCGATTTCGATTTTTAAATTTTATCAAAATATCCGTGAAGAAGTTTTCTGAATCAAAAGAAAATAGAAACAAGCTAAAGTACTTGTATGTGTGTATAAATATCAACTGAAAATGAAATGTTGCCCAGTTATTGAGCTTGGTACTTAAAATTTAGTAACCTCCAAAGATGTGACAGGTAAGTTTTCAAGAAAACCTCCCCATGTAAACTACGCTTCACTTGAAAACGTTTAAAACTATGCTATTCTCTCAAACATGGCTAATAAGTTACATTAAAATAGCACATACTTCATATGTTTATATGACAATAAACTGTAATAGATTTTGAATTTTATGATAAGTATTCTAAATTTCCTTTCATTTTCAACAATAACTTTCCCATAAAAATGGACAAATTTCAGTTACACCAAAGCTGTAGGTGTTCATAAAGCACACAGTTTATACCAAATGCATTTTATGGAGTTAACAATTTGTGAGATATTTCTTCCAATTGGTTTAAATACTGAAATATTATACTTAAAGGCCGGAGGAATGAATTGTGAGTTACATCAGTTGTACAGCACGGCCATCAAATATGCAAGTAACTGGCACTGGAAGCAAACGTCCGAAACAACGAAACGTAATGTTCTGCAAACTAAAATCTGTTTCATATAACCTTGCCCCGCTGACATGTATCACTCCGCGTGCAACTAAATTCCCCCTCCTCCTAATTGGCTAATGCTTTCGAGCCATAGGCCATAGGTGGCACCTTCCCGTTACATTGAAACCTGCAGTAAATGTCATAGTAATTGCCGGGAAGATAGAAATAAGAATATGAAGGCATGCAAAAATAATGAAGTTTATAATGAAACTGAGCAAGTTGAAACTGAATGAATGAGCAATGAAACTGGAACAAGTTTATAATGAAAGTCCTTCGGCCTTTTCCACTGGTATTTTTTAAACAAGCACACATACATTGCAAAAATGCTTGTATTTTAGACTTAAAAGTCGTGTCACGCCATACTTGTCGTGTGTCCTTCATTCACCCAAGTCTCGTTAAGGTAGTATATTCTGCGATTTGTACAATTTGATTGTCCTTAAATAACGTCTTCGCCACACAGCAATATCGCCCCTGGAGTGGTAAGTTTTCCGTTGTCTGAGTTTCATGTCGCGATATTACTACGCATCTAACACACCTGTAAGTTCAGGGCACAGCTTTTCGACTTCTCTCACTGACAAAGACGAATTCTTCTCTGTGAGTGCATTAAACACATGCAACACAATTCTTTTTTCACCGCTTTCTAAAGGTTTTCGCTTGCAATGCTTCAGCGAAAAACTGGCGGTAGAGTCTGCCATTATACATATAATAAGTACACGCACAATAAACAATCAGTGCAATAATTTAGCTCTCGCATTCGGCATAGCACCGTCGAATGGCGATATATGCGTAATCCAGTTCAAAACAAGGTCAGTGATAAAAGTGATACAAACAAATATGTCACCACTACCGCTAAATCACGTGCTATCCTGCCAGGTGCTTGAGAGCAAACGAACCTCCTCTTTAACATGCATTTCAGATAAATCAACTCTGTTGCGTAGTATATTTCATTGAAGCAGTTACGAAAATATAAATTTGACAATTCTGTTCCAACACATAAAGATATATCATAATGGTAAATAACGAACTAATTTTTATCGCCCAACAGTCTGCACCACAACAGCAGCCAATGAGAGGTTATAAGGTCACGTGACCGTTAAGGGACACGGGGCAAGTTTATGTGAAACAAGGATTAGTGAAGCATTGTCCTGGACGCAAGTTTAAGGTGTAGTATAACGTAACTGTTTTGTTTCTTCTTGCTACACCTATCATGGTCAGGCTCTATCTTCCTGCAATTGTTTACATGCGCGAGGGATTACGGTACAGTCAACATGCAGTATAACCATGGAAACTTCACACGCCTACGGTCTTTACTTATAGTTCTTTTTTTTTAAAAAAAAAAAATATGAAGACATTATTGAGATATTTCCTAGCTCTTTGACATATTCAGAGAAGAGAACTTCAAATTCGTCACATAGTGCCCAGTTCAGAAAAGATTTGATTTTTATTCGTCTATTTTCATTTTAGGTAAAAGAATATATATATATATATATATATATATATATATATATATATATATATATATATATATACATATATTAAAACCATTTCTAAAGATGTTTATTGCGATAGTCGTGAAACAGATAACAGAGACGGTCTTTCAACAACAGTTTGGTTGAGGGGGGTATGGAATTTATTTATTATTTGATCTGCATAGCCCCTTTAAGTCCTATGATCTTATCAGGACGGGAATGAAGTCAATAATGCTTTTGGACCACGTAAGGATTCGTTTGCCTGCCAGACCACAATTGATCTACAAGAGACTCCGAACAACCAAGGATTGGTCAAAAATTGGAGAAGACTTACGAGTATTTCAAATACATTAGAAGAAGATAGCTTAGTTGGCTAGATTTTCAGAAGTCCATTATAAAATTATAAAACATTCCCCTTCAGTGTCCTCCCTAAGCTTCCGTCAAGCAAACAAATTAATAGTTTGCTCTGTGATTCAAGGAAGTTCACAAAGTTGCTGCATTAAAGGATAAATCATTAAATGGCAATAATTTTGAATATATAATATTCACAAATTGAAAAAAAAAAAAAAAAACTTTCAAGCCTTTGATGTGTGTGTGTGTGTGTGTGTGTGTGTGTGTGTGTGTGTGTGTGTGTGTGTGTGTGTGTGTGTATGCGCGCGCGTTTGTAATTTACGTCCTCCAACGTTAAGTCATATCGCACATGAATGGAAAGGATGAAATGATGCTCAAATGAGCCCAAAGTCCATGGAACTTGGAGTTACCCGACATTCGTCTTTCAAGATAAGGGAGAACTCCGGAAAATGCGTTATCCAGGTAACTCGCCCTGACTGAGATTAGAACTCGGTACCTCTTGAACGAGAGGCATACACGATACCATCTACGCTACCGAGGCGGGCTGTATGTGCTATTATATACTGCAGAAATTAGAGGTTATCTCAATGCAATTATAGTTGTTTTTAGGAATGAAAAAGCAATCAAAATCCAAGCACTGCAATCTTATTCCTCATCCCATGCTTTACCATTAAGAGCAGTTTACTGTAAACACTGGAGCTCAAACTGTAAAATTGTTGTATGAACCACAATGACTTTTACATACACTGGTGCTTTAATGGACCAGAACAATCTACTTACTGCATAATTTTTTATTAGAAGGCAGTCGATGTTACCACATATAATACCCCCAAAAATAATTGATAACGTGCGTGAAACCTTATTCATAAACTCAGAATACTAAGACATAAAGCACATCTTTCCAAAACTCTCAAACCCTTATTCCATAATACAAAGGCATCAGGCTATTTAAATAACAATAAATGTAACATTTTAAATATCCTGTGAACTTTAGTGCAGTTTATAGAATTATCAGTTCAACATTTTAAGGAGTATAATTAAAATTAAATTTGGATTCAATTATTATTTTAGGTAAGGAAGCTTTTAGTGGTTTTAGATTTTTAATGGAGAACACATCGCGTAGTTCGTTATGGTTACCATCTTCCAGGAGGAAGACTTGAAGGCATCTGTTTCCCATCTTGCACCCATCTGCTTCATGGGTGTCCTAGATTGTTTAAAATCTGAGTTTAATTTAACTTGATCTATAGTATATGTTGATTGAGCTTAATGATGGAAGAGAAAGTACATCTACTTCAACAGGCAGCTGGTAAACAGGGTATCGTTCCAGAAACTGAGATAGAAGAGGAAGTACATTTGCCTCAACTAACATCCAACAGTTTAACTTCCCCACACCTAGAGACGATGCAACTGCAACCTGTTACTATCACAGGTGACAAACATTTATCTGAGCCCAGGAAGATTTGTACTAATGTTCCATTTCCAAAGGTTGGCATCAGAAATCAGGAGACCTCCAGCAGGCGGAGCCTTAACTTTCTTGGAGAGGAAGAATATCGTTCCCAAGCAGTAGTTGGAGCAGACTTCACTGACGATGACTCAAATTTAGGGTTGAAAAGCTTTTGGAAGAAAGGTGAACATCAAACCGTTGAGTGAGTACTATTATAAATCAAGCATGCCAGCTACTCATTCTTATATATGAAATATATCTTACTTTTCGTACTTTGACAATTCTTAAAATATCAATCACTAACGCCCAACGATTTGAGCTTTTCTGTTCCATAAGCAATATCGAGGAGAAATAGCTTCATTCCGCTCATTATATGGTAGATACCTGGAAACATATCTCCATTCCCAAAAAGGATTCATGTCAGTTAGATATTCTCAAAAGTGCACCTCGTTTATGTATTATAATTTATGACATATATCTTGTTCAAAATACGGATCGTAGTTTCACTCATTTTGGAGGACGTTTTCCTGACGAAATCTCCTTAAATTTTAAGTTGATTCAAAGTAGTTTCACTCCAGTGGCAATTAAACAGATTAATACATAATCTCATTTTCTTCTTTTTCACTTCCCATCAAGCATAACCCTTAGTTGTAACATGTGAAAAATTGGCGCTTACGGTAACATACTTCTGTGAGAGTAATATCAAATTTTGTATTGTAGGTGCACCTTAATGAGTAAAGAAGATAAATAGCTTTATGGAAATATTAGTAGTAATACTTTAATTCCGTTTAAAATTCTTATGCTAAAAAATATGCAAAAAATACTAAATTAAATATAGGTCTTTCACATGAAATAGTTCCTGAGGTTGCTTATATTTACGTAAAAGTCACAAAATTGTATATTACTCTTTGAAATAAAATAGTTTCTTCAGCGGACGTTTGTTCTGAGAGATATCTTGACCTCTATGCAAATAAGGTAAACCGTTACATACTTTCTACACACATTTCACATGTTTTCATGGAACACTGTAAGCAGTTGGGTTTATCATATGAGGGCTGTTCAATAAAGAATGATCAAAAATTTTTTTTGACAACGTACCTTTACTCATCCTCATAATTTTGATGGTCCTTCTCAAATTAGACTCCTCTGAATGCGATGCACTCTCAGCGTTTCTGACAATCTTCAAAGACATGGTGCAAACTATTTTTGAGAGATCCTTCATAATCTCCTCCGCAGCCTTCACCACTGCTTCTGATGATGGATAATGCCTCTCACCAAGGCGTTTCTTCGAGTTAGGGAGTAGAAAAAAGTCACATGGGGATAAATCCGCACTACCTATAGGGATGGTGAGGAATGCACTTCACGTTGACTTTTGCAAGATATTGGGACACAACATTGACAATCTGTGACCGTCCATTATTGTGGTGCAGCATCCAGCCTGATTCGTGGAAATGTGGTCTTTTCCGCCTGATAAGGACCTGCAATGTTTTCAGGATGTCTCTGTAGTATTGTGGAGATAGTAATGTGTGTGCAGATACAACATGCTGATAAATCATTCCATGAATATCAAAGAATCAGATGACCACAACCTTCCCAAGAGAAGCAACCAATTTTGCTTCTTTGGGGGTTGCTGATGAAGGAGACTTCCACACTGAGCTTTGCTGTTTGCTTGCAGGATCAAAATGATGTAGCCAAGTTGCATTAGCAGTGATTACGTTTGAAGGAAACTCCTACTCTTCCTTTAACCTTAACTTTAAATGCATGTTAACTTTATTTCAGTGGTAGGCGATACTGAACATGTCTGAACTTTCCTGTTCTCACAGGCGAGAATCAGGAGTACCAAAAAAATAAACTACTACGGCGTGTTTGTTTCACATTAAGCTAACAGAATATAATAAGATTGAATTTTAGTGCGAAAAATTATGACCGTAAAAGATTGTGATCACTATCTATTGAACAGCCCTGGTACTTAGGTAAAGGTCACTAAATTGTATATGACTCTTTGAAATAAAAGTCTCAAAAGCTGACCTTTGTTTTGAGAGATATATGCAAATAAGGTAAACCGCTACATACTTTCTACACACATTTTAAATACTTTCATGGATTACTGTAAGCAATTGGGTTTACCATACTTCACGTACTCGTATGCCGAGATTGTGTTCAGCGTGTAGAGACAACACCTTAATTTTCTCTTTTCTAGCTTGTCGTTTCTTACTCTTTTTGCTGAAGAATCATCTGTATACTCGTCACCCAGGATGTCCGAAATGATTTTATGAGATCAACCGGTAAATTTAAAATCTGAGGCCTTCTCGCTATTTACCCTCTGATTAGATTTATTCCTATACTCTTCATGAACTCATATCTCTACATCTTACCTTTGTGGAGATATATAACATAGGAATTAGTGCAACTCATTGATATTAGAAAGTAAAATACTGTGAGTGAACATCTCCTTGTTTCTCGGAGAACTAAGTGGTTGCTACAGCTCATGTCTGGAGCATCTACTCCAGCTTATATGGTATTAAATAAACAGTTAGAGGCGGTACTAGCCCGCAAAGTACCTCGTTGAGCCCTCCCGGCACTCAACACCTCATATGATAGGATATGTGACGGGTGAGGGCTACGGATGGGAGGTTTACAACAGGTCTTGGTTTTTCTCAGAGTAGGTCTGCATGTATTCTCTATTTTGAGTTTCAGGGAGTGATTGCGTCCCGACAGTGTATGAGTATTATCACATAGAAGACACCACGACCGTTAAATGGCAAGTTTATTCATACGTCGTCCTCTCCACTCGTCACTGTTGTGTTGATGTTCTCCGCACATTAGGCGCGATATTTGGGATTTGCCCGTTGCTGTGCGCGTGACATGACGGCTAGTTCGAATCACAGTCGCGAGTGAACTTGTAAGTTACTAGGACGAGCCGAGTGGTGTATGTAGCTGTGTATGCGTTGTCGTTCCTGGACTTCGAGAGCGTTACTTCGCGCAATAGAATATTTCCGGTGGATTATTCAACATTAGAGTTTGGTAAAATCTTTAAGACGTAATGTGTACAGTTTCTCGCACTCGCTAACACAGAGTGTTCGATAACCACATAATATGTGTTGTTCCATCCATTCGCGAACACTGACTTTGATGAACTTTCCGTACTTGTTGTCTCCTTCACTCGCCACTACATAGTGTTTTTCCTATCAAACATCAAACGTCACAATTGCACAAATTTCCCCTTCCTTTCGCCTAATTTTTAACACTTTAGATCTAATTTGAGCTATTACTTGTTGCTTATAGGTTGTGCTTCATCCCTATTCTTAAATTTCATCGCAGTTTCTAGTTTCTGAGGCATGTATTCCACTCAAATTTCACTTCTTCTCGGGCTAGGTAATTAATGTAGAAGCACTTTTGAAAATGTGTAGCTTAAATCTACGGTGCCTATTCTCTCATCACGTACCTATTAAGTGCAGACCAACGCATCAACAGGCGACTCGCTGTCGCTTGGGTCTACCCCTCGGGCGATTCTCAAACAATGCCACCTTTGTCGGCTCAACACAAGGAAAATTCCTGTGAGGGTATTATTCATTTTCCCGGCTCTCTTTACACGTTGGGTTCTCGTGCTTGCAATAAAATATATGTACTGGGATTGCCTGTTTGGTTTCTGGACTTGTATATTTAATCATTATCCTCTATATTTGATATAACTTAACTTAGTTCATAGTGTGGTATCCAGCCGCCCTTAATTATACATTTAATATAAATTTCGCTGTTAATATGCCAATGTTATGCCTAACAGGGGCGGTATCAAGTTCATCTTGCCATGACAAATTTTGCCAATTTCAGTGTCATTTCCCTATTTTTAAGAGAGTCAACACGCCCTTTCCATTCTCGGATATGCTGAAACTCTATTTCTGAATCTCCCTCATGGTCTGAATATAATAGAGATATTCTTCAGGAACATAAGAACCCTCTGACAGATAGGTCATCGCCCTCATTGAGCTGCTCTAAAGTCAACTGCACCATTTTTCTGCTTCATTGTGACATGTGAGGTATCCGTCCACTAGTAGTCATCTATAAATAATTGCATATTTAAAATATTTGTAGTATAACTCAAGAACACGTATTGTTTAAGGTAATGTCTATGTATCAGGCGGAGAAAGGAATTACCTTTACAGTAAAATCCGCCTGAGACGATGTACATGAGGCCTGCGTGCGAGTACTTTCTTGGAAGTAAAGCCATAATGACCACGCAACACAAATGAAGCATAGCTGGAATATCACGTCAAATTAGCAATGCACGTGTGACAAATATGCGTTGAGAAATTTTAATCGTCTCAGAGACGGATGTCTCTGATAAACTAAAACAGCAATATCTCATTACTGGAATCCTTTTGACTTTTTACTGAGTGATTTTGTTGCACACCGAACAAACAAGTTGTCAAGTCAACCGAAATGGATAGATTATTAAAACTTCTCAGTTACACATTGAAGACTTAAAAAGTTGCGGAAACGTTGCCTTAATTATCGAATGTTGACTGTGTTGAACAATGTGGACACACCTTTGGACTGACGAAGCCTGATGACATAGCCAATGTGAAGCACCGTTGATCAATGAATCTATCATAGCTTCCCAGCACGTAACAGGGGCCAGTTTGGAGGCTCATTAACCCGCCGAAGTGTCCTCCATCTCCCACGAGTATCGGGAACCACTATCCCGCCGAGGCTAGACTATCCTGACAATTCCCTGTGGACTTCCGGCCCAGTGTTGCTGTAGCAACGTTAGAAGTACCATGTAGAGTGCACCAAGCAACTGAAGAGCTCCAGTCAACATATGTAGTGCTCTCAGAATTCATTCCACTAATTATGCTTTAGGTGCTACAAATGTGTGGAGAACTCGTCACTGAGGTAAAGGAGAAAGTCTCTACCTGTTCTTGCTAACACGTAACTTGAAATGAGCATAATCCGTTACCCATGGAGGCCAAATCTGTTAGATTTGAGATTATTATATGATATGAGTACAACGATCATAATAGAATTCCTATGAAGTTACAAGTACAGCCACGAACCATAAAAAATAGATAATTCGTACCTTATATCTTTGGCGTAACTGGAAGATATATACGAATATATATATATATACAGGATGTTAATGAAGTACACTGAAATAGTTTCAGTGATTGTAGACCTAACTAATATAAGGAAGTTGAGATAGGCAATGCATGGTCTGTAGCTAAAGATAACGCAGTTAGTTGTATTAAACCTGTCATCAGATTCTTATAAGTTGGTACGTAAACAAGGTGGGTGAAATAATTAGATTAAAATGTCTTTAAAACTGATTCCCAAGTATAGAAATATCCATTCTTAGTAGCTCGTTATTAGCGTTCTCAAGATTTAATGCCTCAAAGAGCTCTAAAATTTCGAAGTAATCACCTGCTAGTGCGACACTGAAAAACAGTCGACTGCCTTCTTGCATCATGTAGCCTACCGTAGTGGTGTTTCTGGAATTGTTCTGGTAGCGCAATCCCTAATTCCTAAAAGTCATTGACTCGGTTCCTGTCCTGTAGCTGATTTATTCCCTCGCCTTTTTAATACGTAAATTGTAATAGGAAGAAATGGTGTGGTTCATAACTAAGAATGTTTATTTGATTGGCCTGTGTAACTACACATTTTTGGGCACAGTACGACAGTCGTTCCCTTGCACCTGTCAACTTTGCACCCAAAGCGCAGGTTGCCATTTTGATCAGTTCCTACGAGGGTGGGTTAAAAAGTAACGTCTCCCATATTCTTCGCTTTTGATTACCAAGAAAATTGAATCCAACTTACATAGCTTGAAAACTACAACATTGACGATTAATTTGCCGTTGTTCAATATAATCTCCGTCCTTTTCCATAGCTTTGGTCCACCTTTTAACTATGGCATGTATTCCAGTGTGGTAAAACACACGCTCTTGCTTCCTAAGCTATTGAGGGACGGACGTTTTCACAGCCTCATCATCTTCAAAATGAATCCCTCGATGAGCTTCCTTTAGTGGCCCGAACAGATGGAAGTCTGATGGTGCCATTGGACTTGCCATTCCAGTTTCTCAATTTCTGCAGTGGTGTAACGGCTGGTGTGTGGTCTTTGCATTGTCATGTAAAAGAAGTACATCCGCCAAAGTTATTGTTGGGCGAACTCGGCGAAGACGTGCTTTCAGCTTTTTGAGAGTTCTGAAGTATTGGACAGAATTTATTGTGCATCCCTGCTCCAAAAAAGCAATCATAAGCACACCCTTTGCATCCCAAGACACTGTCGCCATAACTTTCCTTGCCTACCGCTGAGTTTTGAAGTTTTTTTCTTCGCTGACCATGTGTGATACCATTCGATTGACTGTTTCTTTGATTCAGGTTCAAAAAAATGAACCCACGTTTCGTCTCCGGGAACTTTTTTACAGAAACTCCTCTCCGGCAGATTGAAGCACTGCAAATGTTCGGAGTCTATTGTTTTCCTTGTTTCTCTGTTTTGGGCGTTTAACATTCTTGGTACCTAACGTTATCAAACTTTTGAGTAACCCAGTTGCTGAATAATCGTTATAACACAGCCTTTACTGAGGGATGTAATGCGACACAATTCACCTGTTGTTACCCGGCGATCACCACCAATGAAGTCATCGACTCGCTGAATGTTGTATGGAGTCACTGCAGTCAGCGGCCTGCCGCTTCGCTTTTCATCTGCCAAAGGTGTTTGACTGTCAGCTTCGTTACAGCGACGAACACATCATCTAACAGTGCTGACATCCACCGTTGCATCACCATACACATTTTTTAGCCTTTCGTGAAAGCGAATTGGCGTTTCACCTTCCGCAGTCAAAAATTCAATCACAGAACGCTGTCTAATACGAATGTCGATGTCAGCCATTCTGCAAGAGGATCTAGTGCTGCCACCTGTTGACTTAGGAAGTTACTACTGTAGGCAATTGGAGAAGAAGGTTTGAGGAATTGCACCAAATTCAAAGTTTCCACATAACTTACTTATTTAAGGCAAAAAATGTAGGAGGCATTTCGTTCTGACCCACCCTCATATAAACCTGTCGTAAGGATTGCATTTAATTTTGTTTATGTTGGTTCATTCTCCCATTTAGACCTCACTTTTAGACTACAGCATGTGAAAGTATTAAGCAGGATTTAAACTTTGTTAGAAAGAATTTTAATGAATTGCAAGGACAAGGTGAAATTACTCCGTAAAATTAATGCTGTTATACAACAATTAACAACTTAGACAAAATATTTAAAATACTAAACAAACAAAACAAAAATACAAAATACAAAAAATGAAGGGCACTCGAATTCGGTTACATTTCACTTGAAAGCTAATGTAATAATCATTGCGCCAGAGGAAGTGTTCCAACAAACCTTTCACTTTCGTGTGTGTTGTGCACTCAAGTAATATCATAATTATTAGTGACGTACTGGCACTTTGGAAGCTTATAGCCGTAACTTCCACAGGACATAAGTCTCCTATCTTGTTTAAGATACACACACTTACTCTGTTTATATTTCGGTGTAGTTCATTAACTATATGTATATAAACCATTCATCTGATAGTCACTTAGACTGAATCCTCGGTCCAAACTATAACACTGGTCGTCTTTTCAATCGCTCATAAAGTTGAAGAAAAAATTGAAGTTCATAAAATCTCGTCATATTTTAGGTCAGTCTCTCTTTATCGGCTTGTAACAAATTTTAAGTTACTTGTGTCCCGAGTTCTACGCATATATCCTTTAAACTATTTATTTTTTAAACTGTTTCACTTATAAGGTATCTTAAACTCCATGGCCATATTGGGGGCCTTGCTTTGAAAAGCAACTGTCAGTAGTGAATCTGTCAAACTGAAAAACTCGTAATAAGGATGTACTATCCACCAAAAATTACCAACGTAGAGCATTCTGAAAGAAATAAAGCACTTAATAAAATATGTCTAAAGATGAAGCGATCAGAGATAGTAAAGATTCTAATACCATGAGTATTTTGTAGTTCTCCGAATGACGATACTTGTTTTGAAATAATATTACTTGTAGATTGCAAATAGAAAGTGGAGGCCAATTCGCCTACATAAAGCAAGAACTAGAAGCAGTTCAGTGAAAACCTTAGCTGCGATGCCAGTCTATTTATAAAATGCACTATACTAAGGAAATATGTAAAATACTACTCTAAGATTTTAGCCTTGCAGTCCTCCTTGACTCCCATTCACTTCCATGTGCAGAATTCTAGAGCCTTGCAGAGGACAGGGTTACAAAATCAGATGACTGCATTCGGCATGGTGCAGCAGTGGGGTGGCAGTTGCACATTTTGTTGTCATTTGCAACTGCCCAGTTAGCACACGCTTGCAACTAATTTAGTATTTTAATGCTCTATGACTATCTATTGGAGACAAAAGGTACTCAATTTATAAGAAGTTACTATTGCAGGAAGACATGTACATAGCTCTATATGACGTGGAAGCGAAGCAGAAGGTTTGTAGTGTTTGATAATATTAATCTATTCAGATGAATTTTGGAACCTGTTAGGTATTTTACTCAGAAGGTATGGTAATAAAGAGGTACACAATGTATTTCATTCCATCTAAAAAATTCTATACAGTGAATTCACGTTTCAAGGTTCCCTATCTCCAATAAATGCACATTTGAAATAAGTTCTTCTCTCTCTCTGTCTCCCTCTGTGTCTATGTGTGTAAGATAATAATTTACTGATGCGACAAAAACAGTTTTTGAGAAACCCCTCCCTAAAATTCCCTTTACATTATTCGAAAATGTGATTTTCTCAAAATGGATATATCAACTTTTAATAAACTTACGTTTAAGATATTATTATAACAAACGAAATGTATTTCTTGAATTTTCTACAAATGTTCTCAGGAATTCCCTTCATTCTCGTTAAAGCGCAATTTATTAAAATTCATTTTTATGGAGAGATCCATTTTAAAAATATTCCTGGTTGTTTGTTAGAGTTTTGCAATACTTGTACTACTCTCAAAAATGAAAAGTTGTTTTTAGTTTTCTTTTATGTCCTGAAGATTAGAATTCAGATGCATTAAAACTTGGAACAACCTAAAAAATCTTTTAAATTTTAAAATAATAGATAAAATTAAGTAAAATTAGCAAAAACTCTCCCTCCACAATTTTTGTTGCCCAATTTTCCGCGACAAAACGGATTTCAATTCATCTTATAGTGCCCAGCTCTTAAGAGATTGGAGATGCTTAACCCTACTCCATTCTCCTATTCCCATTACACATATAAAGAAATAATAACAAACTTATATCTCATTTAACATAAGTGAATATAATTACAAGCATTTTAATGAGCATTTTGTATGAAAAATATTAGAGATTTGTGTCTGAGAATGTACACATACAATTTCTTAATAGATTTGATTAGAAATAGCTGATTATTTCCTATGAAGGGCAAAGGCTTCCTATAATTATGGAAGCTATATTGACTCTATTACGTGAGCCATTCAGCGTTGGGTTTGTGTCGGTTTATAGTTATTTTCTCTTGTTTGTATTCGCACTTATTCACTTTCACTTCCACTCGCTACTTCTACCCTTGCATTCGTATTTTGTCGCCCAGGATCTCCACTTCCTGCTGTCTTGGGCTATTCTGCTTGTTCTGTATGGAGGTGCGCCCATCTCGTCGTGGTCTTCCACTTTGGCGACTTTCCGTGCGTGAGTCCCAAACCGTGATCTTGGTCCATCTGTCGTCCTTCAACTTCGCGATGTGACCTCCCCATTTCCACTTCAGTTTCTTAACTCTTAGCGTTATGTTTGTTGCTAATGTTGTTTGTGACAGTGCAGCATTTGAGATTCTATATGTCCATTTTATTCCCAGTATCTTGCGTTCGTTTTTCCTCTGGCATATCTGTAGTGTTTTTATCTGTCTGCTTGTGGCAGAACTACGACTGACTTCCACCAAATAGAGTCTTAATGGATACATATCCTTAAACGAACGGGCCTAAATAACCTAGTTGTCAAAGAGGCCTTACACTCACTTAATCCTTAAATGAATCTTCAGGTTCACTCTAGGCTTCTTTTTGACAACTTATTGAAGTTCACTACTATTGATTCCTTTTTCAAGCTAACTATTGAAATGCAATGTTCCTAATGCAGTGATGTGATGTGAGAGTGTGGTCCAATTATATGAGGTATAATTACAAATAATTAATGAGTCATACTCTCTTAAGAGAAATTGCAAACAAATATATTTTGATAAAGTAAAAATATGTGCGGTACACACGTGTAGGCCAGTAAACAGGAAATTTGGGTGTCCAAGGTTACCCATTTCTTGTAAGCAATTTTCTCAGTGGACACAGCTTGGCCCTACACGCACGAATGCTCGTAAACGCACACACACCCTCACTGATGACACAAACAGAGGGCGTTCACTAAGAGCGTAGCCTTGTAATGCACACGAACAGCAGTGGATTTGGGAATGAGCGAAAGGGAGAGCGAATTTCCCACCCCTCTGCTATTGCAAATACTATGGGAGGAGAAAGGGAGAGAGTAGATTCCAACACCATCCCCCTTTTAACCCCCATCCTCACATACCACGGCGGTTGGTCACACCACAAAAATCACAGTTTGCTCTCGAAAACGTCGTCGTTCTGGCCAGCAGCCCATATACCTTTCTCCTTCCCCCTTCTAGCAGACACACTGGCTCCCATACGTACAAACATTCCACATTCACTCCTCCAACCCAACCGTTCTGGACTTTAATTGGCCTCCACTAGAAGCGACTTGATTAAGTTCGTATGAGGTTTATATAGTATGGAGTTGCTTCGGTGCAGTGGCGGCTATTAATGGGAAGACTTCGGCTGGGCACCCTTCGCTTTATATCATTTGAACATCTCTTTTATTAGCCAAAAGTCACTTTAATATTTCTGTTTAATTTGAAAGCGAAAAGCCCTAGTGTATCTTACGTACCTAAAATTTCACTAATCAAAAGATAATGCTTTATTAGATGCCTTAGATCACACTGCCTTTATTTTAAATTCTGGGACTACTACGTTCCAAACCTAAGGTTACTATAGTAGTTCAGCATTTGCCTATTTTGAGAACTAAAGAAAATCTTTAGGAAAAAAGAAACACTGAGTAAAAAGGACTGACTTTGTAGGTTTGAATCATAGATCTACCTTTCAACAATCCATATATTAGTAACCTAGGCTACCTGGATTAAAAACCTATAAACCATTGAGTACTAATTGTGGGTTGCTTTGCTCTACAACTGACTGGATTAAGAGAAAGTTTTGAGCTGGAGAAAGCTTTGGGAGTCACTATAGGTGTATCAAGGTTGTAGTGTAAAAAGTATATTTAATGAACCTGAAGCACCAGGAAATTCTTGATTATCTTTTTAGTGTTCCAAATAAGCTAAGAGCTCTTGTGAAAAGATGGTTAATTTTCACCTAGAAATATTGTGAAGAACAGCCTTTTAACTCGAACGTTACCAAAATTGTTCTTTGACTTGTTGCAATTTTATTAATTCAAACTTGCTCTTTTATTTACTATACTTTTAGTATACGAAACCTCATTATAATATATTTTTAAAAGTGGCACATCATCTGATAACTTGCATAGTGCGATCCTTATAAATCTAAACCATTTCAATAGGTCATAACATTTGAACTGATAATAGGACACACGTGCATCTTTAGGAGAATATAATACACAATTGGGAGATTACATTACACTATTTACATCTCAGAGTAAGTGTTGGAAGTGTCCTCCACCAGCATCTATACATGATAGGACACTGAAGTTTATATGGGCATCTTCAAGACATTTGTGTAGCAGCTGGATGATATCGAATTGAAAGTTATTTTCAGCAAGATGAAGCAACGTGCCATGCATCTAATGACACCATAGACCTTGTAACCAGTTTCAGTGATTATCGAATAATCTCAAAAGATCTGTAGCCCCCAGATCCCTGACCTAACCCCACCGGAATTTTTTATTGTGGGGATATCTCATAAAATAAAGGGTACAAGAACAGGCCACGGACAATTGATGTTCTGAAGGAATCCATTCGAATTGAAATAAGTAACATTGGCGAGGATACTCTCCGTAACATTTCAGAGAATATGGTGAGACGAGTGCAAACATGTGTAGGTGCCGGTGGAGGACACTTCCAACATTTTTTCTGAGATGTAAATAGTATAATGTAATCTCCCAATAGTGAATTATATTGTGTGTCCTATTATTGGTTCAAATTTATGAACTATTGAAGTGGTTCAGGTTTATATGGATCACACTATGTTATGAATTCTGCATCATTTCACAGAAGAAACCAACGCAACTCCTTCACGCTTTGAATCAGAATGGTAAGGTATTAGTCCTACTTTAATGGTAAGATTTCCTCTCTAAATTAATACCATTATTAAACATTCCTTTTATGTTTGTTATAATCCTAATGTCCCTTTTTCTTAACTCTTGTTCGGAACAGCTGTTTCTGTCAATGACAATTTACAATGAGGACAACCCGTTTAATAGTCCAGACCTCCGTTCCCTTTAGTGTGTATTAAGGAGAGGAATGAATTTACTCACTAGCCTACCACAGGAATATCATGAAAAATATAATTGTAATACTTTGCCAACATTCGGTTGAACTGACATTAATAGGATCAGAAACACGTTTAGACATATTTACCAGTAAAGTAGTAATAACTACTTAACTAAAATATCTGAACAGGGATAATAAACTCACAAACAAAGCTGAAACACGAAATAACGACTAGAAACAAGATATTACGTTCCGAAATGTATATGCGGAAAATTAGTTAATTATCTAACTGACTAAACAAGCAAAGTAATTTATAAGTGCCCTTCACAGACATAAATATTGCACACATTAGTCAGAGTATATTTAACTACATGTTACCTATATTTACGTACAAATATCACTTACAAGCTATGTACATTTTTCATGTCAAATTATTGCTAAGAAAAACTTTGGTTTTTCACTTTCAAAATAAACAGTTGAAAGTCCCACGCCTATGTCACTTGACATTTCCAGCTTAAATATAAAAGCAGAGTGTTAAATGAAAGTGTGGTATGCTGCGACAAGTGAAGCAATTTGTTTTAAGTTTTTAATAGAAGAAAAGATATCCAAAATATTGGGCGTGAACTTCTGATGACTGAGAAGTTCTGAAAAAATTTAGGTTTAAACAAAAAACTTTTGTATTCTTATGACAATTATTCCTAATCGTTTTCGGAAGCAATTATTGTTCAAATAAACTTCTTTTGAGTTATTTCAGGTTTCCGCTGAATATTAATAGCGCGTTGGTTCACAAAATTTAATATTATTAGGTAGATTTCATTGAAAATATAGTAAGTTTCAACTTAATTTATAAATATAAAGGTTTATTCCCAGATTCACTAATGGATCTTTTAGAAACATATTTAATTAAGCGCACTGGGAGGTTATTTTTACTCAGACAAGGCTAATTTTTACCAATAATAAAATTTGAATATATAGAAGACTAAACATTATCGGAAATTTAAATATGGTATGATTACTCTATAAGGATGTGTGCATTTAACTACTGTATAATATTTAAATTACGTTCACATAGGTCCATGCAAAAGGGGCATAAATCACACCGTGTGTCCTGAAAAAATATTGCACTCTATATTTCAGGTGCACTTTACTTGTAGAAATTTAAAGCTAAATGCACCAAGTTTTATCCAAAATAACCTAAGGTACAGTTTCATAATATCGGCTAAATGAAAATCACATACAGTTTATACTATGCACATGAAAAATTAATTAATTATGAGTAAAAAGTGAGATAATATTTTCAAGGACTGAATATTTGTTTTCATCCATTTTATAAATCACATGAATATAAGTGTTAGCCGAATGTGTTCAAGGAACATTGATAAATAACCAATAAAAATTTTGTTTCAATATCTTATATAGTTTTTAAGAAACATGCACCTAAAGTATGAAAAATCAAGGTTTTGGGAAATCACGATCAAAGATTAAGCCCCATTCTCAGGAAGTGGGCGTATAATTACGCTGCCATCTTTAAATTGACGAATTAAAGGGCTTTAATATCAGCTGAAAACCTATTATATATGTCATTTTAACGCTGAAGAATTATATAATATTTTAACATTAAAAACAAAAAATTGATTTTTTGAAACCTATCAACATCCCAGTGCCCTTAAATAATTCACTGTAACACAGTGGTAAGTTTAGTCTTATTATAATTCTCAGGAATAAATTTCTGCTTGTTTAAGTAAAAGTAGCACTAGACTCCCACACTCTACCGACATCTCCTTCTTATCTTGCCCTCTTCCTCTACCTCTCTCATTTTACGCATTTTCTCTCAACCTTATTTTCTGCCGTTCCAATTACGACTCGTCAAGTTTTGACAACCGCTAATAAAACTGCTTTTTCAGGGATGTTAATAAACATTGAAATATGAGCAGTAGGTAGAAGAAGAAAACTGACTAAAATTCCTTTTGGCATCTGTCCGTGTTGTTTAGCTGTTATTTTGTTAAGATTGACGTAGATAGCCTATTTTTATTTACATAATATGGGTGAGTTGAAAGAAAAACCAGCTTCAATTTTATCAGTATATTTACTTTAGTTATTTTTATTTATTATAAACCAAGGAGTTATCGTGTTCCATTCTAAATTTTCATATCAGTTTCACCATAAATATTCTGAAAAGAAGGACAAAGGAAGTAAGAAGGGAAGAATTATGTAAATGAGTAAGGACTTTAAATAAAGAACGAAGAAAGTAAGGAAGTTGTAGCAGATATTTCATGTTATTTAAAAAGCAATAATTAATGTAATTGCAATATGTAAAGGAAATAGAGATATAATGTACAATAGGTGATGTGTAACCATGACAACCTCATATGAGAAGAAGTTGTTATGTCTCAAAAAGTTTTCTTCTGCGAGAAATATTTCGTAGAGGATAGATGTATATCAATATTACTCTGCAAGTGTACAGATAAGGAGTTATTAATTTCATATTCAAATATTGAGTATTTCAAATAGGAGGAGTTCTGAAGTCCAGCTAATCAGATGGCGTAACATACTCAGCGTTGCCAAGTTGTTACCCCAATCCTTTTATATTTACCTCCCTATCGCACACTCATACAACCTGCTTGGCGCAGACGTAAGGGTAAGTAAATTATATTTTACAAACTTTTACAATGATGCAGTTGCGAAAACCAAAATTGGAAAAAGCATTTTCGCAAATTATATATATTTTAAAATACGATAACTATAATTATAGTTTATGAATTACCTGTTTTTGTAATCCAATGGAACTGTCGGTGGCTGATCCATATCGCTATGTCACTTCCGTATGAGGCTATCTGAATGACAAATTATCCTAATAATTCTTATGTAGTTTTATGAGCAGAATTTAGTGTTCCAATAAACCTTTGATACCTGTTCAAAAGCCATATTGATGTACGTGTATTGATGATGTGACAATAAATGGTGTCCATTACAAATCCAATATAAAAATGTGGAAAGGTCCTGGCTAAGGCAAGTGAATATATAATTATCCTTCTTCTTCCAATACCGTTTAGGCCATTTAGCCTGTTTCGGCTTCAAAGTCTTGCTCCTTCCATATTTTCCTCCGTCTTTCTAAGTTTTTCGTCCTTGTGGTTGGGTGAGTGAGTGTGTGGAGTTTTAGGGCCCGTCGACAGCAAGGTCATTTGGGCCGCCTTGTGGTTGGTAATTATATGCTGTTATAGGAATTCCATTTGCATCCATTGTATAGTGTGTGCCAAATTATTTTTTTTAATTTACTTTACGTCCTCCAACGTTAAGTCATTTCGGACGATGCACAAAATGGGTGAATGTGATGCTCAAATGAGTTCGGGGTTCATGGGGCTTACAGTTACCCGACATTCCTCTATCAGGATAAGGGAAAACCCCGTAAAAAGCGTTATCCAGGTAACTCACCCTAACCGAGATTCGAACTTGAGACCTCTTGAACGTGAGGCAGACACGCTGTCATCTACGCTATCGAGGCGGGCCTCAAATTGATGTGTACATCCTTGGAACTGTTATTTTTCCGCAAAGAAGTGGGGCAGAAATACAGCTTTTGATCTATATGATCAACATGGTACTGGAAAAGTATAGCAACACGTTCATAGATCTTCACGTACTTATAAACAGCAATGGCGGCGAGATTATCATTCAAAGAACGTAAGTGGATCCTGAAGTGTTATTGGAAGGTGAAAAATGTTGTTCAAGCCCAACGACGTTGGATGGATGAATTAGGAACTTCACCAACAAGGTTAACAATAACAAGAATTCAAGACAAGTATGAAGACGATGAAATGGTGCAAGATGTGTTGAAAGGTAGTTTCAGAAGAAAGAGAAATTCCACTCATAAAGAGAATATTTTGCACGATCCCCAAAGAAGTCAGTGCGAAAATAATGTAGTGACGTTGGTATCAAGAAAAGCAGTGTTCATAGAATTTTGCGCGGCCAAAAATGGCAGCATTACATTCCCAGACTTCTCCATGAACTAAATGAGGGTGATCCAGATAGGCGACAGCAATTTTGTGAGTGGTTCCTGCAGAAGTGTGATGCAAGAAAAGAATATGTACGGGCTTAACAAATAAAAGGCATCAAAATTTGCATATCTGTCTCATATGGTTGCGAAGAAATAACAGTTCAAAGAGTGTATACATCAATTTGGGGCACTGTGTATTTAGATGCTGCTTCCAATTGGTTCTATATGCTATTATTGTTTTATTTAATTCCTATATTTTAATTGTTGCCGTATTTCAACCTTTTGTTTTTGTCTAGTCCTGTATATCCAGCTATGCTTTTAGGGAACTTCATTTGTGCTGTTTGTACTTTCATTTTATGTTGCACCATCATTGTCCATTACAACTGTGACAGCCATTGCTGTATGAAGCTTTATTATTGAATCTTTCCTTGCTTTATTCTTTAGGGTTGTTTTTATTGTACCTTTATGTAGTTAAATTCAGAGTTATCTCTGCTTTGTTTTTCATGCTACTGTCCATATTGCTTGTATATAATGTGTCTCTTTTGTTCACTTTTCAAGTATATGTGCTATATAACCTCTTTGACATGTTTAATGTTCACAGGTCTTTGTGAACAGTGACCTTAGTGACCGCAAATCAATCTAATCTAAGTAAGGAAATTAGGGAGTCAATAAATTCGCTTGCGTGTGTATGTATGTTGTATCTGTGGTGTGATATATGTGTGTAAACAGATACTTTATATATATATATATATACATACAGGAGGGTCCTTCAATGAATAACCGAACTAATCTAATTGTATTTAAGTACACCGCCCTGGAGCGCCATGGCTGCTAGTGGTGGAAAGGTGCAGTGCTGTGAGTGCCAGTCATGCAGGGTCAATCATTTGGGAGTTAGAGCCCGATACGTGAGGTCGTGTTTACTGCACCCACCATGGAACTGAAATTGCAGCAACGCGCATCAATAAAGTTTTGTGTTCTGTTAGACAAAACTTTTACGGAAACCTATGAAATGGTGCAGCAAGCATACAAGGACCAAGCTTTAGGCAAAACACAAGTTTCTGAGTGGGATAAACGTTTCAAAGGGGGTCATGAAGACCTTCAAGATTCTCCGCAACCTGGAAGACCCGTAACAGCAAAAACAAAAGTCAACATTAACACATTTGACACAGTTGTGCCAGAGGATCGTCGAAAGTTGCAGACATAATGCATTTGTCTGTTGGAAGTGTAGACGACATAAGTCGCAATGATCTTGGCTATCGAAAAGTTGCAGCGAAATGGGTACAGCACGAGCTGAAGGACGAACAGAAGGCTCACCGCGTCATCACGTGTCAAGAATGGCTCGGAAGGTTACGACGGGAGCCAGACTTTCTGAATAGGGTCATCACTTGTGACGAGAGTTGGTTCCACCATTACGACCCGTTAACAAAACAGGAAAGTTCGCAGTAGAAACATTCATCGAGCCCT
The DNA here is from genome assembly GCA_030765055.1 of Mantis religiosa. NCBI lineage: Eukaryota > Metazoa > Arthropoda > Insecta > Mantodea > Mantidae > Mantis > Mantis religiosa. The sequence continues at coordinate 110,151,458 of CM060954.1, read as the reverse complement.
AGGCCTAAGAAACCAAAAGTTCAGAAAAGTGTAGGAAAAGTTATGCATCTCGTATTCTTTGACAAACAGGGCTTTCTGTATGATCATGTTGTACGTATTCAATGCACAGTAACTGCTGCTTACTATTGTGACGTACTGAAAGGGCCACTGAAGGAAACAATCGCCGAAAAGCGACCAGATCTCGCAAGGAGAGGATAGATTTTGCATCAGGATAATGCCCCTGCTCATCGAGCTCGTGCAACTCAAGATGTCATCGCAGAAATGGGCATTGAGATCATGCTTCATGCACCTTATTCTCTGGATCTTGCACCATGAGATTTTCGCCTCTTCCCTAAAGTGAAACAGGAGCTTCATGGTCGCCATTTTTAAAGTGATAAGGAGTTGAATAATGTTGTCATGGGTATCCTGAACAGACTGCCCTAAAATGAGTTCAATTAGTGTTTCGAACAATGGGTAAATCGTTGTAATAATTGCATTTCATCCGAGGGAGAATATTTCAAAATCGTGTAGGTAACAGTTAGTGAAATAAAGCCAGTTTGTGTTAATTAAAAAACTAGTTCGATTATTTATTAAAGGGTCCTCGTATATAATCCGATTAAACATCCCGCCAGCATATTACAGCCTGGTTTCAATTGTTAATCACATCCAAGTATAGACACTTTAAACACAACCACTATTATCTGAACGTTTCAGTTTTACTCACTACTTTATTAGAGAGAGACAATGAACCCAGACTAAATTTCCTCAATGTAGTCATACATTATTACTAAGCCTCCCCCACCAGATGAGCCGCCTCTGCTTCAGTGTATCCGAGTGTGCAGAGAGATATATGTTTCTCCATATTTCCCTTCTGTTGAACCACCTCTGTCGTAGCATCCTAGCTGCCTCTTTGTTCCTTCTCTTCATCTACCCAGTAATCCGCAGGGGAGGCTTGGAATGATGATCAAAATGGCATCTACTCTCATACTTCATAAAGGTTCCACTTAATTAGAATGGAAATCCTATACAAGGAATGTACCTGCTACGCTAGTCTGTGTTTCGGTGTTAAAAAGCAGCACGAATATGTAATGTGCTTTGCCGGATGCGTGTGGGCTTTAGGAACACCACGGCGGAGTTATTACGTGATAAAAGCATGCGAGTAAATTCTCTCGCATAAGCCCTGAATGGTGCGAGTTTCGCAACTTTACTCTCAGCTTTGATGTCCTTGTATCTGTAATATCACTCATAGAGACTTAATAATCTGACGGTGTTTAAGGTAACTAATTATTCAATCAAGTTTTTACTTCAAATTTCTTTATCCTCGAAGGTGAAAGAAATGGTTCTAGTTAGAAGTGGGATGATTAAAACTTTGTTTTATTAGAAACCGCTTCCTAACTGTCACTTTACTAACACGTTTGGTTCAATTATTTTCACTGCCACTTTATTATTTTCATGACGTAGCGGCGAGCTGAAGTTCATACGACTTAGTTGCTCTTCTGAACGGTTTACTCGATGTGGAATTGACCACATAGCTTCTCTATTCTCTTCTGATGTAGCAGTTCTCGCTGTACATCATAATAGCTATTCAAGCTCTTTTACAGAACAGACATTTTTATCCTCATCAGTGCGTTCTGGTCACATGTTCTAGAGATGGGGAGACGGGAAACTTCCAAATGATTACTGCTATAGGATATTTCTACTGGCTTCTACGTTGTGTAAGAGCGTTACTTATATGTCTTTCTCTCAACTGCGGAGATCCCTCGAAACTTGGGCCGTACCTGGGCCGGCCACGATGTGATTGGCTGCGAGAAACACGTCCTTTTCAACAGAGTGCCCATATTATGTGCAGTCAACCACTAAAATTTTATACTTTGGTTACTTTCTACACCTTCGATTCCTCAGAATATCCCTTCTTTGGCTTCAGAGCAGCCTTACACACACGGGGTATTCTCACCAAAAGTTTTTGAAGAACTACTTTTTACCCATTCTTTTTGCAAAATCTCTAGAAGCTCATTTGCATTACACGCTCTTCCGATCATAAATGCTCTATCCAACTCATTCCAAAGTAAATCAATAGGTTTAAGGTGAGGTGATTGTGAGAGCCAAAGCCTTTCTTGACTTAATCTTTGCTATATTCTTCCAACAAAGCTTGGAAGAATACTTAGGATTATTATCCTGTTGCATGAGAAATCCTCTGCCTACCGGCGGCTAAGGTGGCAGCCGCAACACCTAGTATTACTCTCCATTTGGTCATTACGGAGGACTTTCGGCTTGTGCTTAGGGAGGCGCCCTCGTGCTGGCGCCATGAGTGGTCTCTCAAGCTGAGATCGGTGAAGGACCTTCGGATTCCTTGGGTGACGTGTCGTTTATTCCGTCGGGAGGAAGTAATACTGGCTCGATTGCACATTGGACACTGTTATTTTACTCATAATTTTTATTAAACCGGGCCCCAGCTCCAGTTTGCTCGCTGTGCGGTGCCGAACTGTCTGTACGACACGTGTTCTTAGACTGTTTTAGACTAGCACGTCTCCGTAGGTCTCTCCAGCTGCCGGCCAACTTGGCGGAAATCCTCGGGAATAACGAGACTGCAGTGCGCAAAGTTTTAGCAGACGTTTTAGCTATAGGTACTAGAATTTAGGCCCAAGCTATTTGGGCATTTTAACCATTTTATCCATTTTGTGGTTTTAAGTCTGTTAGTTTTTAGCAGAACCGTTGTGCGGCGTTTTTTTATACTTTTTTTATTTCGTTGGCTGTATTTCAGTCTTCTCGCCTTTTTACCACTTATTTTAACCTCGCTGCAATGAGAGACTAGTTCGACTACCCCTGGTAAAATAGGCAAGAAATTCGAGGTAATTAAGGACATCTTGGGAAAAAATGACAAAGAATACAAAGAAAACTGAAATCCTAGTTGCCTTCCTTTGGGATACAAAAATAAACAACTCTACATGGGTTCTGAAATATGGAGTATTTACGAGAAGAACCAACTACTAAACTAAAGCGTTTACAAATATCTTCGAAATTTTATCGTCCGCATGGAGTATTTTCATCTGCATCCATAGTTAGATCTCAAAGTTGAGCGCCCTTAAATCCAACCATCATCATCATCCTCTACTAATCTCTTTCCACAGGGAATAGCATGGCCACATAAGATCTTGTGGTACCCCCTTTTTAATGCTCCAGAGATTGATTTTAAATCATCTACAGAATTTTTCCCAAAACATCACACTTCCTCCTCCATACTTAACGATTGGCACTGCACATTGTGGGAGCAATTTCTTTCCTTTGGAACCCCTTACAAACTGATGACTTCTGTGATTAAAGAGTTCAAACAGAGACTCATCAGTAAATAAATCGCGTTTCATTTCCCTTAATCCCCTTTTTGCATCTTCTTTTGCACAAATATACATTTTCATCTGGTTTTGACGGCGCATATGTGCTGTTTGGCGGAACACTGCCATAGAGCCCTGCTTCAGTAGGGCGAAGTCGTACGATTTCATAATTCCACTCAAATTTCAGAAACTGTTTTCACCCTGTTCCACTTAGAAACCAGTATAATGTACTGCTCGAACAGTGTACGATTGCAGCTCCTTTTCCCATGTGTTTTAATGTGTCTTTGTATTATTATGCTGCACTGACAGGTGTTCTCACTCCACTACGCAAAGATAACTACTACAAGTGTTCACTCTGCCATTCATATAAACATGGTCAAAAACACCCTGGTCTGATGGTCATACTATCAGAATGCATCAATCTATCTCTTTAAGTATAATTTTATTAAGATTTCGAATTAAAAGCTGTGAAAATAACTGCTAGGAACAGTTAAAACATCTGCTTTTTTCAATTTTATATCAAATTAGCATTGATTCTATTTGAAACCTTATGGGTGGGGTATAGGTTTGTCCGGAAACTTTTCGGGAGTAATATATATTGTGACTTTGTGGTTCGTAGAATTAACAGTTTAATTTGCCGAAATTCTAAATGTTCTTTATTTGTGTATAAATACACTGCGTAGCAGCAGAATTACATCACATATCACAATCTACAACAACAAGTTCAATGACAATAACGAACAGCTTATTCAACTTCCACTGTTTACAACACTCCAGTTACATGTATTTACAACTGTTTACTACTCACGACTGACTCTTGGCGAGTCGTTGCTCTCTTAAATACCTCATTGATAAATTCGATATACTTCTGGAGCAAATAAGAAAAACAACTATTCTCTGTCAATCAAGATATCACTAGAACCTTCCTTACGTGAAACCCTATCTGGGCCGGTAGGTCATTTATCTCAAGCGCTATGTTTATCTGCTTATGCAAGCACTGTCCGCCTGTTATCTTTATCTATAAGCTCTTTGTGTACACAAGCCCCGCTTATCTCTCGGCACCGAAATTTCTGTGTTTTTCGCCGCAAAAATATATACTTTTATAATATAGAATTTATTTACCAAGAACTCATTTTCTATAGTGCCTCATAAGTAAAACTATTACAAAGCTAATGACAGTTTCGCTAAACAAGATCTTTCGATAAAAATACTCAATTGTAATAATTTATTGTGTTATATTAAACGGAATTCAAAAATTTGTTTATTCCATGTTTAAAATGAAAACCAATAAGAGAGAAGATAAAAGGCGTTGATAGCAAGCGGAAAAATTAAGAGAAAAACGCGTGTAATTCAGGTGTAAAGAAACTGGTAAATACACCTAGAAACCGTCAACAAAATGTTTATTAATACCGAAAGTACTAAAATTCAGCGAGGCTACAATCGTCTATTAAGAATAAACTGCGTTTCTGACCCCTTCAGAAACCCTTTCTCAAAATTCGTATGTTGATACTGCGTTTCTATAGACAATCTCTGCATCCGTTTAAGGGATTAGAAGACTCCAGTAACATTGATATAAACTACTCGAAGTAATCCTTATACCTGCTAAGCGTTTCAATAACAGGATCTAGTAAATATTCTAAAGTCGTTTCCTCTATTTTCATTCGCCATCACGCTTGGTTGTTACAAAGTAAATCTCTTCGAAAACGTTTTCAAGCTGTGAATACACAATACAGGGTCCATAACTTAATCCATTTAGAGCACTAATTTCCCATTGCAATGCAAATTCCTGCTAACGGTTACAGCACCGAAGAAGAAAATTTGCATCTACAGAGATATGCCATTATCTAAGGAGTTAATTTGCATTTCATTCAACAAAAAGGAAATAACCGAAGCAAATATTTTCGTCATCTGTGTTACATACGATCCCATTTTAATCTTTGTATAGCTTTAACTGTTTAATTCTTAAATAACTTAAACATGAACTACTGTGTTCCATGAAAAAGTCTGTGTGCTATATTTCACTATCAATTTACTCATTTGCTGTTCTTACTACATATTGTAATTACACGGATTATTGCATCCTATTATGTGTTTCAAATGGGAAGGTGTTTATCTTTGACAGCTACTAGGTTGAGCAACCAATAGGAGTCCTGCGGTGTTGTCTTGCATTCCCGCTAGGTGGTGTGTGAGGAGCGCCAACCTAATCAATCTGTATGAAATACTATTCGCGCTAAGACAAAAATTCAGATTTTGCTGAAACTGGAAGGTAGAGAGTAATATATATATATATATAAAACACAACTATGAAAACCCCATAATTTAGCTCAATTAATTTTCCTAATACAAGTAAATAAACCACTATTACCTGTATTATCACAATAAATCGTGACGTACGCACTGTATTGTCACCTAATTATCGGAAGGCACGGCCAGCTAGCAGCAGGGTGGGCGACCGGAGGCATTGAGGCCACGCCTACCCATTTATCTTGTAGCGCTAACGAGGGGATGGTTGGAAAAACATAACTAGCCATCTCTTTCCCCTTCCCCATTGACGTCTGCAACCTTCAGGATGATTCACTGAGCCGCGAAACTTCCAGGTACAGCGATCTGCGTATATGAAGTGGACAGTTCAGTTGAGTTCTTGGCGAACAGCCGCGAGGAGCGCCAAGTGAGTGAACGGACCGGAAGACTGTGTATGCTTATCAGAGGAATTGTACGTAATTGTGAGTGTAGAGTGGACCTGTGACAGACGAACTGACGAATTTAAATCGTGTGGGCTACATAATTCTGTGCAATCGTCAAGTGTTTCAACTGTAAATCGGTGGAAATAAAGAACATTTTGAGTTTGTGCAATTGGACTTTTAATTACACAAACCCACAAAGTCACAGTATGAATATCATTATTGGCTGGCACGAATGTGTGTACGTATATTTGTAGTTACTCAGAAATGAAACGTAAGTGTTTGACATGACGATATATAAGAATTACTTTGAATAATCCAATTCGAGCGAGAGGAAACAATAAATTTCCTGCTGCCCTGGCAGAACGTGGCTTCCGTTTAAAAACACGGAAAGGTATATCAGCTGGATCAACTTGCAATTGAAAAGGGACACGAGATAATACGCCTCCCACCTTACCACTGCCAATATAATCCAACTGAGTTGGTGTGGGCTCAAATAAAAAGTGGAAATTGCAAACAGAAATAATACTTTTAAACTGACAGACGTTAAACGACTTGTTCACGAAGAAATTGACGAGGTAACACAACTGGACCGGGAAAACTGTGTGAGGCATGCAGAAAACCTTCAAGAAATCAATTTTAAGAAAGAAATAGCACGTGACGAAATTTTGGAACCTATAATCATAAATTTGCAAGACTCAGACGATGAAGGCAGTGACGATGACGGATTTTCTCTTAACGGAAGTGACATTGACAGCTATATAGATGAGCCACTGGCAGTTCCATTGGATTAGAAAAACAGGCAATTCATAAACTATAATTATAGTTATAGTATTTAAAAATATACCTAATTTGCGATTTTTTTTTCAATTTTGATTTTTGTCAACTGCATCTTTGTAGAAGTTTATAACATATAATTTGCTTACGCTTACGTCTGCACCAAGCAGACCTGCATGTTGTATGAGTGTGCGAGAGAGAGAGAGAGTGAAATATAAAAGAAGTGGGGTAACAAGCTGGCAACGCTAAGTGTGATACGGCATGTGATTAGCTGGACTCCAGAACTCTTCCCATTTGAAACGCATAGTAAGCAATCGGCCTATGTGGGGATTTGACAGTAAATTGTGCTTTGATACATATTGAAACACCCTACCCGCCTTCACAAAATACATGAACGTATGGTTGCCTTTGAAGAGGTTAACTCAGAATGAAAGATTAGTTAAATGTCAAAATTAGCATTCAAGTATAGCATCTTCTTGACATGCGACACGAAGATTTTCAAGACTTTCTACCCCATACCGGGAGAAACTTTCAAAAGTTTTCTCAAAACTGGCACTATTGATTTTTGATAAATGCGCCATAAATTTCAGATATTTTGTTGGAATGAAATCAAATGTAACATATATCCTGAATTCTTGAGATTATCCTCTGAAAAACTCTTCAATCTAAATTACTTTTACACAACTGCTAAGTGGCAAAGCTAAATTACTCAAAATATATGGATATCCTTAAATATAGCTAATAAAATAAATAGTGTCGTTTTTTTAAGAAAACAAATATTGGAAATGCTTTCTGACTAATTTTCAAGTATATACCATTAGATTCTATGACCTAGAACCATCATTCAGGGAGATTTACTATCCTACAATGGCACCAGTTTCTTGTTTTGATGAGAAGAATTCGCTGATACCCCCTTGGGCTGCTTCATTTTTCTCAAAATATCTGCCACATAAAAAGTGGCCATGGATCGAACAAGACGATAATCTTATGATGCAAGATCAGGTCTGTATGTTGGGTGTGGTAGCATTTCGATTACTCCGAATTCTTGAACTTTTTTTCCATGGTTGTTCTTGCAGTATGTGGTGTTGTATTATCCTTTTGCATTTGAACCTTATTTAGGTTAAGTTATGCTGGGTATATCCGTAACAAAATTTCTTGAACTCGTTCCAGTTGTTCAGAATAAGAATCCGCATTAAACCTACTTTTGGTGCAGGAGGTAGATGTAGAGTTATGAACCTTGGTATGCAATTAAATTAATGGTTGTATTTAATAGTTCCATGAGCTTTACCTATAAAAACAAATGAATGTAAAGAGTACTAAATGTCAGCTTATTAAATTTCTTTAAAATTATTCTTGGAAACATCATCCTTTATTTTCTGAACCTTGTCATTCTTACATAAAGATTTTTATAAAATCGTTTCCTAGATTTTTATTTAAGCTTCCTACAGATTTTAAACAAAGAAAAGTTTTATATACCTTGGGAATTTCAAAGTGGTGCTCCAGTGTTACGCGCACAAAGGGAATGCGTTACAATTTCCCGGAAAAGGAGCTTACACATTTAAAGAAGTGTTTCTGAGTCCATGAAGCTCTTTTAAATTTCGTAATAACAAATGAAGCACCTGAACCATTTGAAAGCAAATGGATTGTCTCTCATTCTGATTAAAATGGCGTCTATTACACAAAGAGAAGCTATAGTTATAAATTAGAAGAATGAAGAAAAGCATAGAAAATCTTTGAGTGACAGAACAAATATACCCCTCCCCCGTTAGACGCATCGTTCTGTAAAGTAGATTTAATGACGTCAGAGAATTACTTGCCAAAGGCGTGGTGCATCTGCTTGCTTGCCGGAATAAATGCAGTGAAAGAGGAGTTCTCTTACGTTTAATTACAATTATAATTAACTAACCTGAGCAGTTATTCAGTTACTCTCTTAAGGATTCTTAAGTCCACAGAGGTTTTGTAAATATAAAATTATACTTTCTTTGTTACCCTAAATACTGTAACACGCTAATTATCCAGTTACTTCTTTAGAATTACGTGGAAAGGCTGGAGTTACAGATTGTGACGCTGCCATGTGGAATAACTCACTGGAATAATGTCTGGCAACGAGAGGGAAATTACGAATGTTTTTGCATTGTCAAGAATGAGTAAATGCAGTATAATAAATATTTAGAGTCAATGTTATCTCACAAGAAGCTTAGGGAACACATTTTGGAACCTAATGTGTTTTTACTAAATATGTGTCATAGGTTGTACTTCACGCTTTTGACTTACAGGCAGACAGGCCACAAAATCGCGTGTTACTTCCTAATGACACTGGGATCAAAGACCTGTCCTGTAAATACATAGAAAGGACGCCATCTAGTAGCACATCTGCAAGATGAGAAGTAATTGAACGAAAGCTTTACAAAGACAAACATATAATTGTAAAATACGATTTAAAAGACATGTATATTCTGAATAGGGTCTGTATGCTTTAACATTTTCTCCTAGGGAGCAGTCGTTTATGCAGCGTAAAATAAAGATTTGAAATATCCCTTTTCTTCTTCTTACCAATTTACCAATTTTGTAAGGTTTATTAGAACGGCGTTTTTGCGAGATTTTAAATGAAGTTATTTTTTTTTAATTTGTTAACAATGCAGTCAATTGTGAGGCTGATATCATGCCGCCGGTGGACCGGAATCTCGTCCCTCAGTAGTTCCTTCAAATGCCAGCAAATCTACTGACATTAAAGCACACTTTATAAACCATTGTTCTGGGCCGGATTTGACCTCCTGACCACTGAGCCATGCAGAACGACTTACCCAAAATTTTGATGGAATGCATAGTCAAGAAGCTCACCACGATTTGGTAACCAATTTTCTGTTCACAGAAATATTGCCATTAAAATTATTTTAGTTCCGATAACAATCATATGAAAGAGACACAGGTTTGGGCATGTTAAATGTTTTAATGAGGTTTATTTATTTATTTACTTATTCATTCATTCATTTTTATCTCACTACAGATAACATAGCATCTGTAGCAGAGAAAGGAGATAGAGGTTTAGAGCAATGGGAATGGTAACAAAAAGAAAGAAGAAAGGCGCATTGAGGGAGAATTATGATCGACTTAGGTGGGTAAAGCAGGAAAGGAAAGCAAATGAGAGTACACAGTAAGAGAAAGAGTGATAGAAAGAATGTGTAGTGTTTAACGCCCACTTTTACTACATACGACACCGCAGGCGATGGCACTGATGATACATGAGATGAAGATGGAGCAACGGTGGAATGAGATGGCGGGGGAAACCGGAGATACCGGAGAAATACCGCCCCAGCGCAATGTTGTCCACCACAAATCTCACTTTGCGGTCGCCTGGGATCTAACAGGGTCGCCTTGGTGAGAGCCAAGCGGTCTAACCACTGAGCCACGGCGCGGCCAAGAGAGATAGATGGAAATAATGTAGGAAGGAATCATACTCATTTGTGTGTGTGCGTGCGTGCGTGTGTGTGTGTGAGTGTGGTTGTGTTTGAGAGAGAGGGAGAGAGATAAGTATATGAATTGCTCTAGAGTTTTGCATCAAAATAAAAAGTTATTATAGAAATAAAATCATTATTATTAATACTGTTTCTATTATAATAATCAGTACTACTGCTAAAGTAAAACTAACAGTTGAAAACTACAATAAAATTACATTTTCAACACTGGAAGTTTGGTTTGGCAAATTAATGCAGTTTCTTTCATATAAAACAGCTATAAGAGGAAATGAAAAAAAGATTTATTGGAAAATTAAAAGCTGAATGTTAATACGATTGATAGTAATACTAAATTTACCAAAATAAAAATATTCAAAACGTTAGACAATTGGTTGCTCAGCTGAGGACACAATATTATAAAAATATAGTTAAAGATTTAAAGTTTTGTTTCAAATAGGTGGAGAGAAGAGATGGTTGGTGCAAATCTGTGTAATAATATTCAAATGATGTGGTAATATCTTAATCCTTTAAAATTATTATATCTACACTGAACTCGACAAGTTAATTACACATTATTAAGTAATGTAGTTAATATCTGTAGTTAACGTGATTATTGTACTTAATTAAATGACTTACTTGGAAGTATTAAAGATACCTCCATCAAATTTAAATCATAGTTGCGGAAAATAGGTTGACAAAAGCTTGAAGCTATTTAGACAAAAACGACAAGATTAAGAAATTTCAGCTATGTGCCCCCTTATTTTCCGTCCTCCAATATTCTCATTCTATCAAAATAAACTCCTTTGGATTTCTCACACACGCCCTTTGGGCATTCGTCATGAGACAGAATCTTATGAACTTAGATTAAGATCAGCGAATGGAACGTCTCGAAGCGTCGTTCCAGGAGAATAAACAAGTTGAAGAGGGCGTGACGGGGCAGAGTGTTGGCAGGTCCTTCAGTTACGAGCGATGTGTGAAAAATCATGAGCCGTGCAGTTAGAACGACAACCATTCGACCCCATACGTTATTCCTTGTTATCGCTCGCCTTTTTTCACCCTTATCCCGCTGCTTTTTCATGCCATTTCATCCTTCGAGATTTCGCCGTCGACGATGATGCCATGCCCAATAGGGTAAGATAACCAGTAGCGTTAGTGAATTTTCCAGTTACTCCTTCACAGTGCGGTACCCTTCGTCGTTTCCCTTTCCTTGTCAGATAAAGGTAAGCTCAGTTGGCGTGTACGTTTATGAAGTCGACCAGTGTGAAGGTACATTGATCTGGTGGATAAAGAAAAGATAAAAACACATACAACGTTTTTCCCTTCGTAAGGTTCCCAGCTGTTGACTCCAGCCAGTTTTATTAATTCTCTGCGTAACTGCCAAACAATTGAAAAACACAGGAATTAAGAAAACAACAATGTTATGTCATATCAATGTGAAAAAAAAAACCGTTTCTGTGAAAGAAATTCGCAACAATTGGCAGTTAAGAAAGGCTGATCCTATGCAACGTAATTCGGTCATCTACGGAAAAGAGTAAATAATTATTTGTAAGTGTCGTTAACTTAGAGGAAGGCACTAGAATTCTGTGAGAGATTTCTTTTTTGTTGGATTACATCTGCCTTTGGCACAAAAATTCAACGAAGCCTTCCACAAGCTCCGCTAGTGACAACAAATGGTACTAAAGGTTAAGACGAGTCAGAATGGAATATTCAATCTCATAGCTGGGATTTGAACCAGAGATCTTTGAGGAACTTTGAGGAACTTTGGGATAATATAATACAGAATTGGGAGGTTACACTACAGTATCTACATCTCAAATAAAATAATGGAAGTGTCCTCCAGCAACATCTGTACATGATACGACTGCAGACCCTGAAGTTTTTATGGGTATCTTCAAGACATTTGTGGAGCAGCTGGATGATATCGAATTTAGAGAAGGTTATTTTCAGCAAGATGGAGCAACGTGCCATGCATCCAATGACACCATGGAACTTGTAACCAGTTTCTTTGATAATCGAATAATCTTAAAATGTCTGTGGCCCCAAGATCCTCTGATCTAACCTCACAGGATTTTTTCTTGTGGGTGGGTACCTAAAAATAGGGTGTACAAGAATAGGCCACGGACAATTAATGTTTTCAAGGAATCCATTCGAACCGAAATAAGTAATATTGCCCAGGATACTCTCCGTAAAACTTCAGAGAATATGGTGAGACGATTGCAAACATGTATAGATGCTGGTGGAGGACAATTCCAACATTTTCTCTGAGAAGTAAATAGTGACGACATACCAATATGACATTTAATTCTCCAACTGCCTCGCAGTTCTTCCCGATAAAGCAGTAGTAGATTTCATATACAATGGGATACGTACCTTTTATGGCAACTTACTATGCTCTAAGTCACAGATTTCCTAGTTTAACCACTATTAGGTTAAATATTTGGAAATTCATTGTTTTTCCACACTAGCCGTATGAACGACAAGATTTGGACAGTCGGGATTTGAACCACGGATATCCCGGTCTCCGTCCTGTTGCTCCTAACCATTCAGCTATTATGGCAACATGCTCTCACACCTATATGCATATGTAGCTATGTGAAAATCGTTAACACTGTAAACGTTTGACTTAAATTGTGTAGTTTAAGAAAATGTATACCTTTGTTTGGTAAAATTTTGACTATGTACTCAAGTTTACCATTTAGATTGTGTATGTTTAATTTATTTATTCGCCTCCAGGATGAAGAGAACGTTGAAAGTTCTTTACAAAAGATTCAGAATACACAGTTTAGTTGTAATGAAAATATCTGAAGCATGTGGTGTTTTAAATAAATCTTAAAACTATTTTTGAGAGAATTAAAAGTTAGGAACGTTTTTGAGTTGGAGAAATTTCTTGGAAATATTCTTGTTGTATTTTGGTAAGATGCAGTACATAAAATACAGATACTTATAGGATACTTATCTGCGATGAACTCGCAGCATTAAAATATTGGATGGATTCACAGCTTCCTCTAGATACTGTACAAGGTGAAAGAAAACATCGAGTCCCTCTTACGCTATATTCTTCTCTACTAACTTAAAGAGGGGAAGACTTGGAAATTGGGATAGGGATCCATAGGGAAGGATTTCAATACTGTGATCAAGAGAAGACCAAATAAGGTTATTTATGGAAATAAATGGTGAACAAGATCATAATTCTCCCTCAATGCGCCTTTCTTCTTTCTTTTTGTTACCATTCCCATTGCTCTAAACCTCTATCTCCTTTCTTAATGAAGGAGCAATTATTGTGAGACGGAACGGGCACTCTGCCATTGCCGTGAAGTGAAGAAGAAGATAAAAATTGTGTTATTTGATTCAAGCCATGAACAAGATCGACTTAGGTGGGTAAAGCAGGAAAGGAAAGCAAATGAGAGTACACAGTAAGAGAAAGAGTGATAGAAAGAATGTGTAGTGTTTAACGCCCACTTTTACTACATACGACACCGCAGGCGATGGCACTGATGATACATGGGATGAAGATGGAGCAACGGTGGAATGAGATGGCGGGGGAAACCGGAGATACCGGAGAATGGGGAAAGCAACATGCATTCAAATAGTTTCAGAATGTTGTTACATACTGCTCTATACTAATTAGAAGCGCGCTGAATTCAGCTGATTTTAATATTCTTGGAGGAGATAATTATATTTTACTTTAATTATGCCAATGTTCTGCATGAAGTGCAAATCAGACTTTCAAAAATAAAGTGCTAGCGTGTTATCTAAATAGAGAGAGGAAAGTTCTTCTTTTTCTTCTTGTTCTTCTTGTTCTTCTTCTTGTTATTGATCTTCTTCTTCCTCTTCTTCTTCTTCTTCTTCTTCTTCTTCTTCTTCTTCTTCTTCTTCTTCTTCTTCTTCTTCTTCTTCTTCTTCTTCTTCTTCTTCTTCTTCTTCTTCTACCTCACGGCTTTGGATTGTTTAACCCGTTCCGGCTCCAAATTAGTCTGCCCATCTTTTCTTCGGTCTTCCCTGGTTTCATCTTCCTATAGTTTTATAGTTTAAGGCTATTTTTAATATTCTGTTATTATTCATCCTCTAAAGATGGTCTTTCCATTGATTTCTATTTCTTTTAATAGTATGCTTTATTTCTTGTACTTTTAATTCTGTCCTAATATCCTGACTACGTTTTTTTATCACTTTTGATATATCCAGCTATTGCTCTTATGAATTTCATTTCTGATGACTGTATTCTTGTACTAATTCATTTTGTTAGTGTCCATGTTTCTGATTCATAGATCAGAGTTGGTTTGCCATTGTTTTGTATAGTTTTATTCTAGAGTCCTTTCTTGCTTTATTTTTTAATGTTCTTTTTATTGTGCCTGTTATATAGTTAAATTTATTGATTTTCTCTACTATATCAGCTTACCCTTGGTACGAGACATTACATCCTAAATACTTAAAGTGTGATTTCTGCTCAATTATTATGTTATCTAACACTATTTTTTATCTTACTGGATTAATTCCTTTAAATAACATGGTTTTGGATTTATTTGCTGATATTTTCATTTCATATTCTGTAGCAATTTTATCTAGACTATATAGCATTTTGCTGGTCATCTTCATTTGTGGCCATTATTATTTGATCATCTGCATACAACATAGTTTTCAATTTAGCTCCTGATACATTAATGCCTCCATTGACTTTATTCTACCAAATCCTTACTATTTCATCAACATACAAATTAAAAAGTGCGGTTGATAAAGGACAACCTTGTCTTACGCCACCATTAACTATTATTGGTTCTCTTTTATTTATTTTTATTTTTGCGTCAATGTACTTAATTTTTATAACTTCAATTGGTTGTAAAGGTATGCCTCTATTATTTGAAATTTTCCACAGTATCATTCGTGATACTTTGTCAAAAGCTTTATAATAGTCAATAAATAGTAAGTGCGTCTCATAAATTTTGTTCTCGTCGGAGAGAAAAGTTAAAACTTTAAAATACACCTTCTATAAACCACTCATTTGAAAAAAATTTATGTTCATGTATTGACATATTTAAAATCCATATGACAGGTTCCTTTAAGTTTAGTTCCTCTGTATATTGCTTACAAAGCTTTATATGAGAGTTTTAATTCGCAAAGTAGTAACTAAAATGAAATTTGAAACCAGGCACTGGAAGGAACCCATGCCTTTAGGCTTAAGATTTAAAGGGCTATAGCAGAAAAGCTTAATGACATTTAATTGAAGCTAGAGGTTCAATAATGTTTTAATTGTTTAAAATGTTGACCAAATGTTTCAGCATGGATAACCATGGTGCCAGAATTTTTTAAACCACTATCATAGACACCACGTAGTCACAGCTATAAGCTTCACGACTGCCACGTCCACTAATATTTGATATAACTATTTTATTGCTGATGGTTTTGATAATAGTAGAGTATAAATAAGGGTAACCGATTTTAATAAACATTGCAAACACTATTTCAAAAAAGAATGCAAATCGAAATATACACATAACATTGTGTAAACAATTTGTCAAAATAAACGCCTACAACAAATACAGTGCTAGCCTGAAATGAAGTGTAAACAAATAGGTAACAAAATTAATTACGCCCACGCATATTAATTAACGAGAAAATTAATGAAAGTGATTTGAAATCAAATGCACGAACACTTTTTTTTTTCATTTTTACTAGCCAATTCCTTTCACATTATAATGACTCTCTCAAGAACATCGAACCTTTGGGGATCGATAGGGCATCGTTTCCTTTGATCATATTCACTGGCATGTAGCGCTTTGATGCTTCTAAGAGCACTTGGAGATGTTTATGTGCGCGCCCACGCATCTAAACACAACTGTACATTATCGTAAACACGAAATGAATGGAAGTCTCTTCCTGATTGATGTATTTTTGAGATATTTTCTCATGAAAAATAATAAAATAAGCTAATGTTTTAGTAAAGTTCAACTCTGTTATACCACAATAACCTTTATTTATATATTGAAGTGTTTAAAATAAAGCTTGCTGACGTAGTGCAATCATTGGAGTATCCGCCTGCTCTGTGAGAGGTGGAGATTTTTCTCTAGCCAAGATTATTCCCTAACTTCCTCAGAGTCTGGAAGTATGAATGCTTATGCCATCTAATCTGCAAACATCTACACACAAAAAAGATCACGAATCCAACAACATCCCATATCTGTTGACACCAATGTCCAAACATATTGTGTTCCATAGTTAATAGTCGATATGGTAATTGTAGTTAATGACATAGTATATACAGCTCGCTCAATGGTTCTTGAACACTGGAAGACTTAACATTCCCTAACAAAGGTCGCAGAAAGGATTTTCATTTACACATAGTAACTTAGCACAGATTGAACAGTTGACGAATGACATTTCTTCTTCTATTGAGTCATTATTACAGTTATCCTCGTCACTGCTTTCCGTCTCATTGTCTTCAATTATAATTATTTCAATTTTTTCTTCCTTTAGGGCATCTTTACCAGTACTCCTATTTCATCCACATGATAGCATATATTTCTCCATGCTATTTGTCAATTTTATCAAACGATTTGTGGCACATTTCAGCGTCTTTTGTTTTAAAGGTTATATTTCTACAAGCATCTGTCCAATTAATTCTATAGGGCTGAGATCTGGAGGAAGCCTTAAGCGTGTATGGCTAAATTCTGACAATATTTGCTCAATCAACGAATTCGTCTCATTTGACTTCATGGCTTGAATCAAATAACACAATTTTTATCTTCTTCTTCACTTCACGGCAATGGCAGAGTGCCCGTTCCGTCTCACAATAATTGCTCCTTCCATCTCTTTTTAGGTATACCAACATCTCTCTTTGCTTGTGGCTGATATTGGAATGCAATCTTAGGCAGTCTTGTTTCGGTCATTCTTTGTATATGCTGAATCCATTCCTTTTGATATTTTTCAATTTTGCTACTTATCGAGTCTACGTTGAGTTCCTTTCTTATGTCTTCATTCCTTATTCTATCCAACCTTGTGCATCCCTTTGTTTTCCTTAAAAAGTTCATCTCTGCACTTTGAATTTGGCTTTTCATTTTCTTCGTGAGTACCCATGCCTCAATTCCATAAAGTAGTGCAGGGACTGTCATTGTTTTGTAGAACTTTAATCTTGTATCTCTTCTTGATTTATTTCTCAACGTTCTATGCACTGTTCCACAAATCATTTGGAATGTTGCAAGTCTTTGCTCACATCTCTGTCTGTTTTCATCATATACTTACGATTACATCCTAAATAACTGAATTCTTTTAGTTGTTCTAGTGGTTTGTTGTCTAAAATTATTTTTTATCTTATATGTTGTTTTCCCCAAAAGGCCATTATCTTAGTGTTTTCCGTCGATATTTTAAGATCATACTGTTGGCATACTTGCTTCAAGCGGTGTAGTGCACATTGTAATTTATCCTCCGTTTCTTGTATTAAAACCACGCCATCTGCATACAATAAAATATTTAGAACCTTGTTCTTATTTATTTTTATTCCTGATTTAATAATACTTTTCCAGTTTTGGATGATGTCATTTACTTATATATTAAAAAGAGTAGGTGATATACTGCACCCTTGTCTTACGCCTGTATTAATTAAAATTTGTTCGGTTTTATGAATTCCTGTATTTATTATGATTTTGGAGTTGCTATACATATTTTTTATTACTCTAATTAACTTTTGTGGATATCCACTATTTTCCATAATTTTCCATAGCTTTTCTCTTACAATTCTTATTCATTCATTTATTTATTTAGCTAGTTATTTATTTAGTTAATTATTTATTTGTTTGTCTGTCTGTTGTTTATTTGGAGTCTGTGCTGACTGCACGTTCTTCGCTGAGGATCATGTTTCATTTGTTTCGCGTTTCCCGTTTTTCCCACGAGGGCGCGTGGTTGTTGCCCTGCCTTTCCTCCCGGATACCTTCGGAGAGGCGAGTCAGGAGCCGCGACTCGGCTTTCATGGCACGCTGACGGTGAGTGATTCTGTGTTTGAACTTAAGCTTTGAGAATTAGTACTTTGCAGAATGGCATTTCTGATCGTCCTTCTGCCTGGGTTGTGCTTCCGTTAAATAACAGGGGGGTAATTCTCGAAGAGTCTACTTTATATACGAAATAATTTGAATGTTCAAATGGACTGGAACACCGCCCAATTTCTCGATATGACTGAAGTCTTATAGGTTTATAATGTTGAATGAGGTGATTTAATCTGTGATGCCTGAAAGGCGAGAACTGTAACTTTTTTCCATTTTTACAATTCAAAATATTTAGCCAGACGTTCTGCATATTTGTCGAAGGAAGTGAAGGGCAATCTTTTGCCACAATTGGTCCTGACGATTACTTTCGACCACTTGGTCCTTATTACTTAAATCCCCTCCCTCTCCATAACTGTACCTAAGGCCTACGGTGCAGTTAAGTTATTTTAACAACTAGATCATATCGCGATTATTTTGTATGATACAGTTCATTTGTTCATTTGTTCATTTGTTACAATTATATTTTTAAAAAATCATGGGAATAATACTAACAAATCAATATGACGAAGGTATTAAAGAATAATTCATGAGGATAAAGTTCCGCAGAGCAATCAGTGGAACAGTAGTATTTAAGTGATCAATTTGTTGTATAACAACTTATGGTATCTTTAGAATTCGATTTTTGTATGCAAGTTTGTACAGTACGCGTTTGAAGTTGGATGGCATGTTCAGAATGGTGGATAAGTCTTCAGTGATGTGATGAAGCTGTCGTTGTGAAGCGTATTCCTTGCATTCAGTGAGGAGATGTTTTACAGTGAGGCGGGTGTGCAGAGTTCACTTTGTGGTGTCTGGCCTTTGCTAATGAGGTATGGCCAATGCAAAGACGTGAGATAATCACTTGCTTTTTCCTACTAAGAGAATAGGCAGGAGAAAAGCTAATGTCTCATTTCCTTACCAATTGTAGGTTTTCTGGAGGCGATTGACTATTAGCATCAGCTGTGTCCCGCTGTTCATCAGTGCGGTCAACTCGTGATATAGCTCCTCACAGATTTGCCTGACTTCTATTACGTAAAGCAGGTCGTCTTTTCTTTGGTGTAGTACGAGGTCTGTTCAATAAAGAACGATCATAATTTTTCTTGACAACGTACCTTTACTCATCCTCATAATTTTGACGGTCGTTTTTAATATAATCTGCCCTGAATGCGATGCACTTCTCCCAGCGTTTCTGCCAGTCTTCAAAGACATGCTGGAAACCATTTTTTGAGAGATCGTTGAACATCGTCTCCGCAGCCTTCATCACTGCTGCTGATTTTGGATACTGCCTTCCACGAAGGCGTTTCTTCAAGTTAGAGAACAGAAAAAGGTCACATGGGGCTAAATCCGGGCTATAAAGATGGTGAGGGATGCACTTCACGTTGATTCTTGCAAGATATTCAGCAACATTATTGGCAATATGCGGCCGCGCATTATCGTGGTGCAGCATCCAGTCTGCTTCACGGAAATGTGGCCTTTTGCGCCTGATATGGACTTGCAATGTTTTCAGGATATCCCTGTAGTTTTGTCCAGTTACTGATGTGTGTACAGGTACAACATGCTGATAAACCATTCCATGAATATCAAAGAATGAGATGACCATAACCTTCCCAGCAGAAGCAACCACTTTTGCCTTTTGGGGGATTGATGATGAAGGAGATTTCCAAACTGAGCTTTGCTGTTTGCTCTCAGGATCAAAATGATGTAGCCAAGTTTCATTCGTAGTGAATACGTTTGAAACAAACGCTAGATCTTTCTCTAACATCAACTTTAACTGCATGCAGACCCGCATGCGAATGCCTTTTGTTCAGGAACCAACAGTCTTGTAACCCATCGCGTACAAAACACGTCTCCTGTGTAATGTTTATGTCACCAACGTGTGTATGGCTCCCAATAACATTTTCAGTATTTCAGAAAGTGATCTTAAGGTAATTCGTCGATCCCTCTCACAATGGCCGCAGTTGTGTTGCTGTTTTCTTCCGTAAGTGCAGTAACTGGAGCACCGGGTCCACCTTCCATTGAAATTGATTATCTCCCTTCTTTAAACATTTTAAACACCTTCGAGCTGTTTTGTAGGGAATAACTGACTCTCCACAGGCCTCCTGTAACATTGTATAGGCCTGAAGATTTCTTGAGAGGAAAACAGAATATCAAAACCGCATATAGTTCTTCGCGATAGTGAACATATCTGAACTTGCCTGGTTCTCACAGGTGGGAACCAGGAGTACCAACAATGAAACTACTACGGCGTTTTTGTTTCACATTAAGCTAACAGAATATGAAAAGATTTAATTTTAGTGTGAAAAATTATGACCGTAAAAAGTTATGATCATTCTTTATTAAACAGCCCTCGTAAAAAACGTTTCCGCGAACTTCACACATTCACAAAGAAATTCATTAATTTTGCATCAATTCAACATGCGCTCACAAATTCATAAACAGAAATTATAAAAAAGGTATCCAAGGTTTGATGACGATGACGATGACGACGACGACGACGACGACGACGACGACGATGATGATGATGATGATGATGATGATGATGATGATGATGATGATGAGACTTCTAGTAGCCTCAGAACAAGGCAACATGTAATCTCATAGTCGTTGGTGCGTTATAGCGAGACCAATACTCAGTGGTAAAAATAAAATACGCCAGTCCTAGATACAGCACCTTTTTATATGCTCTAGGAATACGAATATCTGTTCACAGCGAACTCTGCGCATTCTTATATTATGTGTCTGTAATTTCACACTCACTACGATATTTCCTATATCAGAACTGTTGGGCAAGTCTCACTATTCTATATAAAACCTGTAGGCGGAGTTGTTGCTGTTATATAGCCATAGTTTCCTTTGAAATTAGAAATAGTTAATTTAGAAACTCACTCCATTTACCTCTAGGTTCCGGAATAAAATCATGAGCTTATAATGGTAGTACGTATATTAAGGATATTAGACTGGTCCTTCTAGAATTTTGAGTTATCTCACACTTGACATTTCTGCGAGAAGTACCATAAAATGCCTGGGTACTACTTATTCGAGTCTCGCATCTCCCCACACAAGGCTGTCTCCTATTTCTTGACTTAAAATACCAGCATACTAACTGGGAGTGAAGTTCTATCTGGAGTCAAGTTCCTTCCTGTACACCAGCTAGGGAGCCAACGGGGTGGCTCTCCCTACGTGGGGTCTTTCCTTTTGGCAATAACTAAGTTTCTAAAAAGTCCGTCTGCCCGTTTTCAAAGGGTAAAAATGAATATCCACCAGTTACTCCCAGGGAAAAGCTACCTAAAAACCTGGGTAGCACATATTAGCTATTAGCTGTCCAGGATGGTACTGAAGAAAGTTGAGGTTTCTCACCACTCAGTGCTAGAGATATCCAATCCCCCTTAGATATTGGAAACCTAGGGAACCGAAAAGTCAGCGCATAGTCCATTCGACATCCTTTGACATTGCGCAGTTATTTTGAATGTAGTTTTGACCGCTGTAAGGGCTTTCAAGAGTGCTGGCCAATATGGGCCAAGCCAAGACCTTCTTCTAAGCTGTCTGAAGAAGTAATAATGAGCATAACACAGGAAAAAATACATATATCTCAGCCTGAAAATCAGTAACAAAATTTGCAGAGAGGGGAAAGCCTGGTCTTAAGAGCCTGGCCCCAGACACCATCCCGACCCGAAGTGATAACTTCCCTGAACCACTGCACGGTCCCAGCCTCCTGGAGAAATCCTATCTCCGCGTCTGAATAGCAGGAAATATCTCAGGAATATCTCAGGAATGAGTTTCAGCAAGAATTTCTGAAATAGAATTTCTGAAAGGGTTAAAGATATTCTAGCGATTATTTTTGAGCATTGTCAAACCTCAGAACACAACTTTTTATGTAGTTAGTTATTTTTTTCTGTAAAGAGGCTAAAATTGTAGTGGCTATTCTTATTAAAGCTTTGTGGAGCTCTTTTTCATAACATAGATTGCCAGTATTGTTAAAATATACGAAAATACTACTGTTAGAAAGGAAAACTTGTGATATAAATTTTATATGCAGCTCCCCATCCAGTAACCCAATTTCAAAGACCTTAAGGCTACATTTTAGTACTTTTCATAAAGTACTCTTGGCAAGTTTCTGTTATTACGTGGCTTGATGACGGTTTTTGAGCAGTGATACCTGTCCTTCTCTTATCAGATAATGACATCGTCTCATCGCTTTACCCTATATCCTTTGTTTTGTGCATGTCCGGTAATCAAGTACTTTAGATGTTTCCTTTCGAGTCCATGAATACACCATATCTCGTTGGAATGTATGTAGGTGGTGGCAAATGCACCCTTCCCTGTTTCGCATGAAGTTTGGCACACTGCTGTTGAGTTCTTTAGTGAGTGGTCTCATCAGGTTATCAACGACTTAGTCGCTTTAGTTAGAACCGCATTATGACTTCCGCATTTGTTTTAATGGACTTATTTTAGACCTCTTCTTTTCTGTGGTTCATATTTCTTTCCTACATGAAGTTTTTGATGCATTATACTGAAAGCAAATCATATTTTGAATAGATAGATCCAAACTGAGAATATTCAATGCCACGGCCGGGATTTAAATCATGGATCTCCTGGTCCCGGCCCAGTCACTCTTATCCATTGAGCTACCATGGCCAGCGTGCCGTCCTGATATTAAATTCTCCAATTGACTCATAACTTCCCGGTAAACCACCATCTATTTACTTAAACCTTCTTTTAGAAAGTTACATTGGGCCACAATGGAATTGTAGCTGGTAAATAGTTCTTCGATATTTAGAATACAAGCACGTTTCAATATTATTTAAACGTAATTCATGTTACATATTTACAAATCAGCCGCTTTAAACAAAACAGAAAACCCGTATGCGTATCGTTTAAGAGTACTAGATGATTCTTAAATAACTGTCACATTACTTGAAGATTTAGTACTAGGAAACTTATGGTCTTTTTACATCCTCCAACGCAAGTTATACCAGCCGATATGAAACTCATGTGTACACAATTTTATTTACATTCCTGGCCAATAACCATGTACATGGATACAGTATCTACCGTGTGTTCCCAGAGCGACAAGACCGCCACGTGGCGGTATCGCAGCGGGATAGAACCGGTGCGCTCTCCGCCAGATTTACGCCTAAAGAACCGGCAAGCAACCTGTACGGAATTCTATCTACCGTACTAATTAATATTAGACTTATCTGAAATCATAATAGATGTCGAAATTTATAATCTTCAACGTAAATAAATTCCCTATATCTCCAAAAGCAGTTCTGGTTCCCTCGAAGTTCATCTTGATTAATTGCCTGTATTTCTCTCGTGATGTTACTTCAATTTTGGAAACGAGTGCGAATTGGATGCGTACACATTCTTTAACGTTCTCCATAGATAAGTCACAAGGAGATAGGTCAGGATACCTAGATGGCCACAATTCCTCGACTAATTATTCTGTCACCATACACAGTGCACAATTCATGCATATAATTCGCGGCAGTGTGCACTATAGCTGAGTCATGCTGAAACAATCCAGACAATCGTTCATCTGTTGTTAGTTGCAGAAAAAATTATTTAAAATAGAATTTACATACACGTGTGCATCAATTGTAGTCTCGAAAAATATGACCGATAATTCTAGGCACACTTTCTGCACACCAAACCGCAAATTTTGTAGCGTAGTGAAGGTCTTCATGAACAATATGGGGATTTTCCGTAGTCCAATATCTATTCCTTTGGATAGAACCGTGATCTTGAAGATAAGAACGCACTTCATCAGCACTTCTGAATGTTAAGGATGGGTCCATGTTACCATTATAAACGGACTGCAAAAACCAATTACAACAATTAACCATATACACAGAATCTTGGTAATCTTGGTAAATACAGTTACCTTGTACGGCTTAATTTTCAGAATTTTCGTTGTCCTAAACGCTGAAATCTTTGGAAATGCCAACCTGTTGAGCTAGACGTCTCAATTTTTGGATTGAATGTTCTAACCGGGTCTCTACTTAATCAAGCTTCTCTTCTGATACCACACTGCGCTTTTAAAATAGTTCGTGTTCATAAACCATCATGTACGCTTGACCTAAGTGACAATCGTGAATAGTTGACCTCCTAGTAATTTGAACAACTGCGTAGCGACACCGTCTTGCAGAGCTTCTCTCATATGTGTCACACAGAAAAATACGTTGCTCTAAAGTGTACTGAGCCATTAGTAATGGAAAAGTTATCACCAAGAGACAGCACAATGTCACTGCCAACACGAACACAGTCCTCTTTACTACAGCACTCGAGTTGGATCTGTGGTGAGAGAGAGTGCTATTCTCTGGCGTCAGACGCGCCACTCTTCACCCAGTCCATGGCCGCCGCAAAACGGTCCGGTTGCTAGGGGAACGCACAGTATATGTGGATATGGTATGCATACAGGATTACTAACAGGTTCGCCAAGAAATTGACAGAGGAACCTAGCTCTGATGGGGTTACTGCCTGGCAGGAAAGTTAGGGATTCCTTAGGAATGTCCCTATGAAAGGTTGATTACAGTACTGCAATGAACTATAATAATTAAGACAAAAGATATTTACTTATTAAACATAGTTACAAATCATGTGCCAATGGACCTCATACCTGGAAATCCTAGGCCGACACGCCCAGCACAGCTCCCAGGCCGACTCACAATGAGACAGAATACAAAGTTAAGACTCTGCACATCCCAGCTGGTGACTCTTATGTGACATGGCTCAGGCCACTACTGAGATCGAAAGAGTCACGTATGCGACAGTAATTTGATTGAAATTAAGTCACCGTCGAAGTTAAGCTGCTATTTTGGCTCTGTCTGGAGGCAGAATACACATCATCATCACATCATCATCATCATCATCATCATCATCATCATCATCATCATCATCATCATCATCATCATCATCATCATCATCATCATCATCATCATCATCATCATCATCATCATCATCATCATCATCATCATCATCATCATCATCATCTTCATCATCATCATACCAGTACTGAATACAGAGAAATAAAAACTAATTTAAAATGCAATATATTAAATGTATATTTTTGATCATTTGCGCAATTAAGGGTTCTTGCAGGGTCTAAATAGTGAATACCTACCTGTGCCATGCAAATGCCGTACAGAAGAATGAACTCTTAAAGTTAGAAATCAATTTGAAACAATATCTGTTTATCATTTTCAACAGTGTCAGAACCATAATGGAAGTTACAGCGCAAAGGAAAATAAACATCTGTCATGTGCAGAAGGTATTTCATTCCCGTGTGTGCCATATGAGGGTAGTTAGGATACGACAGAGGAATGCTATGAGCGTGAAACATGCACATTTCATAAGCTCAAAGTGAATCACCGAGAGGTGACACCAGAGTGCTATGAGTGATTATCTCAACACGTTTGTGATGCAAACCCGCGGTCAGCCGCACAAGTAACCGCTTTTGTAACCGGCTTCGAGTGATTCTCTCATGTGGTAAGTACTTTGCGACTTTTGTTGTTATTTTGTGGTGCCCCAACACATTACTCTGTTCGTAAGCACCTTCTTCAATAAAGCATTTGCTCGACAGCTAATTTCTGAGAGAGGTCATTTAGGATTTAAAGGGTATTTGCTCAAAGAGCATTCTCTAATTTCACCATGAGGGAAACATTAATGGGAAAACTAAGTTGAAAGTGTATTTAATGAAATTAATTAAGGTAATTGAAATATCTGATTTACTTAGTTATAAATAATGAACATAAAATACGCTCAGGTAGCAATAAAGCTGTGAAAGTTTAATCCCTTCGACATTTTTAAATAATAAGGGATGCAAGAAATAGTGATGTGCATTCCGTAACCTCTCCTATCCAACTCCCAACCTCAACCTGCCCGTGGTGTAACCTGCGTTTACCAATGAGGCTCTGGGGACCGAGCGTTAGCAGTATAACTACATCAGAAATGCTATTTCACCTCTTACACTGGTCTGTCACGGCGTACAAATGTTCCACAATTGGCGCTTGTGAGAAAAGCCGATGGACTTTAGAACTCCTCCTGGCCAGGTCCGATGGACCCATTAACCAAAGACAGGTGTAGCCCTCCAGATATACTGGGGGTTTAAATGAGTGGATGATATAACCACCATTACAAGCAAAGTATTGGTGTCCACTAATAGAAAAGTTAAATTTATGCTAACAAGTCCTTCAGATAAATTTTCCGGAGGTAAAATAGTCGCCCGTTCGGATCTCCGGGTGGGGACATCTGCAGGACGTCAATTACAGAACACCCTCAAAATTCTCCCCCCCCCCCCAGGGGCCTACTTCGGTAGGTAAGGGTTTGGCGCAACCTGGGTCCCGAGCCAACAGTCTCCCTCGTGTGGGCTCCTCTTCGTGGTTGAGGGAGACGTTCAACAGGCCCACCCACGTGTAGGCCGTGCGTGGAGACCCGTGGAGAAGGATTTTAGATTCTTTTCTGGTTTGGGGTTTGGGATTTGGTGAACGAGGTTTTTGCTAGGTTTTGATTGATGTTTTTTATGTACGTGTATTTTTAATAGGTTTTGTTACACTTGTATAGATTTTGGAAAGTCTTATATCTTGCTTTTGCCATGACTAGTTTTTTAAAGGACGCTGATGACCGCCGTAGCTGAGCGCCCTTATATATATATATATATATATATATATATATATATATATATATATATATATATAATCTCGTCTCAAAATTCTCCAATGGAATGCAAGAGGACTTTCATAGAGAAAAATACTGGAACTTCAAAAAGTCATAGAAGAAAAAGAAATAGACGTATTCACCATCCAAGAAGTCAAAGTAACAAATTATCTACTAAAATATTTTGAATTTTCTGGATTTAATATATATATATATATATGTTCTCCCCAAATCACACCAAATAGCTAGTGGAATACTTACAGGTGTCAGAACTTTAAAGGAGAGGAAGTGACTGAAGAACATCTTTTAACCTGTGAAGCCCTACCTGCCGGACCCACTACACAGAAATATTGGAGAGCAAGAGAGCTAATGGCTTCATTGCCAAAGCCTAGCAATATTTTTAAATAATGTTATGTGAAATAAACGTATAAAATGTGCAGTTATTCCCATCGAAAATCGGAATTCTGGCTGGGAAATGTTGACAAATTAATATAGGTTCTACAATTTAAATTGTATAAGAAAAGCTAAAATGCTCTTTCTTTAATAAATAATGCCAAAATATTGCACTATCCGAGAATCATATAGTACATTAACCTAGCACTAACTTTTACACTGAGTCAAGGAAAGATATTGATTAACATTCACCTTACATTATAAAAGATCTTATATTTATTCAACAGCACTTAACCAACTTTATAGAAAGAAATAAGAGACGATACTTTTTTCTTTTTTCTTTCCTTTTTCACCCCCTTTTTAATGCCTGTGGTACTGTGAAGGAAAGTGCTCCGTATTTGTCTCAGTATTCATGATTTTTTTCAGCTATTGTCACTAATAAAAATATGTTCAGCGTATCTAACGAGGCGGCTTCACCGTAAAGTGTGAGGCTTGTATCCAGGGAATTGTAAATTCAGTTTCCTTAACTGCCCATTCTGACTTGGTTTTTTGTGGGTTTCCCTGACCACAAGGCGAATGATGGAGAAGTTTGTCATCTAGAAATTTTGATTTCATTATTTCCTTTCATTCTCTTCCCTCATAAACATTCACGTATGCTTCCAGGATTCGTGATGTAATGCGGTGTTGAGCAGATGAAGAGACTCCACTTGGAGGGCATAGAAGGCTGTTTGATCGACAGGTCGCTCATCGCCCTCTTTGGATAGCTCCAGATCTCAGACATTAGTGCCTGGAACTGGGGAATGTTCTTAAACAGAACTCCCTTAATTAAATAACGTTGATTTTGCTTTTCTAAATGATAAATTGTTCCTACCCGGTGGGCGTGAAAAATTTAAATGGTGTTAGATACTATTGCTTCTGTAACCTACCTTGTATCTAAACAATTATATTCGAGATCTTACTAGTTTGACACAAAAACCTAGGGTTAAGTGTATGGGGACTTATTTATTATTCAGTGGTGGGCGACATGATAAGATCTTCAGGATTTTGGAAAATACGGCATTTTTCAGTATGGATTTTATAATTCTAATCTTGATTTGTTTATTTCCATTTGATGTTGTAAAAGGAAAGATGAGAAATAAATTACAAATTACTAGTTTGACAAGGATACCAATAAATGTTAATACTATTTGTTCTCTTAAAACTGTCATACTCAATCCATTTTCTCACTGTGCTTATTGTGTTATGCTTAAGAGCAGGTCAATTACTTTGTACCTAGCAGATAGAGGAAGCTTATGTATTCTATTCAAAACATTGGTGCCAAGTTTTCACTGGAAATATTTCCTTTTGGTTATCTGAATACCAAAAACACGCGTTTAACGACAAGACTCTATGTGTATATGTGTGTTTTGAAGAAATTAGGACACTAGACACTTCAACACGTTTATTACTTAGGCGCTTAGCGTAGCGATAACATTACATTAAAGACACAGCAAAAGAAGAATCGTAACTGAACTACTGAGTCACATATCACAACTGAGGTGCCCTCAACTCTATCCAATGAACTATTCTGAAATTAGCTTCAACTGTGTGCCCTATGTATAAGGAGCCTACTCGAAACGGCAAAAACGAATCCTTTTGCACGAAGGGCGGCGCATGATGGCTATTGTTCTTCATGGGATACCGACGAATAGCTACATGTAGTCGGGCGTATTTCAGTGTGAACAACATAAAACATAAGATGAAACAATTATACGAAAATGATGGTCATAAACTGCATGTTGGAGGGATAAGCAATCCAAGCATTTGCCTACGGATACGAGAAAACCAGGAGAAAAAACAGGTTCAGCGTTTCCCTCTGTCAGTTTTCGGGAAGCACTTTCCTCGGAATTAAAAAATAACACTTACTGCAGTCCTTTCTTGGGGCTTTTACCCTAACAACCCTTCTTCTCACATATCTGCATGACCCGCTTGAGAGTCTTCCATACATGGGCAAAGTCACACACCAACATTTCGGATGACCGGAGATGGGGGAGACTGTGATTGATGACTTTGAAGGGGGAAGGGGTAGCTCTCGCAGAACTTCAGGAATCTCTGCATGGGGACTCGACTCTTGTTGGAAACGAGAGGTGAAAACGCCGATGATGCGAAACGATAACAAAATTCATTCTGCTGTCAGAGAAATTGTGCACAGATTAAAGCACTTTGCAAGTATTTTGAGAATGTGTTCGCCTTAAATACGCATGATAGGGATTCTACTATGCCTTGATGGAGCAGATTATATGAACTGTTAGATGAAAGGAGATGTGGATTAGTGAGTTTTCGAATATTTTACTGTGGTTTTGAATTACTTATGATGTCTTACATCTATACTAAGAAGTATGATTACAAAGTTTGTAAGACATTCCTGCGTTTTAAAACACAAATTAAAATTATTTTGGAAAATTATTTAAATAAATAAAAAGTAGAAAGGAAATATTCTCAAAATGAAATTCTCATAAATTTTTAATAAAAGTTCTGATCTTTACTACATACTGAACAGGAACCTATTTCACTAAGAAATACAATTTTAAGTGAATTGTTTAAAACTATTGTTAAGTTGTGAGTTTTAGCTCTGCTTAGTGATGTAACACATTCACCTAATCGCAAGTTACAGTTTGTATATCCCGGGAAAACTATTTCAGAAGTTAAATGATAAACATAATAGATTTGTCCTAAGACACATTTAAAGTGCTAAAAAGACGCTAAAGTATCACAGCAGGAAAAAGCACAGGAGGTAGGTTGCTCTGAAATTCTTATATATTTTCTACATAGTTGTACTTTACACAGAGTACATAATTTAGAAACTGACGTATATAACGTTATAATCTTTAAGATCATATCATAGCATATCATCATCAGATAATAAAATTTAAGTCATACGAACTTCTGTAATAAGAGCATGCAGAATATGTATAAATATGAACCGTTTATCAGAGGATGCTCAAAGGTTACACTGTATACTACAGAGGTGTGAAAATGATTGGCCTCAAAGCAACCTTTGAAAATTACTGCTCAAGGATATATGTCTACTATGTATTTCAAATGGGAAGAGTTCTGGATTCAGCTAATTAGATGCCATTTCAAACTCAGCGTTGCCAGCTTGTTACCCCACTCCTTTTATATTTCCCTCTTTCTCGCACACTCATACAACATGCAGGTCTCCTTGGCGCAGGCATAAGGGTAAGCAAATTATATTTTACAAACTTTTAAAATGATGCAGTTGCAAAAATTAAAATTGTAAACTGCATTTTCGCAAATTATGTATATTTTTAAATATTTATGAATTACCTGTTTTTGTAATCCAATGCAACTGCCTGTGGCTCATCCATATCGTAGTCAATGTCACTTCCGTTAAGAGACAAACCGTCATTGTCACTGTCTTCATCGCCTGTGTCTAGCAAATTTATGATTATAGGTTCGAAAATCTCGTCACGTGCTATTTCTTTCTTAAAATCACCTTCTTGACGGTCTTCTGCATGCCTCACGCAGTTTTCCCAGTCCTGTTGTGTTACCTTCTCAATTCCTTCGTGATCAGGTCGTTTAAAATTCGTCAGTTTAAAAGTATTATTTCTGTTTTCAATCCCCCTTTTTATTTGAGCCCACACCAACTCAATTGGATTATATTGGCAGTGATAGGTAAAGTGGGAGGCATATTACCTCGGGTCCCATTTTAATTACAAGTTGATCCAGCTGATACATTTTTCCGTGTTTTTAAATGGAAGTACTCTTTGCAATAAGTCATTATTACTTTCTTCCGAAAAATTTTGAAGAACCTATACACCTTATAAAGAATACTTCAAGCCTGACTTCGCAGCACCTTCCTTTTTGACTCGTCGCTAATTTCACTGAAAGAAGCTAATGCACTATTTAACTCTTACTCTATTGGATAAAGAAAAACTGAATGATATTAATCTGAACTCTACAAAGTAAATAAACACTTCTTATCCAGCATTTATTCACAAACATAAGCATACAGCTTTCCACAGGCTAACAGGAAATGGAGTGTTTGCTCTCTCTCGAATTTAACACCTTGACCTATTCACAGTAATTCTTTTATAACGTCATGTAAAATATTTAGGTTTCAGTTCTGAGTAATTACAAATATACGTACACGCATATATGCCAACCAAATACAGTGCTTAAGTTGCGATTTATTTTTATAATACAGGTAATAGTGGTTTATTTATTTGTATTAGAAAAACTATTTTAACCAAAAATATGGGGGTTTCATGGTTATGTTGGATACATTACTCTTTACCTTCCACATGGATCAGTTTCGGGAAAATCTGAATTTCTGTTTTAGCGTGTATAGTATTTTATACAGATTAATTAGGTTGGCGCTCCTCACACACCACTTAGCGGGAATGCAATACCACAATACCGCAGGACACCGATTGGTTACTCGTCTAGTAGCGCTCAAGCACAAACTCCTTACCATTTGAAACATATAATAATCCTGAAGCTTAAGTGTGAGAATTCCACCTATAAGAATTAAATATCTTTCTATAGGAATAAAATATCGGATATAAACTCAGTCAGCTTTTTGTCTTGTATAATTTGATAGGGGGATATGCTTTTATGTTCAAATAAGCGGTAGTAAATTTACTTATTTTAACACAATTTGATCTTAGTTGACATTTTCACTCATTCCGCTCTTCAGTAATATCTGTCTCAATGGACACATTGTCTGTAGATGACACTTGACATTTATTTTATAATGTGTAACTTCTTTTGTGCATTGTTTTGAGAGTCTGGTTTTGAAAAATTCTGTTGCACGAAGTTATTGGAAGAAAGCAGATATTCAGAATAAATAACTACTGATGGGAATTCCTGGATTCTCTACACTTGATTTTAGAAAATTGATAATTATTCGAAATTACAGATTGGCTGCCTAATCCTTATTTAGGCATTAAAGCCATGTAACTTTAGAAACTATAAGAAAGCTGTATCTTCCATTTTCTCCACATTAGCAGAGATAAATTTGCACTTAACCATCTATTTGAATCACTTCTCATTAGCGATAACAGCAATTTCGGGAAAGGTGTACAAATGCCAAGGACTATTAGGAAATTAGATTCCAAAAATCAATTTGACATAGATATATAAGTATGAGTTGCTGGCATGCTTAATTTATAGGAGTACTCACTCAAACTATTTGATGTTCACCTTCATCCAAAAGCACCTGTCTACCCTAAATTCAGGTCATCTTCATTGAAGTCTGCTCCAACTACTGCATGAGAACGTTCGTCTGCCTCTCCAAGAAAGTTGAGGCTCCACCCATTGGAGGTCTGCTGATTTCTGATGCCAACCTTTGGAAATGGAACATTGGTACAAAGCTTACTGGGGACAGATGATTGTTTGTCACCTATGATATTAATAGGTTGAAGTTGCATCGTCTTTAGGTGTGAAGAAGTTAAACTGTGGGATGTTTGCTGAGGCAAATGTACTTCCTCTTCTATCTCCGTTTCTGGAAGGATACTCTGGTTAACAGTTGTCTGTTGAAGTAGATGTACTTTCTATTCCATCTGCTTCATGGGTAACCTAGATTGGTTGAAATCTGAATTAAATTTAACTTGCCCTATAGTATATGATCATTGAGCTACATCGGTGTTGACTTTATTGACTTGTTTAATACATTGTAGAACACTGTTACATGCTGGTATATCAAACTTCAAAATATTTTCTTTTCCACTATTTAGAATATAAATTTTTTCCCAAATATCCAATTCACTAACAGAATGTACAGGTTTTAATAGTTGTATATTTTGACCAATTGCATGGTTACATTTCCAGAAGTGATTGGCAAATACTGACTTATCTATCTGTTTAAGTTTTATATTTCTCAGGTGCTCCATGTGACGAGTTTTAAGACTTCTCTTAGTTCTTCCAATATAATATGATTCACAGTTATTACAAGGTATTTTGTAAACTCTAGATAATTTTAATTTGTCAGTGGTATTGCTTAAAGGTTTCTTTAGTAAAGTCTTGAGACTGAAGTTATCTTTTGGGGCTAATTTTATGTTATAATTTTAAAGTTTCTTTTAAATTTATTAAAACCCCAAAGATGATAAGTAAACTTCGTATTTATAACTGTAGTTTCTGGTTTCTTTAAAGCAGTGATTGATTGTAAGTGATTTTTGTATATATGCTCATTAATAATTTTAAGTATAGTTGATTTCTTGAAGCCATTGACTTCAGCGACATGTAAGATATATTGGTATTCTAATTGATATTCAGACTCAAGCATAGGAACATTTATAAAACTGTGAATTAAACAATTAAACACCTCCAATTGATGTTACTTGGATTTTAGTTATTTGCTTTGATATAGTTATCCACATGTGTGTTGTTTCTGTAAATGCCAAATTTCAGTTTATTATGATGTTTGAAAATCTTCTGATCGAAAAAGAGTAAGAACCCATTTTCTTCTATTTCCATGGTAAATTTTATAGACTCATCTTGATTGTTGAGAATTTTTAAGGCTTCATCGGTTTTATCATTAGGTATAATGGTGAAGATATCATCTTCATATCAATAACACATTTTAAATATGTCTGAGTGTAGGTTAATTACTTCCCCTGAATTTTCTGTTCCTCCATTTCATCTCCATTATCATTTTACACCATCTCATCTGCTGGTTTCTTTAAGAGTAGATGTCTCGGCGGTGCATGGAATGATGACATGCTTTGAGAACTTCCTCCTGTGGTAGGACGGTCTTTGAGTCCTGTCTGGTAGGGCCGTTTCCAGGCCGCAGTTGGGTGAGCTGCCGGTTGCCCTAGCCAGTCGGGGAGTTACCAACTGTTAAAGTGTAGAGACCCTGCCCTCCCTCTGTATCCTCTCTCTTCATCCTTCCTCTCGGTTACACCCCACTCCACACACACTTGCACACCTGGAACTTAACTAAAGCTTTCTTTGTTGATTGCTTATTTTCAAAAATTTATGGTTGGTAATTAATCAATCTGTAATTGATAGCTTTGTGTGGTTAAGATATTTTTGTTTGGTTAAATAGTAGAGCTGGATACCAGTACCAATGGTGGCCGCCGGCTACCGGTAGCAATATTTTACTATGGGGAATTTTAAAATATAGTTAAGTTAATAACTGGATTACCAGTTATTTGTTACTGGAAACCAGTAATATTATACTTTTTGTTTAAAATATATTTAAGTATATTTGAAATTTTTGTTAAAAAAATTAAATTAAGTTTATAAAATTTTGAAAGGGATGGATTTGGAAAAATTTAACTTTTAATTATATTTTTGAAATTTTTAATTATTTTTATATATGTTTATTAGAAATGTGGCGTGGATTTTTGTTTGATTAGAGTACATTTTAAAAGGTTTGTAACATTTTTTTTTTTTTTTTATTTTTATTTTATTTATAATCTGTAAATTGTGTATGTTTTTAGATATGTTTTTGATGTTTTAATTAATGAATAAAAGTCTAAATATTTACCCCGGATTAAGAAATTAGGTGCCGGGGTATAGTATGCAGATTTTTATTTTATTTTATTTATTCTTCTTTTATTATTTTTTTTTTCCTTTGTTGAGATTGCCTGAAAATGTATATATTGCGAAACCTTGTAATCGAATGTTCAAATGGAGTGCAATACTACTTTCTCTGCCTAATATTTACATGTCAGAGAAAATAAAAACGTACTTGTGTCTCTTAGTTTTCACACATTTCTACTGTTAGTTATATCATTGGTTAGAATTCGGTGGAAGATCCTTAAATGGTAGAATTTATGATTTCACTAAATCATGACTGATGGTCATGACTCTATTTTCTTGTATAAGAACTAGAACACAAAAAGTAGCTTAGGACACTCTCCAGAATTTCTTGTTTGCAAAATTACACCTTTTGAAAATTTTTGATATACTTAAACGTAAATAATTTTTTGGGAATCAGAATGAGTAGCTCATGGATCATTGTCAAGGGACACAGACACTAAGACTCTGGAAACAGGGTGGGCGACAAGTTTAATGGTCGCTAGAACATGTTCTTTCCCCGTCGGGTAGATATGTGACGTCACACTCTGAGCCCTTGCTAATTGAACTCGCCTACAGTAAAGCCCTTCGTGCAGTTTGCCGAGCTCAGCATCTGACAGACAACCCAAGTCTAATAATAGCAAGGAGGGTTAACACTCTACTCCTACCGCCTCCCTCGTCTCAATCAGGGTCCCGACGATGTCCACCTTGATTTAACTGGTGATCCTGGACCTTCTTTCAACTTTCTGACGTCACTCCACACCACATTGATTTCAAATGCTACGTGAGAAGACTACGCTTCAACACATAATTCAACACACGTTGCTTCATCTCATCTGCACTTTTTAGTTACATAAGAGAGTACAAACGGCTTCTTGGGGGGTGGGGTGTGAAATGTGTAGTGTTTAACGTCCACTGTTACTGCATGCGGCACCGCAGGCGGTGACGCTGATTATACATGGGATGAAGATGGAGCACCAGTGGAAAGAGATGATGGGAGAAACGGGACATTCCATGGAAAACCCGCCCCAGTGCCGTGTTGTCCCCATATAATCTTCGCGGTCACTTGGGACCGAACCCGGGCTGCCTTGGTGAGAGCTTAGCAGTCTAACCACTCAGCCACGATACCGCCATTCTTCTAGTGCGCCTAAGGTGTTTCAGAACCCGAGTTATCTTTTTGTGTATCTTTGTGTGTGTGTGTGTGTGTGTGTGTGTGTGTGTGTGTGTGTGTGTGTATGTGTGTGTGTGTGTGTGTGTAATTTACGTCCTCCAACATTTAGTCATAGCGAACAATGAATGAAATGGGTAAAATGATGCTCAAATGAGCCCGGGGTCCATGGAGCTTAGAGCTACCCGACATTCGTCTCGAAGGATAACGGAAAACCCCGGGAATAAACCTTATCTAGGTAACTCGCCCTGACCGAGATTCGAACTCGGGACCTCTTGAGCGTGAGGCAGACACGCAACCATCTGTGCTACCGAGGCGGGCTTTGTGTATCTTGTAAGAAACATACCATTGAAGTACATATATTTGTTAAATAGTTGGTTAAAATATACTGTTAATGTTCATTTGTAAGTGGAGGAACTGGAACTGGACTATTTCGGAAGGGACTCGGCACGGCTAACATCCCCGGCAGGAAGCATGAGGCAAGAGGAGACAGAGGTACCACAACAGTGCAGAGGGTTCAGTTCCCACATTTATTTATGTAGATGGAAGCTTCCCCCGGCAGGCCAGGACAGTGAACACCTCTGGCTACTGCATTTGCCACAAAATGTTTTATATCCCATAGCATATGAGAGCCTCTAGTGGTTTACCGAGAAACATACGAGTCAGTTGAAGAATTTAATGCCATGTCGGCATGTTGGCCATAGCAGCTCAATGGTAAAGAGCAACCGAACGGATATCCGTGGTTCAAATCCCAGCTATATCATTGAATTTTTCGGGCTGGTTCTGCTCATCCAAATCTCAGCCTATACACGGCTAGTGTGCAAGAAATGATTTATTTCATAAACCAAATTATTCCTTTTCCTTCCAATTTACGTCCTACAAAGTTACACTAACGCTTAAAAGTATTTGAAAACTCCTCAGTTTTGGCACTTATTAAAACAATAAAATAAAAAGGACATAATACGTAGTCACAACAATACATTTAATTAAAATAAGCAACACATGTAGTTTTCTTTCATCATGACATGAAAATACATGCTGTCTTTCTTCAAACAATCTTCCCTTTCTTTAATTACGACTTTGCAAACTGGAGATTCTTCTACTAAGTGTGCCAGTGTATCTTCAAAAATATCCCTTCATACGTTTTGCATGTGACTCTACAATACATTTTCATTATTAAGTTGTTACTTTCTGACCTCTCCGTCGACATTATCCCAGAGTAACTCAATAGGATTGCAGTCAGGACTTAAAGGGGGCCAAACCACGATCAAGTCTTGTCTCCCTTCCAGTCGTTCAACGTATCTTCCACAGAGTAAAGATGTGTGCTTGGGGTTATAGTCCTGCTGGGAAGTGAAACCCTTTACCAACTAGCCGCGTCCCAGATGGTTTAGTCTAGCACTGGAGAATGCTGTGGTAATGCTCCTTCATAATTCCTCCTATTTTTGCAATATCGTCTGCCCTATCGCCGCCAAAGCAACCCCATAACAGCGCCAAACCATCTCCATGTTTGACTGTAGGGGATATGCACTGAGGCGCCATGCTTTTACCTTTGACACGTTAGACAAACTGGTGACGTTTTGAGCCAAATAGCTTAAACCAAGATTCACCAGTAAATAACACCTTCTTCAACTGGTCAACCACCCAGCTTACATTTGGTTGGCCCATTGTAATCTTTTCCATTTATTGACGGCTCTCAATAGGTTTTTTTTTTTTTTTTTTTTTTTTTTTTTTGCGGCAATG
The DNA here is from genome assembly GCA_030765055.1 of Mantis religiosa. Lineage (NCBI taxonomy): Eukaryota > Metazoa > Arthropoda > Insecta > Mantodea > Mantidae > Mantis > Mantis religiosa. The sequence goes on along the minus strand of CM060954.1, from coordinate 110,113,751 downwards.
CAGACTTTTCGATGTAGATCCTGAAGTCGTCTTTTTACTGTAGAAACACTGATACTACCCTTAACTGGTTCATTTCCGCTTTCAGCATCAGTGCTGTTTTGAAACGAAGTGTTTGCTCACTATTAAGGGAATGCAGCACCGAAAACCCAAAATCCAGCAATTTTCAACAAATGTTCACGAAATGTTTACCACTAAGTTCTGGTGCAAATTGGAAACAGAATTCAAAATTTGGTCTTTATAACTTCTATAGTTTTTGAGTAATTAGTTTGTGAAGTTCAACATTTGGACAAAATTCAAACCGCTCCCCGTGATGAAAATTTTCAAAATTTTAATGTTTCTATTTCTAAAAATATTCAGTTGGATATGAAGAAAACACATATCATATGAATTTCTTATACTGCCTTTAGTTACAGAGGTAAAAAATTAGGTTTGCAGCAAACAAAAAAGCCAAAAAATGATTAAACCGTGGAGTTTTTATATCAATAACTTTAAAACTACAATGATTATTAAAAATTCATATAACAGAAAACTTTTTTTGCCTCTAAGAACATGTGTTGAAAATTTTAGAGGAACTGAAATAAAACTGCATCGTGTGGAACATTTTAAATGACAAAAAATATTGAAAAAACTATAACTAAGTAAATAAAATGTTACAAACCAAAACATTTTCCTTCTCAGCTACATGCCTTGAAATAGACTAAAACCCTTCAGATAGATAAGTTGGACCCACTTGCCTCTTCCTTCTCTCTTCTGCAGCGTTTTCTTCAATTTTAGTTTACTTCTGGATGTTTTAGAAGTTACCTTCGCAGAAATTGCTAAATGAAGTAGGCGTAATTAGTCATTTCCTTGGCTAATTTTTAGAGATGCTGGTGAAATCTGTGTCCATTATGTCTGACTGCAGCATGAGTGAGGCAGGACAACCAAAATTTAATCCACTGATGGTTGATGTCACAGCAACCTGAAGTCTTCTGTGTAACAAATATTTCTTTTAGGAAATTATGCCATATCAAAATTTCATTTGCATTTTGTGTCTCACCCAATATACATCTCCTTAGGAATTCATATGATGCCAGCTTTTTTACACAGGAATTAGTTTTCTTACCACATCAGGCCTCAAGTACGTTCCCATTGTTGTGTTACGTTTAGGTGTTCCTTCCCATGTATCGTTTAGCATATTCATGACCCCAACTATGTACACAGTCAACAGGTCAATTGTTTCAAATAATATTTTATCTATAACCTACATAAGCTATATGCACGTTTTGATGTATAAATATCTTTATAAAAGTTAAATGGCACACTAAAACTCATCAATTATATATAAACAATATGTAGTTTGACGAAACACAAGAAAATCCGTTAGAAGCTCACACAAAAGCAAAAATATAAACATTAATGTTTGCTTTCAATGTTTGTAGACAGTGTTTTGTTTCCATGGTGCCACATATTGTAAGAAATAACCATCACACCAACACAAAATTCCACCAGAAACTTTGCCCTCTAATTTCAAATGTATTAATTTAGTACATTCAATCGAACTCAAATGACTGAATTCTGTGTATCAAAGGGCCAGCATGCACGTGCACACGGGCATTTAAATTGTCATGTGAGGGTATTTAAATACTTGAAGCTCAAAATTTTGTTGGATTATGATATTATAAGGTTCAAAGTATTTTATTAGCTGAAAAAAATATTTTCCCCATATTTTTAGCCAATTTCGATGCTGCATTCCCTTACGTGTTTATCCTCTACTTTTCAAGGTCACCCTTGCCTCCCCTTTCCTTAACTATCCTTATTGCTGTTGTACTTACTATCTGTTTGCTGCGCTATGGACACTAGTTTCAATTGTTTCTTTCATATATAATATTATATTGGCTTTGCTTGGCATTATACACTAGTTAATTGCAGAAAAAACAGAATGTTTAAAAACTTTTCAGCGGAATGTAAATCATATCGCACGATGAATGAAATTGGTGACATGATGTTCAAATGAGTCCAGGGTTCAAAGAGCTTAGAACTACCCACATTCGTCTTTCAGGATAAGGGAAAACCCCGCGAGAGAAACCTTATATAGACACCTCACTATGCCCGAGATTCGAACTCGGGACCTCCGCAACGTGAGTCAAAGACGCTACGATCCTGTAGTTTGAATTCAAAATCAAAATTTGAATGTTCACATTGATTTTAACATTTAATGTATGTTTAATGATACTTTTATAAGAATAAAGTATCTGTAAATGCAACATTTAGGAATTTGGCTGTAGTGTGTCTAATTATGTCAGAATGCTGTGGTAGGTATATTTGTCGGATATGTGACGACGAGTAAATTCAGGATTAACATTTACCCCTTCTCTTAAAGGGTATAAGAGAGCATTTGGGGCACATTGGGAGGCGCTGGGCATGCCACAGAAATTCCCACGTAAATTAGAGAGAAAGAGGGGAAGCGTATGGAGTGTGTGTTAATGGGAACCTTCAGCTTCAGGGGTCACACAATTCCTTGATGACATCCCTTGCTTCCAATGTTTACACATGTTAATTAACTTACGTACAGCATGTGAAAATTCCTTGCAGAAGTAACTCCGTTATATGGTGCCCCATGTTGTTAAATAAAACGTTAAATAGAACTGCATGCGAATGAAGGAAATTAAACATCTTAGCCCTTTAATAAATGAAACATATTTGTAACAGTGGTATTTTTTGATCCACTTCTCACTTATGTTACGTGGCAGAAAGTTGTATTTGCTGCATTCAGTGCCGGTAACTAAACCTACCTGTTTCCGCTTGGTTTCGCATCACCACGTTCAATAGATGTTTGTAGTTTTATTTTCTCCTAAGTGATGTTTCTATTATTCATTACCACTTATGTGCATTATATAAATGTCAATTGCAATAGATAATTTTGAAAATAGGAAATTCTCGATTTCAATTTGTTTCTCACATTAACACACTGTCGGATTTTGTTCACTTAATCCGTCACCATATTTTGTTTACTAAACCTGGTTTCTCAAAGCAAAAGTTGTGTAATAATCGTTCTTATAGTGTCTAAGAAACGATTTCGCACCTGATACTAATTACTCATATGAAGAGTTAACCATATCTTTCGCATCACAATATTTTCTTGTAGTGAACACAGCACTTAAAAAATATCAAATCACCTACGTGAGTTGGTTTGTCAGGAAACCCCAGATTCTGTACCTAACACTGGAAATATAAAGGTAAGTATCCTATAAAATCAGGAAAATGCACACTTAGCAATTAGGTTGAAATTTGTCACAATTATACCTGATTTCACCAACAGATGTTAAGACTTAACACGAGTTTAGATAAAATTTGCATTTCACCAACAAGTGTTAGCGTAACACTCGTGTTAAACTAACACGCCAAATTTCTGATGTTAAGTGCTTAACAATGAACGCAGCTGTTGATGTCGATTTACTGTATTGAAGATCGTCTAAATGGCATTCTTTATAGAGTACGGCCTATGAGAAGAAATGATTTTGAGGAGCTATCCGAAGAATTTGTTTACGGACGTATAGACTGTCTAAACATGTTGCTATGAATGTTACAGCGGAAGTACAAGAGAGATTAGAATATGCATCGAAAGGAATATGGCGATCTCGCCTTTGCTTCAAGTATTAATAATTTGACGATTTTATAATGCACTGAAATATGTGGATAATACACTGTCCACCTCCCGTCTTGAAACGTTCAAGTCACTTGCCCTTCGCACCTCCTTGTAAATTTACGTAATACTGACAAGTTGTTTGGTGCTTGTAGTACTGACACCTACATTTGAATTAAAATTCGTTTCCAATATTTTCACCGTGACATCTTTCTCTTATACATTCACCGCATCCGTCCTCTTATTTTCCACGATATCCTTACACTTCGTCACCAATTCAATTAACAATTATTACTCCATCGATGAGAAATTTGTCTCACGGCTTTATTTATCATTTTGTTCATCCGCCATTTTTCAGCTTGTGCAATCTGTGGCTTGTGCAGACGAAAATGTAAACAAAAGAGCATCGCAGTACGTTCAGAAAGTAATACGATTTATCCATAACCTTTTATAGCTGTAATATTTACAAGTTTCTTGGCGTTAAAACAGGTTTGTTAACATATTCAGAAAACAGTTTGGTGAAATGTAAGAAATTTAACATTAGTGTTAGAACTGTGGCCATTGTTACGTTACATTTGTTAACGTCGAGTTTAACATCTGTTGGTGAAATCGGGCATCAGATTGATATTTTTGGCAGGTTTCAGAAGTCCACTTGGATGGTTACTTCTGCCTTAATGTTAATTATATAATTCCATTTAAATTATCAAAATTCTTTAAACAATGCAGTTTTAAAAATATTCACATAAAAATTCAAGCTTTATATTAAATGAACATAAAAAGCTGATGGCTAAGTGCATATGCTTTGTATTATTGTATAAAAGTTACTTCTTGTTCTCTCCAGAGTTCTTGGTTGTTATAAAGTTAATAGTTTATTTCTAAGACTGGAGTGTCATTTTGAAACAGTCTTTCGCAATTTAACTTCAAAGCGCTGTACATTTATTTTTAAATAAATTAATGAAACATTGCGTATTAAAGAGAATTATAAGCATGTGAAAAGTGGGTAGAAAATTAGGCGTGTACATTAATAGGCCAGTGACGGTGGGTTTACAACTTGAGTTAACTCTAAAATTAAATGTACAAAATGGGGAAAAATTTACGTTTTCTTAAAGTTTTGAATTCACATTATTTTACCACGTAAAACAAGCCCTTTATTTTTGGTATTTTCTTTTTCGCCAAAATTTAATCTACATTACCCTAAGCAAATGAAGTAGTGTTCTGTGTATTTGTGTGTGTATGTGGGCACGTGATCAATTTTTCATCTCAGCCTTTGTGGTTATTGAATTTGTGTTTGCTCTTTGCCGTTATAGAATTTCTCTCTTTTTTATTTTACTATGTTGATTGACAATGACCTTATTACACATATGCCTCTAGTAATACAACTACAGTGATATAATCTAAGTATATACCCATAAATTATATTAGATTATTGAAATTAACATGTTTTATAAATACAATGGAAAAGTTTTAAATTTTAATGCACAATTTGGAGCTAATAAGAATTTGGTGTACTTTTTGGGCTGCAGCTATTAAAAATAACATAAAAATACAAGAATAACATTGTCCAAAAATATATGCCAGTTGGAAATTATTTTAAATATATAATTAAAACGTAATTCATATATTAAACGTGGCTGATTGCCCTGTTAAGCAGAATTATTAAAACGTGTAGTCGGTTTAGTCTTTAAAGATTTTCTGACTTAAGAAGTACATACTATTCTAACTAGTGTTAAAACAGCTATTTAGTTTCTACTTATGCTTCATACAGTACGTTTTTATGTGAACAGAAGTGTATTAATGGGATAAAAGGCATATAAACAAATACAACTATAAGAATTGATACTGGGGATAGGTTAACAGATTAAACTTCCACCAATACTGGACTAAGACAAGGGTGTAGCTATCACCTACTCTTTCTAGTATATATGGACAATATTGTAAATGAAAAGGAAGATTTTAGTAGACCCAGGGATAAAATTAAAAGAAAATATTTATATTAATACCCTGCTGTTTGCGGATGACCAAATATTGATTCATCGGAATGAAAATCAACTGCGAAAATCATTGTATATTCTAAATAATATAGTACAAATGTATAATTTTAAAATATCAGAAGAAAAAAAAAATGTGGCTTTTACAGAAAATTATAATGTGAGGTCAAACATTGTTTTAGGAAATAGGATTTTTGAACAAATATCGAGTTTTAAATATTTAGGATGTAACATAAGATTCAGAAACAATGCTGATATAGAAGAAAAAGTAAACAAATTCCGACCAATATGTGGGACAATCCAAAGAATTTTTAAAAACAGAGTGAGAAGGGATTCAAAATTGAAAATGTATAAGGTAATGGCTATACCAACTTTACTATATGGAAGCGAAATCTGGGTTCCAACACAAAAGGATTTAAATAAAATACAGACTACAGAAATGAAATTTTTAAGAAGTGTTAAAGTTTGTACAATATTGGACAAAATAAGAAATGAGGATATTGGAAAGGAAGCAATCGAAGTAATCCATGACAAAATATCAGAACAAAGGCAACAATAGCGTGAACACATATTAAGAATGGAGGATGGAAGATATCCAAATGCAGTACTAAAGCATAATCCAAAAGGAAGAAAAGACAGAGGACGACCCAGGAAACGCTGGAGAGGTCTATGAAGTCGGAACGGGCGATATGCCCAAACCATGGAGTGAAGAAGAAGAAGAGGAAGAAGAAGAGGAAGAAGAGGAAGAAGAAGAAGAGGAAGAAGAAGAAGTGTCCGAAATGTAATGCTCCTATGGAGTGCCTTTGCAAGTAACTTCTAATATTTATTTCAGGTTTAGAAGGCACGTGTAACTTATGGATTTAAAAGCTATGATGGCTTGCCTAAAAGTCATTTAATAATAAGAATAACTGTCCAAAATCATAAATGTGTGCATAATTTTGTTTAGCAAATATTGGAAACTGTTTTAAGACAAAAAAAACTTTTCTATCTGAACCTGCATTTTTCTGCCATGAAGACTTTAAATTGAAGTTTATCTTAAGCGTTATTTATTGATTGCCCGTTTACGTGAATACTCGTAACTGCCGTGTTTCAATGGAATTTTAGAAAATGCTACATTTTGTTCTGAGCTATGCAAGATTAGAAGTGCGTGTATATATCTTAGTTGAGCATGATACTTCGTGGCACACTGCGATTGGGAACAAAATCTGCTAAGTAAGGGTTTGTTGTCAAAACTTAAGACACCAAGTCAGCTTATGTGCTTAGCTCTCGACCTGCATTAATCATTCAGTCTTTGTCAGTTCCTCACTCTGCAAACGTTGACTCAACCTGAGTTTTGCAAATCTAATATTCAAATCGTTTAAGTAAAGTTCATGGTCCTCACGCGGTCTTCACCGATTAGCAGACTGAATTGCATAGCATTACGAAAACTTTCTTGGAACTTACGTTAAGACTGTGGAGCAAATTTTAAACCTAATATTAGCGGATTATGAAAGTTTGTAACGATTTCCTTCCAACTTAGTAAAGGAAAAAAAAGTGAGTTTTCTTCCTTTTTTTTTAACTTAATTGAAGTTCTATTACCAAATGATATGAATGCAATACTCGAGTATTTCCTCTTTATAATCAAAGAGAATGCTCATTTAGCAGAATTTGCCTCATTTAGTAAAAGAGCACTGACATAGTTTTATATCCTCTACTTTTTCTAAAACATTTTATTATTTATCAGCCTGCGCAGATCTTTGTCACATTTATATTTCTAGGGTTTCCAATCATTTTTGTAAGTATCTTTATCCTTGAAGCATCAACCCTACACAGCGCTACACAAATCTTTTCGCTAATGATATCTTTTATTTCTTCAAAGGTCTAAAATGATCATTTAAACAGAATCTCACTAGAATTTATGTCTTGTTCGAGCAGAATTGTCCAAAAAAGTTCAAAGCTAGATTATAATGTATTTGGCTAGTTCTGAATAGAAGAAAAAATTATGTTATTAATTAACTTACTAACATACTAAACTATCTTAAAATGTACTAATGTGCAGCAAGTACAGGAAGAAGTCAACATGACTTCTCTGATCACACCATATTTTTAACGTTTCTAGGGTACTACATGATGTCATGAATTGTATTGTGGTCATAGCGATAAATATTGTAACTTTGTGGGCTCGTGAAATTAAAAGTCCAATTGCACAAACTCAAAATGTTCTTTATTTCCACCGAATTAAAGTTGGAACACTTGCCGATTACATAGAATTACGTAGCGCACACAATTACAATTCACCAGTTTGTCCGTTACAGTTCCACCTTGCACTCGCAATTACGTACACTCCTCCGATGCACGTACGCAGTCCGTTCGCTCACTGGGCGCTCCTCACGGCTGCTCGCCAAGAACTGTATAATTCGCCAACTGCAACCCCTTTTTATAGGAATATCGCTGTTTCTGAAATCTCGCGTTTCAGTGAATCACCGCGAAGGTTCCAGACGGCAGGGGGAGGGGAAAGAGACGGCCAGTGATGTTTTTCCAACCATCCCTTCGTTAGCGCTATAAGACAAATGGGTAGGCGTAAGCGGATGCTTCCCATCTGGCTCTATTGCCGGCCGGTTCTATCGGTCCCTCGGGTGACAAGCTATCTACTTCTCTCAACTCATTGGCTGATTGCCATTTGGTATAGGTGAGCAATGAATTTATCCCACAACTACAAAAAAAATAAATAAATAAAAAACAGAAAGATGTATGGAATCACACCTACTTAAAGCATGTAAGCTATGTCTCCCTTTCCCCTTCAGCGCACTAAGGGAAAGAGATGGAGGCGTCCCAAAGCACGGCCTATTATTGGATGTGTGTACTTCATTTGTATTGGTACCATCTCATTGAATATACTGAGCTGGATAACTTTAATGTTGTAACAATCAACTCTTTTATGGTTACAAGTTGTGCTAAATAGTTTTATATAGTGCGACCCATATAAATTTGAACCATCTCAATAGGCAAAAATAGGACACACGTGCAACTTTGAGATAATATAATACATAATTGGGAGATTACATTACATTATTTACATCTCAGAGAAAATGTTGGAAGTGTCCTCCACCAGCATCTATACATGTTTGCACTCGTCTCACCATATTCTCTGAAGTTTAACCGAGGGTATAATCGCCAATGTTGCTTATTTCTGTTCGAATGGATTCTCGAGATTAGCCTTGACCTATTCTTGTACACTACATTGTTAGATACATCCAGAAGAAGAACTCCGGTGAGGTTAGGTTAGGGCATCAGGGGGCCACAGACCTCTTGAGAATATTCGATTATCAAAGAAACTGGTTACAAGCTCCGTGGTATCATTAGGTGTATGACACGTTGCTCCATCTTGCTGGAAAAAACCTTCTCTCGATTCGATATCATCCAGCTGCTACACAAATGCCTTGAAGACACTTATATAAGCTCTAGTGTCCACAGTCGTATCAAAGAGAATGGGACCAACGATACATAGATGCTGGTGGAGAGCACTTCCAACATTTTCTCTGAGATGTAAATAGTGTAATTTAATTTGAAAATTGTGCATTATATTCTCCTAAAGGTATACCTGTGTTCTATTACTGGGTCAAAAGTTACGGCTTATTGCATTGGTTCAGGTTAATATGGATCACGATACAATCTTAAATTCTACAGCTGATTACTTTTCAAAAAGCTTTTTTGATACAGTTTGTTGTATTCAAACAGGTATAGAATAGAATAGAGTAGAATTTTATTTCCCGTCTTTCTTTATGCATGCATTAATTAATTTTTTGTGTGTAATTTACGTTCTCCAGCGTTAAATCATATCGGACCATGGGTGAACTTGGTGAAATGATGCTCAAATGAGTTCGGGGTCCATGGAGCTTAGAGTAGCCTGACATTGACATCAGGGCAAGGGAAAACCCCGGAAAAAACCTTATCCAGATAACTCGCCTTAACCGAGATTCGAACTCGGGACCTCTTGAACGGGAGGCAGACATGCTACCACCACGCTACAGAGGCGGGGGACATTCATTAATGGATTACCATTTACACTTTCCTAGCTCATAATGACAAACTTCTTATTCACATTCAATATACCCTTCCTAACTTCTTGTCTTAAATTTCGGTCTGAGTACACACAATCCCGGTTTTCCGTGTATTGATGACCCTCTGTTCTCTTTCATTCCTGGCTGCCATTTCTCTAACCCTAACTTTAGTTATCCTTAATCATTCTTTGCCACTTCTCTCTGATTTTCCCCAAATAATTACCTGTATTTCTTGCATTACTTTCTTCTTTCACAGACAATATTTTACTGATCAGTAGTACTTCTCTCCCCTCCTTAGTATTGTTCCACATTTGTTGCCAAATTTGTTCTTTCCATACGTATATATTATACTATGCCAGTATGTATCATCATCTCCACACATTGGGATTTCTCTTTATCCTTAATATGTCTAATACTTTTCAAATTTCTAAGTCCTGCCATCGCCCAAGCAAATCCTTCTCTCCCTAGGTTATTACACACATCTATGCACCTTTCCCTCCCCGCACTATTTTAAATTCCCTATGTACTCTCAAAGAGATTTTGTCTCTTGTTCTAGTAAAAATAACTTGACTATGAATATCTACTAATCTTGAATCTACTTCACTTTATTCTCGGGCAGCCAGCCAGATGAAAAGATGATTGGATATCAACGTTTCGGGAGTGTGCATCTCTCCCATCATCAGGATAATTATAAAATGTTATAACCTCAAATGAAATACTGGATATAACACAACTATAAACAAAGACAAAACACTATAAAAATTCGCATTACTGAACAATAGACTGTTTTCAGTAGATTAAATGCCATGTCAGGAGATGGCGTGAGTATAGAAAATTGTGTCAAAGAAACGTAACTACTTGATTATCAAGCTGTAATGATCTTTGCTTCTTAATTCGATGGATTTCCATTTTTAAGGCCGGTTCCCAAGAGGAGCTGAACTGAAATCCAGCATCACGAATAAGCGCGCTCCTTTCAGAGGAAATCGCCAAAGCCTCCTTAATTCTCCGCTCCCAGTAACTGTTGCATTTTCCAACATGGTCGTCTCCCGAAAATTGGCTTTATGGTCGTTATCAAAACAACGCTCTGCCAGCCCAGACTTCTCAGGTTGCATTAAACGAATACTCCGTTCATGTTCGATTATTCTAGTAGCGATGGTCCTTCCGGTTTGTCTTATATACGATGTCCTACATTCACAGAGAATGCGGTACACTCCCGGAACATGGAAGTCCAGTTTGTCTTTCACTGGTCTCAACAGATGTTTAATCTTCGGAGGTGGCTTGTGGATGGTCTTGATGTATTTGGCTAGGATTCTGCTGATTCTGCCGGATAGATTGCCGGTAAACGGGATGCAGGCTGTAGCGGTAGGCTTATCTGACGCTTGCTGTATTACAGGTTTCCCTTCCCTAGCATTGGTGATCGAGGCTTCAACGTCATATTCAGAGTAGCCGTTTAGACAGAAAATGAGACTCAGGTGCTGTAATTCTTGTTTTAAGTGGCTGGGATCAAAGACAGACAAAACTCTGTGGGCCAGTGTATTGAGAACTCCCAGTCGTTGAGACTTATGATGGAAACTATGAGCATTCAGATAGAGATCGGTGTGTGTAGGCTTGCGATATACGGCATGCCCCAGCGTACCGTTGCTGTTTTTTAAACAAGAATGGACAGGAATGGAAGAGTTTCATCCTTATCCACTTCCATGTTAGTTCAGCTGCTCCTGGAAACCGGCCTTAAAATGGAAATCCGTCGAATAAAGAAGCAAAACCCACTACAGCTTGATAATCAATTTAAGTAGTTACGTTTCTTTGACACAATTTTCTATACTCACTCCATCTCCTGTCCTGGTATTTAATTTACTGAAAACAGTCTTTTGTTCAGTAATGAGAATTTTGATAGTGTTTTGCATTTGTTTATAGTTCTGTTATATCCAGGATTTCATTTGAGGTTATAACATTTTATAAATATCCTGATGATGGGAAAGATGTACACTCCCGAAACGTTGATATCTAATCATCTTTTCACCTGGCTGGATGCCCGAGAAGAAAGTGAACGTATCCGCCGCCAGGAAAGCTTCAGGTCTTATTTTGAATCTACTTGTTTCCAAAGGTCTCTATAGCAATCAAGTATGTCCAATGCCTATCTGTTTCATCAATTCCCTTACTTTTTGTGAAGCAGTATTATGCTGATATTCTAATGACTGATAACCAATCAAGAAAGAAGGAAATAAGCATAAGGGTGAGCAACCAGTATTGGTTAAAACATATTGCTTCGAATAGTGTTTTTAAATGTGAAATAAATTTATCTATATGTAAAAGATCTTGATCACTGATATTTTTATATTTTTATAAGCAATATTATAAAAGATTGATTTTATTACCCATGGATGAAGTGAAATGAACAAAATAATTTCCCAGCAGAAAAATTCTGTAAAGCTTAGTACCGTTGGTTCTCGTTAATGGATTACGAATGAAGGTTTTTTTTGGAATAAATAAAACCGCGAGCGTAAAACAAATGTTTTCTGAAGGGCATGGTAGGGGATAAGTGAAGTGACAATTATTAAAACAAATGAGATTCTGGGGCGGATGAAAAGGTCCACTAATCGAGTACTTAACTTGTCGTGCGGTGCATAAATAATGCTGGAGGGAAGGAAAGTTGCATGGAACTTGATTTTCAGCTATAAACGACAGCTTGATTGTGAGTTAAAGAGAAGGTAGACAGTACTGCAGAGGGTCTTGAGAAGGTGATGGTGAAGGGAGGAGGACCCAAAATAACGATCTCATTAAAGACGGTCCTCTAGAGGCCGGCTTTTACCTTGCCAGAGGGGAGTTGCATGCTCGAATTTAGACCAATTAATGAACTAAATAAACATGTCCACTGGACACGTAGTGTCCGGAGTTTCCATCGCTCCGGGATTTGTCAATAGCAGATGACGTGCTTGGAATAAGAAATTTCCATGTCCCTTTGAATCACTCTGCTTGCTTAGTTTACCTAAATTATCGTGAACGTTCAAGGGTTCCGGGTACTCCATTGTGTCGCTCCAAACTACTTAACTCTTTCACGCCACGTCCTAGTTGCGGCTTGCACAACGTAAAACAATAAATAAATAATAAATTTAGTTAATTACGAAGGCTTTTAGATTACACGGATGCAATTAAATGCAATGTAGAAACCACATTCAGCTTATTCAATATGAATATTGTTTATTGTTCTAGGGAAAAAAAAGAATTATATATTTCCATGTACTTTCAAAGAGGTTACAGGCTACCTCAGTAGCTTGGATAGTATCGTGTCTGCTTCACGTACAAGAGGTTTGAGTTCAAATCTCGGTCAGGGTGAGTTAACTGGCTAAAATGTTTGCAGGTTTTCCCTTATCATGAAATATAAATGTCAGGTAATTCTACGCTGTAAGGACCCTGGGCTCATTTGAGGATAATTTCACCCATTTTAATTAAACAAACATATCTGAGCCCGCTTTGGTAGCGTAGATGGTAGCATATCTGCCTCACGTTCAAGAGGTCCCGAGTTTGAATCTCGGTCAGGGTGTGTTACCTGGATAAGGTTTCTCCGGGGTTTTCCCTTATCCGGAAAGACGAATGTCGGATAACTCTAAGCTCCATGGTACCTGGACCCATTTGAGCATCATTTCACTCATGCCATTCATCGTCCAATATGATTTAAAAAAGTTAAAGGACGTAAATTACAACAAAAAAGATGTGAGGTTAAAAACATCTGAACTACAAAAGGAACAACTTGGTCATAATACTTATTAATATATTGAGATAGGAAAGAAGCTTTAGATATGAGTATAAACCACATTAGCTGTGTTTAGGCATTAAGTTGGTAGGCTAATGACATTTAGAAATTCACCTTAATAAAAGTAACACACGTATATATATATATATATATATATATATATATATATATATATATATATATATATATATATATATATATGTCATGTAGCGAAATTTATGCAAATTTTTCATAGTTTCTCCATTACTTGAAACAAAATGTAATTATTTTACTTGTCACACGTATTTCAGACAGGAATATTTAATATTAAGCTATTGTAATTTTGAAGAAATAAAAGAAAACCTTATGAAGGGTAATCTTTAGCGAGGACAAATTCCTTGAAATCTGCATAGCTTAGGTATGAAGTTATAACCCACCGGAAAATTTATTTTGGAACACTAAAGAAATAAATTAAAGTAAGATTCAAATTGATAATCGATTGCCTGTATATGAGATTGCTGAGTAGCCTATAATGTCACTAAGTTACTTCGATTTGTATAGTGGAGTTCATATAAACTTGAACCAATAATACGACACACGTGCAACTTTGGGAGAGTATAATATACAATTGGGAGATTACATTGCACTATTTACATCTCAGAGAAAATGTTGGAAGTGTCCTCCAGCAGCATCTTATTCTACGTCCAGACTTTCTCTCAATAGCGTGGTTTTCAGATGAGGCATGGTTTCATTTGTCAGGCTACATAAACATACAAAACACCAGATAGTGGGCTACTGTAAACCCCCATGTGATAAACGAAACCCCACTACATGATGAAAAGTTTGGAGTATGGTGCGCGGTGTCAGCTTCCAGAATCGTCGGTCCAATTTTCTTTGATACGACTGTAGACACTGAAGTTTATATGGGTATCTTCAAGACATTTGTGGAGCAGCTGGAAGATAGTGAATTGAGAGAAGGTAATTTCCGGCAAGACGGAGCATCGTGTCATACATCTAATGACACCATGGAACTTGCAACCAGTTTCTTTGATAATCTAATAATCTCAAAAGGTCCTTGGCCTCCCAAATAACCTGACCTAACCTCACCGGATTTTTTCTTGTGTTGGTATATAAAAATTAGGGTGTACAAGAATAGGCAATGGACAATTGATGTTCTCAAGGAAACCATTCAAACCGAAATACCTAACATTGGCGAGGTTACTCTCCGTAAACTTCAAAGAATATGGTGAGATGAGTGCAAACATGCATAGATGCTAGTGGAGGACACTTCCAGCATTTTCTCTGACATGTAAATAGTTTAATGTAATCTCCCAAGTGTGTATTATATCCTCCCAAAGTGTCACGCGTGTCCTATTATTGGCTCAAAAGTTGTGGTCTGTTTAAGTGGTTCAGGTTTATATGGATCGCACTGTATTTGGTACAAAGGAATGCACTACACCACACAAACACACACGCACACACACTTTTTGTATGTTTGTACCAAACATAACTTAAAATTATTTAAAGATTTAGTATGTACACTAAAATCATTTCCTATTTACGTATATACACATTAGGTGCAGCAAGTTGAGGGAGTTTTGCACTCCAAGCGGAAAGTGTATATTTGGGATTTTACAGTAAATATTAATTTGGTGGTTGGGTCCCCCACAAAGAAATTTTAGAATAGGGTCTGCATGTCTGAGAATAAAGTAACTTAAAAAGTTGAATAGACAACAAACTTAGCATACAAATAAAGAATACTCAGGTAAATTTCCTCCACCATAAACTGCAATTTGAGTGCAAAGTATTTTTATACTTTTATTACAAACAAATTTATTTAATAATTTTGATTAATACACACGTGTGCAATGGTGAAATTTTTAACATATAATCTTTATTTTCTATTTATTTATCAGAAATAATATTACAAAATATTTTTTCATCTCTTAGTATTTTTTATGTATTCCTTTAGCCTTTATTACCATTTTTATTCGTTTAGGCATGCTCTCCACAAGGGTGGAGCACTTTTCCTTTATTTTTTTATCTCTGTGCCAAATGCTTATCAGGCCCTCAATAAGCTGAACTTTTGTTATTACTTTCAACTTTTTCATTCTCTTTAACAATACCCCACAGATTCTCTATTGAATTTAAACCAGGGCTATTCCCCGGCCATGGTAGTACTCTTACATTGTTTTCGTTGAGGAACTGGGTTACACAGTTTGCTCTATGGCAGGGAGCACTGTCATGCATGAACACAAAATCACCATTTGGAATCCATTCTTTACTTTGCGGAAATAGTGTTGTTTCTAATACACTTTATTACTGTTACTGCTCCATAGATCCCACAACTGTGTATACTCTTCCATATCCATAGACAAATATACAGCTCCAGACCAATTTTGATGTTGGGTGCTTTACTCTTTGATCGACACTCTGAGGGGAAAATGCTTCTTTATTTGTCCTTCTCACACATTGGCTGCTCTCTTCACATATTTCAAACATGGATTCATCTGAGAAAATTATCTGAAAGAATAAAAGCTTCTATTAATATTAAACAGTTTTAAAAATTGCACAAAGATAGTATAACAAAACCAACAACGAGAGAAGCAAAGTTTAGGCTGTTTATTTCATTTCCATAAAATTTACATGTACATATTTCAATTTTATGCTATACACAATTTTCAAAATATTTACCTCTCTCACAAATTCCACTGGATCTTTCTGTATCTCTTTGGCCCATTCTAAAAGTTTTTTTTTTTTTTTTTTTTTTTTTTTTTTTTTTGCCATTGCAGGTGTCAGTTTAGCCTTTTTACGAGGCCTGCGTGCTAGTAAACCTGTTTCACATAATCTGCTGCGAACTACTGAGGCTGATATTTCTGTACAGTACGGCTTTAGTTAATTACTGAGGTCAATGCTTGGTTGCTCTTCTATTTTGTTTTGCCACCTGCACAAGTTTTCTTTGCATCATTGGTGATAGCTTTCTTTTCCTCCCGCATTTTCCATCCCTTTGTGAGGTCAACGTCTCACCGAATGTTAATGCTTGATTAATATGACTAACAGAATTTTGTGAAATACACAATTTCTTAGCTATTTCACGTTGTGAATAAAGAGTTTTCTTCAAAATACTCTCAGTTACAGCTACTTTCCTTAGGGGTATGTCAGCAGTTTTACCCATAACCTCACTTTTGAACCAGTGTGTATGCAAAGGATAAGATATACGATGTTGCCTGGCTTGAGATCAATTAATAATAACTACTGATGATATATTAGACGCAAAACACAATAAAGGCCTATAATAACAATTTTCAGTTACTACATTCACCAAATGAAAGCAATATCACCGAACAAATGGATAAACAGACATGAAGAAAATGGCTGCTCTTAATTCAGAGCTTCCACCATATTACTATAAGTAAAAGAAAAATCCCCCAGCTATTATAACAGAGAAATTTCATTGAGTATGCTTCATATTATAACAAGGAAAAGAATTACGACAAATTGAAATAGGTTACGGCGGTAAATAACTATTATTTTGAATGTTAAACTGAAGCAAATTTAAAAAAAAAAAAAAAATATGTATCAGTCTAATAATTTGCACACGTCTGTACTATATATTTAAGATATTTTGACCGATAATATACATGTATTAATAATAATGTAATATATAATCATATATTTAATTTATTTAAAATATTATACATTTGTCTTCATTCTGTGTGTGTAGTGTTTAACGCCCGCTTTTACTACATACGGCACCACAGGCGATGACACTGATGATACATGAGATGAAGATGGGGCACCGGTGGAATGAGATGGCGGGGGAAGCCGGAGATCCCGGAGAAAACCGTGCCCAGCACCGTGTTGTCCACCACAAATCTCACTTTGCTGTCGCCTGGGATCGAACTCGGGCCACCTTGGTGAGAGCCAAGCGGTCTAACCACTGAGCCATGGCGCGGCCGTGTCTTCATTCTGAATTAACTTCATACACTTTATAGCCAAAAAGCTATTAGATGATAAAAAATTTTGGCATACAAAATACTACAATATTATTAAATCTAAGACTGACATTGAAGATTATATCGCAATAATAATTTTAAATACATTTTTACTACGGTTTGTTAAATACCACTGTTTTGTTTCTGATTGTTATGCAAAGAGCGAATTGTGAACCTCGGTGTACAGCGACCTGCTTTTTGAGATTTGACAACGACTTTAGGCTGCAATCTTCAAATTGGAAGGGCTCCGACTTCTATGGACCTTTAGCACTCGTGGAATTCCGACGTCGAGGTGAACATTGGGAAGCTTCCCCTGCCGTCGGTAAGCTGTTCATATTGAATTGGCCTCGCCAAGGCAGTGGTTTCCAATAATTATAGGAGTTCAGGTTAGTCTAAGAAGTAATACCCACACAGGGTTTTAAGGGGCCTCAAGGTCCTCTGGTACTGATTTGAGGAGTGATAAATCCTTGGCCCTCACCGAGAATTTTGGTCGTCTTGCCCTTTAGGGCAGATGGGTATTAAGGACCGTAACCACCTCTATCCTGCAATAGAAGTGAGGCTTCTTAGAAAATCAGATAAAGATCCACGGAACTGGGCCAGACGGTTGTTGACTTGCCTGGAAATAGGAGGGGAAAGGTTGTGCCTACATTAAATAAAAATATGATGCACCCACTTCTGCAAACGTTAATGATTAATATGAAGTAGATAGGAAAATATACTTTTATAAGAGCATTTTGTGACATAATAAGGTATAATATAAGAATGGTAGTTCAATTATTTCTTGAAATATTTCTTGCCTTTTGAAAAGCGAAATTCCAGCAGTTTATATATGTGTGGTATCAGTAAATGGAAGAAGTTTAATGGGATGTAAGGTCCATAATTGATTTAGTAGATCTGTGTGCGAATAGAGAGTGAAGAGAAGCAGTCAGTGCTCAAGGATAATTTCCAAATGTTAATAATGGTTAGAAGACCATTGGTATTGGCAGAGCTCTCTCCATTCAGTTCAGTATCCGGGAATACCACAATAACGTGGCACTAAGCACAGCAACATCCCTTAGCAGAGCATATAATGCACAGTCTGTTTTGAAATATAAGGGAAGACAGCAAAAATAATATAAAAAAAGCATTGCAAATATTCCACAGCATAAAGAAATGCAGTTGAGGAAAGCCTCAGCACTGCATTAAGTTACTACTTAGTTTTGAATATTATCAACATGGGAAAGTAGGATTATGTACCAGCCGTGGCTTGTAGCACATTCGGTACACATAAGGCAGTTGTGGTATACCATAGAGACCACACACAGTCATGAGGGAGAAATGCCGGCACATGTCACCGCAAATCCAATAAGCAATCAGTGGTTATGTGCTTCGAGCAAGTGACTGGAGAATTGTTTACCACTCCAGCTACTATTTCCACATGGAGAATGTAGCAGCAGAGAGCTTTAATGCCACATAGCCCTGGCTTGCAGATCTTAGTTCCAAGCTCTGTCACGTGGTTACAGCACATGTCTGTACGTAACCTATAATGGAGAAACTAAAAGTGTACTAAAATTCCAAAAAAGATCTGCTCCAGCACTTTTAGAATTAATTACTACCACATTTCATGTTGAAAATAATCTTATAGTTCATAGATGTGAGTGTATGGACTTGAATTTTGCAGCAGTTTTAAAATGTTGCAAACGGGGTGTTTGAAGTTGTTCTAGAAGCTTTGCGTTGTGGCAAACATTTGAAACGGTTTTTCATGAAGGTGATGCAAATTTGGATTGATGACCTTATAGGGTGATGACTCTCACCTTTGTGACGATCTTGTAATCTGGTCGTGTAGGTTCCTCGGTGGCACTGGAGCAAGAAATTTTACCTCTAGGCGTGGTCGCGGAGTAGAGGGAAAATTATTACTGTTGCCGAAGAATGTACAAATAATTCTTTTCTCTTTCAGGGAAGAATAATTAATTCTTACGAAACATTTAAATATTTTGATGAAATTTTTAGATAATACAGATATTGTTCTTTAACAAACGATGACCAATGTATCGATGAACTACTGCTGTCTTATTCACACGATATATATATATATATATATATATATATATATATATATATATATATATATATATATATATATATATGCACCTTAAATGCAGACACACAAAGACACTTCTACATAAGAACATCGTAGGAGCAAGACGTGTATTTATCTCTCTCTGAGGTATTTGTGGCGGTTATTTCATGCTTTTAAATTTTAAAAGTTGATTTTGAATTTTTTATGAATTGATGAATCCGTACAGAAATGAAAGTGTAAAGTTAGGTGTGTCACGAGATGATGCAATTCGAGTGAAATGTTACGTAATATAGTTGTAATTGATAACTGTAAGAATGTGATTACGTAATGTGGTGACGTGGGCAAGTAGAAGATAAGTTATTTGTTTGCTATAGCAACGTAGAAAGAAGGGAGCAGGAGATTATCCGGAATTAGCGTTCCTCTGCATAAGAACACATGTCTCTCCGAGCATGTGCAGAAACAATTTTGTGTGTGTATATTTAAGATGCATTAATTAGTGTGAGTGTTAGGAATAGTTCATCTATACATCTATCACCGTTTGCTAAAGTACAGCATTTTTAAATCATTTGAAAATTGTATCAAAATTTGGTAAATTTTCGGAACAATTGAATGTACGGAACGGTAGAGCTAGACTGAAAAAATCAATGCCATAGCCGGGTTTGAACCACGGATCTTCTGGTTGCCGTACAGCCGCTCTAACCCTACGAGTCAGTTGGAGAATTTAATGTCATATCGGTGCGTTGGCCATAGCAGCTCAAGGGTTAGAGCGGCTGAACGGCAAGCAGAAGATCCGTGGTTCCAATCCCGGCTATTGCACTGAATTATTAAGTCTGGCTCTACCGTTTCACAGTGCGTCCTACACAGGCTAGTGTGAAAGAACAATTAATTTCCAATTGAATATACGACTTTGCAAGGAAGAGACGTATTTGTTCATTCTTAAAACATAATAATTTTTCTTCTATTCCGCGACCACGCCCAGAGGTATGATCTCTAGCCTCAGCGAAGCTGTCGAGGAATGGATTAAACTACCAGATCTTCACAAAGGGGAGAAACAAATCATGACGACATCATCATCCATCCCACTCGATTTTGCAACATAAACCCCGTTGCAAAAATGTTTAACAAATGTAGTTTCGGAATAATACACACTATAGAGTGTCAGCAGGTATCCAGTATTGTCGGTGATGGTGTGCATTAAAACACGACAAGAACACATACTCTCAAACAAAAGAAAAAAAAAATATATCAATGTATAACTCGACAAGCGTACCAGCGTATCGACCTTCAGGCTACCAACGCTGTGATCGTCTCTTTTCGGCTCTTATCTAGTCAATTAGAAGAGTGAAATATTAGTAAGTTGATGTACAGTACGTTACGGAACACAAATAGAGCGATTGGAACCTGCTTGTATGATATGTTTTCTCGCACCTGCCGATGTATGACACATTGCTGTCCATAAGACATGATTATATCTGAACATAGTATACATGCACTGGAATCACCGAGTATTGAGGCGGTCCAGCCCGTAGCGAACCACGTTGAGCTCTCCCTTGTGCTCAACGCCTCATAATTAAGGTTCGGTGGCGTGAGGAGTTTAAGGAAAGGGAGATTGTAACCGGTTCGAGGTGACTTGTAGCTCCCGCATGAGAACTCTCATATGTACTTCAGGAGTGGGCGCGTCCTGACTGGTTGTGGGTTAATGACACCTCGGATGTGTTAGACAGAACTTTATTGTTAAACTTAAGCTCCATGCTCGCCACCGAAAAGTCGTGATCGGTGTGGTTGCCGTGTTTGCCGTCACTGTCAATGTTATGATGTGAAGCACGGAGGCAGTAGCACTGCGTAGTCGAATTGGATATATTTATTGTCTTCCCTATACATTACTCTTTGTGCTAACTCTCACTGGAGAGATTGTTAAATATTGCACTTTGCCTCTGTGCATGGCGTGGAAATTATACCTCTTAGGCGGCACCGAATACGCGCCCGTTTCACGTAGAACTCAGGACCGAAGTGTTTTTACTAGCAAAACCTACTTTCCGCCATCACTTTGAATTACTCCCAGTCTAGGTATTTCTCGGAGTTTGCAAAATAACATGAACAAATATCAAGCTTCTATTGGCTGCTAACTATCCCCACTTGAGATTAGTGTTCAGAATTTCCAGTCTCGGACCTAACATCAGAGACGCTTTCTCTAGCAGCCCGTTGCAAAAATTTATGCGAAGGCATGTGCTCTGCGGGTCGGTCAAAATCTTATAGCCTGTTGTCAGAAGCACGCATGGGATTTTAAAAATAAGTTGATTTCCGACTGGAAGGCGCCAAATTTTCCTTGATGGCAAAACAGACAGTAGAGTAGGGTTGTTTGCTTACAGGGATTGCAAAGGGAGTTTACTGACCATCGTAGAGTGGCCCTGTCACTGTGGCGGTCTCCGGAGTACGTGCTGGCATTATGACATATGATTATTCTGGTATACGTCATTTATTTATATTTATAAATGTATCATTTATCTATATTTTTCTTTTGTGTCAATGTCTTTCTGATAAAAGGCTATATGTCGTCTCAGTGTTCCTAGGTGACAGGGGCTGCGTCAGTATGTTCGATAGGCTGAGGTAAACATCTCTGTGTTGCAAATTTTTGTCGATACGCTTTCTCGCTTTGCCGTGTAGTATGCTATACTACCCAGAATACGGTATCAATGATGACATTTGCACAGCTGAATGCAGGAATCACAACGATTTATATTGATAGGGAGGTTAAACGGTATCTGTCTTGACAGGTCCAACCGTATACCTGGCTCTATTTTGTTTATTTAACTCACGCTTTTTCTTCGTTTCTGAGCCAGAAAACGAAGTTTGTTGATGGGATAATATTTGTAAATATAGATGATATTTTACATCAAACCAATACGGGTTGGACTCATTCAGTTGTCGACCGTTGCTTAGGTTACCTTCCAGCCTCTTAGGAGAAATATTTTCGTACTTCTCCCCTTTCTCCAGTATCTAGGCCTGATCTTTGTACGCAGTCTACTGCATATGTACAGACAATAAGAAACTTCTAGAAATATTAGAATATGTAGACAAACAATATAACAGCGGAACTATTGGCATATCACATCCTGTCGACCGTGTACAGGTACGCAATATCTAATATGCCTGGAAACACCCAGCCGACTGTGCGCAAAACTAATGTGTGCTTTTATATAAAAAATACGTACAGTACTAATGATTCTCATGAAAATTGAAGACCCCGGTTGCGACGTAACGAGGTTTGAAGAATAAGTAATGCAAGCTCGGCATACTAAGTAACGTTCGTCAGTTTGAAATATTGACAAATATTTATGTTGCTATACCATTGCTTAATTTCAACGGCATAAAATTAAATGAGCTATTTAAAAACTGAAACAATTTGGACTTTTTTGTTTTAATAAAAGTATTAAATTTGTTACCCAAGTAATTGAAAATGCGTCATGTGTGTGTTTTGGTATTTTTGTACACTAGTTGCTCCTATATTTATAAAATAGCTTTACACAGAAGATAGGAAGATTTCATTGCAAAGTAATGAAACAAAATCCCATGATCTTAAAGGAAGATCTTTCGATACATACTTGTTGAAGTATTGGAATTCATGAATTAAAGAAACGATATTAACAGAAGTATTTCTAATGAATCAAAGTGAATTAAATATGTCATTCACAACTAAAAGCTAAAAAATGATTTAATATTTCCATTTTAAAAGTACAGTTTGCAATTATATCCACTACAGATGCATCAGTGAGGCTGCGCGTTGTTGTGGAGTTACCCTAACTCAAAACCCTATAATTTGTGTTAAGTGGATGGATGATGATTAGGAATGTCAGGGTTTTCCTTGGGCTTGCTCTAGCTTTGAGACCTCTATCTTGTACGTCCTTGATTTGATGTAGAGTTCTGCTAAGGAACACACAATGTTTTGTAAACTATGAAACGTTCATTCACTGGCTGCTACATAACTTTTGTGTTTTGTTTGTTGAGTCCGCCGTCACTTTCAGAATTTGCTTGTTCGCTGTCAGGTGTAAGAGTGTTCCCTACCGTTGGCGGTGGCTATTATAATAGTTCCCAGAAATATTGCTACATTTCCTGATACATTCCTCTCTTCCCAGGGAAAACCCTGTCATTGTTTACACAAGCAGTGGTCGCTTTTGAAAGGGCTCAACTTTTTCTATTATACCTGGCGGGCTTCTGCTTTGGCGTTCCTAAATTAGAAGTTCCACATATTTTACCCTGCTCATATGTGTGTAACTTTATGTATATGTATTTACTTAATCTTATTCTAATGTTATTTTGTTAGACTCTGCAAGGACGGTTTGACAGTGCATGATAACATATAGTTATCGTTTGAATTCGGTATTGAAACCAAGTACAATGTGTACGTTTTCCCAGTAGCTGTCATATGTCTTCTTCCATGCACCTATGTTGTCAAGAAGTGGTCCATTGTGTGTGTAACTAGAGACGTTTTATAAGCCTCAAACTTAGTAATTTGCTCTGGTTATGAAATTACTAATTATGGTTGACTTCTGAGATCCTGTGCTAGAGAGGAAGATGTATGAGTGAAATATCTCTAGAATCATAGAATAGAGAACATATACAATATTATATTCATTACTTCTGGAACAAATTAATGCCACAACATGATTGGACCACTAATGGCCACCTGGTTTCTAACTTTCCTCAATGAGGGTAATAAATCACAAGGAGGGAAGAAAAAGACAACTTTTCCCTTCCCTTTCTCGGAAGGATACGATTCGTTGGGCAGTAGGGAGGCAAGAAGGGATTTCCGTCCTCATCAGCAGGAAAGGAAAGTGAAGGTTACTGAGCTGTAACGTGTCCAACTGAGGGTGTTCTGTTTGAGATAAAAACTTCATCTCTAGTTCGTCCTATTTTGGCTGGTCAGAAAATGTTAATTACAATACATATCCAGTTTCGATTACATACTCCACAAGCTATTAACCAATACTACGGCATGAAGGTTAACAAACCTTTCGTCAGCAGGCATTCAATAAGTAGATTAATGTCATGTCGCTGAAATTAATTATCCTCTCTCTAATTGGTCCAGCAACATTATTTTCGTGCCATTTCATTACCAGGCGTGGGGTAATTATCAACACGTACGAAAGTGTCAGCGACTGCAAAAATAACTCCACGCGTCATATCGAGCAATCAACCTAAATCCTGAGGTCTAGGTAATACAGTACGTGAATTTCTGCACAGCAATATTGGATTCTGTAAGTGGAAGTCATGCATTGTTAAGCAAGACGTCAGACCTACATCCAATGGAAAAAGGAAATGAACAAATAAAATATCATCCAGCGGATAGCTCCTACTCAGATATCGAGGTCTTCAAGAGCCCTTAAACTGCATCCAAAAACCCGGTTGCATCTCTTCAGAGCACAGGAAGGCAACGAATTAAGAGGTTGCTATGGTTACCATAGCAATACAGCTACACGATTTAAAATTCTGATATAGTGTGTGTATATGTACTTTCACTATTGGTATTATAATAAGTAGAGGAAGTATTGTACTCCATTCGAAAGTTCAATGTCAAGATTTCATCGTAAGTACATGTTTTGATGTTCTCTGGGTTCGAACAAGAAAAATAAAAAAGGAGACTTTAAGAAAGCGGTATATGTATAAATGATACTATATGTGTGTGGCAGTGTTTGTCTGCAAGTAGCTCAATCGGTAGAGCACCTGCCTTCCGTGCTTGAGATCCCGGGTTTGGTTCCCGGCGTTGGGGTTGGGGATTTTCCTCCTACCAATTCCTCATCTTCCCCAGAATCTGGAAGTTTGAATGAGAGTGCGAATGTGTGCGTGATCTAATGATTAAAACTCAACAAATACGAGTTAACACCTTCGATATGTTCCAAAGAAGAACGGCCGCCAATATCATCATTGGAGATAGAGGAGGATATCAGTGGAACAATTAAAAAAATCCACGCCATTTTTTCTAAAGTTATTCATAAATATTTTGATTATAATACTATCTTCTTAAGATAAGTTTCTGGCAAATAATATTAATATTTTGAATTTTCGGGGTACGGCCTCTGAAGTCATCTCATTTCTGAATGAATTTTACCTAACTGGTAAAGTAAGAAATACTGATGTTTTGTGGGTTTAGCTGTTTGCTAGATCTCCTTGTTATTTGTCTGCATTTTAAAATACCTTAGATTTCCTTCAATAGGAAGCCGTTATTCCTTTCTGAGAACCAAAATATAGCTACCAGCTTTGAAGATATTTGACCATAGCTTTCATTAATAGTATTCTTATAAGAAAAATACATAATAAATGTATAGTGGGTACACGAACTCACGTGAGTGTTAAAGTCTGTCTAGTGAACGTGAGTGCAGTTGGCCGCTCAAAGGAAACTACCCTCCCGCCAACTAATGACCGTCATAAATCTATCTCCACACTTCAGAAACGGAACACTGTCGTTGAGGACCAATAAAAACTCTGATTTTCTCGAAGAGACAGTCGCATGTTTACTCCACGTGGAGTCTCAGTTGCCATAGTTCCAACTTCCTGTTGATCCGTTTCATTACGTGCAGAAATTCGTTGTGTGTCACGATGTGGAGACCGTGGGAGGGAAATGCAGTGGTAAATGCAAATGATATAGTAGATTACCTTCAGTCAAGTGAAAATCATCAAAGTGAAGACAATAGTGTGTATAACTGGGCCGAGTTATTTTTACTGTGCTGAAAAATAATCTTGGTAAGGGATCATGCAATGAACCTGATGATAAATTCTGGGTATTCACAGAAATACAGTAAGAAATATTGTGACGAAAGGAATACCAAAGACGCCGATCAAGTGTGAAAACAAAAGGAAACGTTTCTCTAAAGCAGATAATTTCACAGGCGATTTAATTCATCGAGAAATTTATTGATTCTATGCAAAAGGGAGAGCGCCTATCTTAGACGAATTGGTTGCACATTTGCAAGAAATTTGTGATTTTCCTTATGGGCGCTGCACTTTGCGCGGTCTTCTAAACGAGCTGGGTTTCAAATACCGCACTTTGAATAAGATAAGGGTTATTATGGAATCCAGTAGAATTGAAGCTTGGATATAATTTATTTAGACCAAACCTCATACGATACCCATGACGTATGGAGAAAGGTGGCAACCTCGCAGAAAACACTGGGAGGAGGGTCTGTGTTGTAAAACGATTATAAGGGTTCGGCAAAGGCATCGGCCGACGTGCACTAAACAGACTAAACAGACTCTACATATTAGCTGTTTCGGTTCAACCAAAGGGAATAGCAGGGAGAAAAGGTACTTGGCATATGTATTCAACACAATACATTTAACAATTCAAGTCATCAGTGAAGAAATCCATCAGAGAGCCTAGTTACTGGATAAAAATAATATACATGAATTTGAATTTTTGTATCTACCAAAGGGACATTCAATCATGGAGAGTGAAAGGACTTTGAAAATAAATAAACTTGAAGTTCCTTCTTCGAGGATGAAACGGTAAGTATATGGCTAATCCAATGAAGATAAACTCTGTCCATTAGCGATTATCCCGCTAATCAAAAAGGCCGCAATATTAATTACATGAATTCGTGATGGAAACTTGAAAGAACAGAGTGTGTAGTGACCGAAGGATTAAACATCGAAACGGATCCATCCCAATTTTTTTTTTCCTTCCTCTTAACGGGGAACCGAAGTGCTAAAACTGATTTTCTAAACTACTAAAAGTTGAGACACAATTTTTTGTACAGATATTACTAGTAACTAAAGAACTGTGTGTACCAGTTTTCATTCCAATATGCAACTGCATTCTTGATATATGAATTAGTTTATACAATTTTATTACCTAAAATCTTCTTTGACAGATATTGAACAATAAATTTCATTTTGATACAACTAAATTCCTTAATACCTTGGTATCAAATTAAAGAATCGGATGCCCGCCCCGGTAGCGTAGATGGTAGCATGTCTGCCTCACGTTCAAGAGGTCCCGAGTTTGAACTTCGGTCAGGGTGAGCTACCTGGATACGTTTTTTCCGGGGTTTTCCTTTATCCTGAAAGACGAATGTCGGGTAACTCTAAGCTCCATGGACCCCGGGCTCATTTGAGCATCATTTCACCAGTTTCATTCACCGTCCGATATGACTTAACGTTGGAGGACTTAAATTGTAAAAAAAAAGGATCGGATTTCTGAAATTCTGCATGGTTATTTTTTAAAAAATTGTTTTATGTGTGAAGGCGAAAACAATCCTCCAAAAATCAGTGTTTGGTAACAGTAATTATTTTTTAATAATTTAAACTATGACCAATATCAAAATTCCCATGCGTCATTTTATTCCACAGCTTCTGAAGTGTATTGTGTACGATTTTCAAAATGCTAGCTGTAATATTGTGGGAGACTTTTTTTGAATATGGAAAAATAACAAAAAAAACGGAACTGGAGAAAATAGGCTTTAAAGTTTTGCAGCAGTTTACATGAAAAATATATAATTTTTTACATTAGAAAGCTCCGGAAGTGTACCTGACACCTTCTTTCCTCCTAGTAGCCACTTGAGCCTTAGGTTTTAAATGTATTTACTGAAATAGTAGTCTATTTTCACATTCCTCTTGTAATTGAGAAACAAAGCCAGAGGTGTAAAGCATCTCCAGGTTCAGACGTTTGTGAACAAAATGTGAGCATGCTAAAGCTTTTATAAATTCTTTCAACTGGTCAAAATCTAAAACAATATATTTGCTTTCATCTACATCCTCCTCTGGTATATAGGTACTGCATTGCACCTCCAATTTAGAAAGCCTTGTGTGTTTCTTTTACAGTGCTAGAGGCTCAGTTACTTCCTGATTTACTTCAACTGAAGTATCTGTCTTCCCCCATCTGCTCTTATTCATTAATTTACACAAAGAGGCTCTACAATCCTTTGTCTTTGTCATTCTAAAACAGTAAAATAATGCAGTGCCATATAAATGAATATAGGTACCTTACCCTCCTTAATTTCACAATACATAATTGTTCTAGGTAGGTTTACTGAAATAAACTTGTATCACAACTTACTGTGTAATTTTAGGCACAAATGGACACTTGAGTATAATAAATATAATACAGAGAGGAGAAAGCCTAAAAATAATAACTTTAAACGCCTAAAATACTGGAACAACAAAAGAAAACATAAACAAACATTTCGCGCCATTACACAGGAAGTATATGAAGGAAACTACTAAGAACATCCGGAAAAATCACTGCCATCTAGGAGATTCATATGAAAGCTTGTTAGAATAGGCTACGGTGGCTTAATGCTATTTTAAGGTGTATTTTAAAATAAAATCGTTCGTAAGTTCTATGCATTGACATATGTGAGCGTGACATTTAAAGCATGGAGAGGCATTTAACCGGCATGGATTTTTAAAAATGGCGTCCAAAACAGGTGATGGGTTTGCCCTACGGGTATGAAACTTTGTAAACAATTAAATTAAATGATGGTGCATATTTTGCAACACAAAACCAAAGTTCCAATTTTTTACGGTGTGGGATGTGGGTGATGTGACGCGTGTACTTCTGAAACTGCACTGAGAGAGGCTTCTATCCGGTGTCTTATCAAGACGCGTTTAGGTTGGGTGAAACTCAGATGCTAAGTCTGAGAATGTTATAGATCCCACTTGCATTGAGTCCGCCTTAATTCAGTCCGGCGTCATTTACGATGTGGGATGTGAGACGTTGATGTGACACGTGTAGTTCTGAAACTGCACTGAGAGAGGCTTCTGTCCGGCGTCTTATCAAGAAATAACTGAACTAACTTGCCTTGCGGATTGAGGGATGCGATTAGGTTAGGTGAAACTCAGATGCTAAGTCTGAGAATGTTATAGATCCCACTTGAATTGAGTCCGCCTTAATTCAGTTTTCAACTTTAGTTACTGAGACACTTACTATTTAATTTTTAATCACTTTCTAGTGGGTTGTTCTTATAACTCATTTTAGCAAAATTTATGTAGATTAGGTTCTAATTTTGAACGTGATTTTAAAACCTACTGGACTAACTGTACGATACGCTCTCCCAAAATCAAAAATTGGCAAAAATATTAAAATCCCGTTTAGTCCACGTCGCATCCGTCTTCTTATGCCCTCATGTGAGCTTAACAGACTGAATTATAATATAAAATGCAATACTAATTTGCTGAAAGTTCTATTAATTAGCTACACTTAATAATTGATATTATATACATAGATGGAAAATAGTAGTACGTACCGTTCATTTAGTCGAAGTGCATTTTAAGACGAAAAAAATAACTTTCTCTCACAGTTGACGGCACCATTATTAAAATATAGAAACTTAAAGTAGGCACGTTATCTTGGAAGTAGCTGTTCTTTTGTTATTTTGTTTTTAAACGCCTCGTTTTACCGCAGTAAACATTTGTGCTTATGTTGTAATGTTCGCGTTAAAAGCTTGCGGCTAGACACTTAGGGATGCCATGTCACGACCTAGACCAGGGTGCAGAAAGTTGTGTAGTGTTCGGTGAAAAGCATTACTAAA
Source organism: Mantis religiosa (assembly GCA_030765055.1). Classification (NCBI taxonomy): domain Eukaryota; kingdom Metazoa; phylum Arthropoda; class Insecta; order Mantodea; family Mantidae; genus Mantis; species Mantis religiosa. The sequence continues at coordinate 110,083,794 of CM060954.1, read as the reverse complement.
ACTGGGTGTTCTTTCCTTGTCTGTTCACTAAACATAGAAATTTCACTACAAATACAACATTCATTAATGCAATGATGTGATGACGGCCGCCTTCGAAAGTCCATTACATCATTGTGGTGCGGGAAACCGTATACGTGAATTATCACACCCATCTGAACGGAGTGTTTTCCTACAACGTTTTACATTCTATGTTGTTCTTCGGTGTTCTCGCAGTATGAGTTCTGCAACTTATATTCCTTCAAAGTGCTATATGGCAGTAAGATCTGTTTTATTATTTATAACAAATGCATCATGCTATAAGCATTTCTAATCATTAAATGAACCAGAATCATTAAGAAATGAGAAAGGGATAGAATTGAGAAGTAGGAAAGTGCTTCATAGGGTTAGAACTATGACTGAATTACAGTAGGGAAAGGAGAGTCTGGGTAGTAGGTTTCCGGTACTGTGAGGATCGGAAAAATAAGTATAATACACGAGAAAATTGAAGCAAGGAATGGGAAGAAATGATACAGAAGGGATGGGAAAGGGTGATGGCAAACTGAAGAGGGGAGTGATGTCAGAGTATAAAGGAATTCAAACAGCGCAAAGGAATCTGAAATAGTACGAGTGTCAAGTCAAAGTGAGGAAAGAAGTTGACTGAATAGAAAGTTTAATGGCGAAATTATAAGTGTTGTGCTTTGATTCGAGAAAGAAAGGGGGAATAAATTCAAATGAAGTGGCAAAGTGAAGAACATGAGAATTAAATATAAATTGGTAGAATAAATTTATTTATTAAATACCGTTAAGGGAAAAACAAATCAAGTGAGGCAAAGAGATGCAGTGAAAGTGAGTGCAGAAAATAAGGGTAAACTGTAAACAAGAAGAAACAGTAATAAGAAAAGAGTTAAGGATTACAATGTAATAAAGAATAATTAGATAAGATAAATTGGATAGTTAAGGAAACAAAATTAATGCAAAATAGATAAAGAAAGACATTAATATTTTACGTAGCCTTGACAACTTTAAGTATATAATGGAATTAATTAGAGCCAAATGAAACATTCAATGCCATGGCCGGGATTTGAACCACGGATCTACTGGTTTCCGTCCAGTTGCTCTCCATGGTCAACGTACCTTCCTGACATTAAATTCTCCAATTGGCTCATTATATTTCCCGGTAGACCACTTAGGGTTCTCATTTTTGAGACAACCACTTGTGGCGACTTACTATTGTAAGTACTTAATGACCAGGATTTTTATTGCTGATTATTTTAATGTAAATTTATATTGAGAAATTAATCCTTTTAAATACATTACTCCGATATATGGGTGATTTGAGACAAATACATGTGGCGACTTACTATTTTAATTACTTAATTACCAGGATTTTTATTGCTGATTACTTTTAATGTAAATTTATATTGAGGAATTAATCCTTTTAAATCATTGCTCCGATATATGGGTGATTTGAGACAAATACTTGTGGCGACTTACTATTTTAATTACTTAATTACCAGGATTTTTATTGCTGATTACTTTTAATGTAAATTTATATTGAGGAATTAATCCTTAAAGAATTAATCCTTTTAAATACATTACTCCGGTATATGGGTGATTTTTAATTAATTAGAGCCAACTGACAAATTCAATTACTTGAGACAACCGTTTGTGGCGACTTACTACTGTAAGTATTTAATTACCAGGATTTTTATCGCTCATTATAACCTATTGTTGTTTTTCTGATTACAGGTGAGTTCGCATGCAGTGAACTAAACAGAGTTTACTCATCGTCTGGGTGAGTGCACATAATACATCATTTATTAAATATATCTTCTTGGTACGAAGCAATTGCTTGCTTTGACTAAAGTATTACTGTAAATTAAATTGTTTTAATGTTGCGAAAGTTTGCTAGCATGACGTGTCTGTGAAAATACTCAATTTCCTTGAAGCCGGAGAAGATTGCACAGAGCCTTTCCGTTTGGAATTCCAGACAACTAACAAATCAATTAATATTGGAAGATCAACTTTTTTATATCACAGAAAAAATAATTAGGATGTATGTGTAGTTCAATCTATGTATAGCTTTTCATAATATAGAAGTAAATTATTTATTACTTTATTTAATTTCTGCAGTTAATTCTCGCATTAGCTGCATCTGTTCCACAGAAAAATTCTCTTAAGCGTCCAATATGATATTGCTGACACAAAAATTTACTTTATATTCCCTCATAAATATCCTCATATATTTATTAACAAATCACAGTGAAGTTAACATATTTCGTTTAAAGATGTTTATATATTTCACATTTTTTTACGAACAATAACTGCCTAAAAATTATATATGTTATTTTTCCACTATTTTATAGCATCGTGTGATCTTAAAATTTATTCTTTTCAATTAATATATGTACAAAGTTACCTTTCGCAGCAATTACTCAGTTCCTGATGAAGGCCATGGAGCGTAAAATAGCCGAAAGCTCGATCTTCTTAAATTTGACGCGGCTGATTACCGTGAAGTCTTAATCAATAACGCTCGCCGCGAAAACTTCAAGTCGTATATGTATTTATATAGTTTGTTTATCATCTTAAGTACGAGTATATTTAATAAAGTAGCAGCTTTCTCAACACCAAAGAAGAGGGTTTTCAGCCGTTTATTGTATGACAAAATTTAGTAACCTGACATATTTTGGTTTAACATTATCGCACTAAAAGAAGATCTATTTAGAACTCACATATTACATTAAAATTGATAAAAAAAAGTGTTTTAATAATTAATGCTTCATTATTTACTATACAGCATTTCATTATTTCTGGTAATGAATGAATAGAGATTAAATTGAGTTTTGTAGCTATGGAGCCCCATTTGCCAACTTCAAGCAGTGCAATTTGCGTAGTGAACGAACATAATTATAGATGCTATAACGGTTTATTATTGTTATTGTAAATCATTGATGAGTGGTTAGACTGCTTGGCTCTCACCTAGGTAGCCCGGGTTCGATTCCAGGCGACCACAAAGTGGGATTTGGTGGACAGCATGGCGCTGGGGCGCGTTTCCTCCGGGCCCTCCCATTTCTCCCACCATCATTCTGCCAATTGCTCCATGATTTATCGCTTCATCATCCCAGGAGTTGTGCCGAACCCTAAACCTGGAATCTCAGATCAAATTCCTCGGCTGCCTCGCTCTGAGGGAACCTGAGTGACTCCTAGCTCCAACATTGGTGGGGAAGGGAGAGAAAAAGAAATATAATATGCATGGGCACGAATGGAGCAGCAGAAAACATAGATACATTTTAAATTAAGAGTGACTTTTCAATGAAAACTTACTGAGTAACAGACAAAATCAATGCAGAAGTCTAGAAGAAACATAAGATATTTGTGACTGAAGTCTCGTTATGAGTAGTGTCGCCGGTCGCATTGTTTCTTGGTGTCATTGCCGCAAGCCAGTGCCGCAACTACGCAGGAAACAAAGAAACAGTGGTGCGCGAGCTGGACGCTTGCCGAGAGAGAGAAAGAAACAGAGATATGTCTGGATAGATCCCTCTCCTTCTCTTGCCGTTGTGAAAGGCCATGAAGCTTCGGCAACTTTCATGAAACAATGGCCCGGGTATAAATACTTGACAAGGGACAAGTTCAGCCGTTGCACCAGAGTCTATTGCCGTTGAGTAGCAACAGGTTACCTGCTTTCTTTCCCCTACCTAATTGTCACCCGACATCCTGCAACATTCACATCCCACTTCTACGTGGTTAAGCTCTTATCCAGAGCAGGTACACGTCTTTACCTACCTCGGGCTGTTCTCAGCCTGCCAACTGCTACGGACGGCCGCATTCAGACAGCTGCAGTGGGCCAGTTGCAGTATACAGTGTGTGAGGTGTGTCGACAATTGAACTTTACCGAGAGTACAGCTGCGTGAGGGCTATTGAAGTGTACCAAAAGTAAATTCTTTTGTTTGTTTACGTTTGGTGAAGCAACGGGAGGCTTTGGAGATTGCGTTTTTGTAGGACACATCGTTTTAGAGCCTGTAAGGGGTCTACAAAGTGTCTTTTCACTTAAAGAGAGTTTTGAATTTCTGCAAATTAGAATTTTAATACTAGGAACCCACAAAGTCACAATATATTTGGTACTACAAATCTTTGAAACATTTCTGCTGTTCGGGATATTGAAATTTAAATTGTGGTGTACAAGTAAATAACAAACCGCTTATGTGCAGATCAATCACGAGGGTGGGTGTTACGTAGTTACGTACCTTACGGTTGCTCTTGTTAAGATGGATGTATGAAGGACTGTTTGAGGGCTGCTAACTTGAAGCCATCTGCTTGGGAATTCCTACGCCTGCGGATATCTTAACTTGCAGCCCAGATCCCGTAACACTAAATAACGGGTCCTATAAGCACAGTATATTTGGTAAAGATATTTTATTCAATTTCTCTAACGCTCTATATCTAACGTATGAGTGCATTTTCTCTGGAGTGAAGTCAGTATCTTGAAATATATATTTTCCCGGAAGTCAGACCGTTTAACGTTCAACGTACGTTTGTACTTCATAAGAAAGAACCGAAGCTGTGTCGATACTCTCGACGTCTGTCATCTCGAGGTGCTAAGAATCTGCTTATGTCGATTTGTCGATTCTCAGCTATTGAAATGTCTCAAATGTCATTCCTTGCACAGCTTCCCTCCAACGCAACCCGCTACATATCGTACAGATTCGAATATCTACCTCTTTTTACTCTTTGCATGCCGCTCTCTTTTTCATTCATTCTTTCTCTTGTCTCCAGCTATTTCTATTTTTCACTTGCCGTGCTTTATGCGTCAATTTTTTACTCACTTCTTTATAGCAGTAAGAAAATGCAACGCATTTCCATATGGCGATAAAAAGAAGTGCTGAATCTTCAGCACTAAGCGTTAGTGCAAAAATAAAATAGCGAAAGAAAATGTTTTAGGTTCGTGCAATCTGTCGTTTGCAGTTTGCTGACAACTGTAAATATGATCCTTCTTGGGAAAACTTCAGATGCCTAACTATATATTTCAATGCTTTATAAAAGAGCTTTGTGTAATACACAGAGCCCGTTGTCCTTTATGTATTGTACCTTTTATATAAAATGTGATTCTTCCCTTTAAGTTAACTTACGACACATCATTTTTCTAAAATTTATACCAAAGCAAACTATGTGGACTGATATGCCTATGGTTTCAAGAGCACTTTATACATATTATTAGCCTGATATTTATGCAAAAAATAATTATAACAAATAGGCTTAACATTTTATGGTCAACTGGGTAACCAGAAATATGTAACGAGTTTCCCTATGGTTTCAGAAAGCATATGAGCTGAACCAATCCGTGTACTCGGTTTCTGTCCTGTTGCCATCTGATGCGCCAGAGAGCGGAAAAGGGGGAACTTAAGCAGCAATGGATAACTATGATAGAATTTTGAACTGTAACATTCAATATTAGCATGATTATTTACTGAAAATAACGTACCTGGACCTCCGACACGTCTTTGTGTAGAGGAGTTCCTAGCATAAATATGATAAATAAAGTTCAACAATTTCTGTGCTAGAACTTCTTTACCTGTTTCACAATACGTGATAGAATAAGCACATTTACATTGCACACCCTGGTACTGAGTTCCTGGCTTTGAAAAGAATTGAATCGATCACACACTCTCTCAGATGATCTTTCTTAAAGAAACTGTACGCTATAAAAATAATATTTCTGAACTGGGAGCGTAGTGTAATTGTCCATTGTTAACGGGTTAACAGTTCGCAAAGAACAATGTAAACATGTTAATGTTATACTTATTGCTACAGTTACACAAAGCAGCTAACACTCAATTTAATTTGCGTTATGTACTGGTCTTGAATTGAACTTCAAAGAGCACGCACCTACGCTCTTGCACTGCAGTGATCCGTGAACACTTAATTTTTTAACTAAATTTGTGCAGTTCCTAACGACGGTTTTTATGTGTGATTCAGTACTGTGTAATGAAAAGGAATTACACGCGGGCAACATCGGAAGTAGAAGCATGCTATAAACATAAACACGAGAGTGAGCTGTTTATTTTTAAAGTGACAACTCGAGAAATATACTTCGTAAAAAACTGGCCTTTGTACAAGCTGCTTCAAAATTTTTGCCACATATACCAAGGCATATCAGAAGTCGTATTTCTAGTAGTAATTTTGGGCACATGAAAAACATAAATCTCTGTTGCTCACGTTTGTGCTGTGCGTTCCGAACTAATCCTAGTTTCACATAAGCTTGCCCCATATCTCTTAACGGTCACGTGACTTTATCACCTCTCATTGGCTGCTGTTGTAGTATAGACTGTTGTGCGGTAAAAATTAATTCGTTATTTAACATGGTGATATATCTTTATATGTTGGAAGAGAATTATCATATTTATATTTTCGTAACTGTTTTAATTAAATATATTACGCAACAGGGTTGATTTATCTGAAATGCATGTTAATTCTTAAACGAAGTAAAGAGGAGGTCCCTTTGCTCTCAAGCACTTGGCACGATAGCACGTGATTTAGCGGTAATGATGACATATTTGTTTATGACTTTTATCACTTACCTTGTTTTGAACTGGATTAGTCATATATTGCCATTCGAAGGCCTGTTATGCCAAGCTAAATTATTTTATTGATCGTTTATTTCACGTGTACTTATTATATGTATAACGGCAGAGTCTAGCGCCAGTGTTTCGCTGAAGCCTCGCAAGGGAAAACCTTTACAAAGCGGCGAAAAAGGAATTGTGTTGCATGTGTTTAATGCACTCACAGAGAGGAATCCGTCGCTGTCAGTGAGAGAAGTCGAACAGCTGTGCTCTGAACTTACAGGTGTGTCTGTTAGATCCGTAGGAACATCGCGACCTGAAATTGAGACAACAGGAAAACTTACCACACCAGGGGCGATATTGCTGCGTGGCGAAGACGTTATTTAAGGACAATCAGACTGTACCGGGGTACAAATCGCAAAATATACTACCTTGACGAAACCTGGGTGAATTAAGGCCACACAAGTATGGCGCCACAAGACTTTTAAGAATGAAAAATGCAAGGTTTGTGTGCTGGTTTTAAAAAAATTCCAGTGGAATAGGCCCAAGGCCTTTCTTTTTAAACTTGTTTCAGTTTCATTGCTCATTCATTCAGTTTCAGCTTGCTCAGTTTCATTATAAACTTTATTATTTTTGCATTCCTTCATATTCTTATTTGAATTTTATCTATCTTCCTGGCAATTATTATGACGTTTATTGTAGTTTTAAATGTGACGGGAAGGCACCGCCGATGGCCTATGGCGCGAAAGCATTAGCCAATTAGGTTGAGGGGGAAGGTAGTTGCACGCGGAGTGATACATGTCAGCGGGGCAAGGCTATATGAAACAGAGATTAGGCAAACACGTACGATAGGACATTCGCATTATGTAAGCCCTCCCTAGCTCCGCCTCATATGCCTTCTAATACCGTACGCCTTATAATGCTATACTCATAATGTATTTCAATAAGCTTCACGTGTCTTTTGAATTACCTTTGTTTCTTTCTCCTGTAGTTTGTCACTTATACTAAATTATGCACAGATAATTTAGATGAATCCCAACGACATTTACACATTTTAATAATTACGCAAACAGCTCAAACAAATGGTATTTAATGGGAAACCTGATACTTATTTTCGAGAAAATAAAGGTATTGAAACACTTTCAATGCCGAGATAGCCTGGGATGGGCTAACTTTCTTTCAGAATATTCTTGTCGCATACTTTAAATTTACTTCTGTCACACACAAACACTAAACTGCTTATCTGTGGTTAAGGATTTCAGAATATACACTTCTAGAGAAATCAGGATACTTACACAGATGTTGAATAGATAATATAGGTAATAGGTGAGTAGAGAAGGCAAAAATTGTTAAAAATATACATATGTTAGTGCTGCTTTTATGTCTGGGATTAAAATGAAATATAAAACTATGTAACTCTTGATTCCTACATTGTATTTTAATAGCCCTTGAAGAGAAATCCATTTCCATAAGAAGTTGACAGATTTTCATTTTAATTTACATTTAGCTATGAAATCATGTAAGAGAGTATAATAGTACTTAGTGCTGACTATTAATACTTATTTATTATACAATTCTGTGATTCCTATTTTACCCAAAGGTATATTACTAACATAGTTTACAAATGATAAAATGAATATAATAAAATTACAAGATTTAACGAAACACAATATGAAAATGCAAACAGTTAATATCAAAATTAATCATTAAGTTTAGGAAATATTTTGTTCAAGAAAGCCGTGACATACTGATGATAAGTTTTGTAATTCATCAATATATGTGTAAGTGGTTTTGAAAAAGTGTAACCTAAGTATCGAAGCAGTACTTAAGTTCATACCTTTAAAAACAGAAAAAGGGGCAATCAAATAACATGTGGAGATCTTGAAGGTGATTCCTACAGATACAATCAGAGGTGGATTAGATTTTAAATCGAAATAAGTAGGCAGAAAATTTGCCATGAAAAGTCAGAATATAACTAGGATGAACGAATCAACATAATTAACTATTGGAAACCGTTGGGAAGTATAACTACAATCACTTTCTAACCAGTATTTATTCCAGTTTTGGTTGAAAATCTTCCTCGATGTTTGCCTCACTTAGGAAGTAGGGCATAAAGTATATAATACCGGAAGATCTGAAATAGCAGCCCTCTTTGCAAGCTCGTCGGTCTGTGCATTTTCGCGTCCCCTGACCTATGAATTACACACATGTGAAGTACTTAATGTATGATTCCTTACTTCAGCCGCCATAGGATTACATTTGTTTGTATCCGTAGTTGCCAATAAATTCACACATTACAGTAAGTCTATTACATTTATAGAATAAAAATTTGAGTGTACTTTTTTGCATTAAGGATCAGAGAAATGAGCAAACAAATCGAACGTTTTTAACAAAGGGAATAGTTAGAATCACCTTTCTTCGTTTTAATTTTCGGAAACAATCTTCAAGATGTAAAAAAGTGTTCTATGAACAGGTTATTCCAGGGCAAGAATTCTTTGAATGTATTTGATTTTGAGTTGTGCAGACAGGCACTACCACGAGTTACCTTTCTTTAAATGGACACAGGGAATCTACAATCATAGGTATATACAATATTACTACACTACAAAGCTGGGGATACTACAGTGTGTGTTGTAAGAGTTATCCGAACATATATACAGCCAAAGTTTTGTCAGGTTGAGTGCGCTCCACCTTGTTTCCAACAAGATCGTTCTTGCTTTAAGTATAACATAATACCAATATTTTAATATCAGGCTCTGAGACATTCACTTTCTTAAAGAAAACGTGTTTAGGTCAAACCTTTACCTATACAAGAAATGAACACGCAGTATATGTAGTGATGCACTAAAGGACCAGCCTTGCTAATGCTGACGAAAATAGAGGAGATGGCAGACAGAAGCAAAGCTAGTAGTGTGTTTGTTTCTCGGCCAGTATGCTTGAAGAGAAGGCTTTACGATAGGAGCTTTGCGATTCCCTATTGACGTGGAGAGTGAGGGATATAGGTAGAGAGGGAGAGAAAAATCCATTTCCTATCACAGTGCTTCGTGAGCATGGTATATACGTTCAAAGGTATTTGCTCCCCATTTCCCTGTAGAGTTGGATAGCTATTCACTTCGTGTGTATGTGACAGCAGTGTTTTTCATCAGAAACAATATAGGCAATAGCTTTGTTTCGCTATTCATGCTTCATATGACTTGAACGGTAAAGTGATCAGTAAGCTGCCGTACTAGATCTTCTGTTCCGGCGTTGTACGGCCTAATGAACTTGGTAGACGAGATGGAAGTGAGCGTCCGATTGACAGCTAATTTAACTCACTGGTTATACTGATCTTAGGCCCAGTTCTCCATTGCTTCTTGGAATAAGCTGACTTAGAAATCAGGCATGTGTATACGTTAGTTCAGGACACTATCTTTCCGTTATTGTATGCCCTTTACATTATCTCTCGCCTAAATTGGACCTAGGATATGGGTGACGACAATATCTCCCAATTATTTGCTCTCAAAATCACTTTGGGGTATACGAGTTTATTTAACAAATATTTGCCACATGCATAGTTGCAGTCACCAAGTACCCAAGGCTATAATATCTGATAAATCAATATATTACTAAACAATATCAAATAAATCAAATACTAATTGTGAGAGAGATAACCATGAGGCGAATTATCTTAGTTCCTTTTTTAATTTACGTCCTCCAACGTTAAGTCATATCGGACGATGAATGAAATGGGTGAAATGATGCTCAAATGAGTCCGGGGTCCATGGAGCTTAGAGCTACCCGACATTCGTCTTTCTGGATAAGGGGAAACCCCGGAAATAAACCTTGTGCATATAACTCACCCTAACCGAGATTTTCACTCGGGACCTCTTGAACGTGAGGCAGACACGCTACCATCTACGCTACTGAGGCGGGCTTCTTAGTTTTACCCTCTTCCACTCCTTCATTAAAATTCCTAACCTCACATTTGCCTGGCCATTAAACCAACCAGAGTCATTGATAAGCTACTTCGTGCTTCACAAAATATAAACAGTTACAATCCAAAATAATTAACATATTGGACCAAGTACAAAAACGTAACAATTTAAGCAAAGGTTAACAAAATGCATTAAAATTAATACAACCAAGTTCAAGGTAGGACGTCATATATCGTAGAATGAAACGACTAGACCGAAGTAAAGAAACTAGCAGGTAACAAACAAATATAAATGAAGCCTGTGGTTAAGCTTAAAGCAACGACATTTTAATATCAAGATACCCAAGGAAATGACTGGTAGCAGACAAACAAGACGATGGCGGCCGTGAGGAAAGCCCTTTTGCAATTTTATATAGTCAACTTTTAAAGGCATGGATGCTCACCGTTTGAGTACTCTCACACTGGCAGTATCAAACTCCCTAGCCATTCATTTCTTCCCATATTAAGAAAAGAAAAAAAGCTGTTGCTAATAAACAATTATCTAAATTATATGCAATTCACTATCCAAACTCTCAAAACGATGCAATTAATATTGTCGCCAGACATTGTTTTTGCTGCTGCCGACTCGCGTGTAGACGAATGCCAAGAGAGAGGGAAGTGTGGAGTGGAAAAGACAGATAGCGTCTCAGCCACGTCCACGGAGCGGAAGAGCGCTTGTTACTTGCCGCTAGATGTCTGTCTCTCCTTCACATGCCGTCACGAAAGATCGCGTGGCTTCCTCAACTTTCGAGAAACGATGGTTTGGCTATAAAAGCGTCAAGGCTAGTCCGAAAGCTCAGTGCACTTCTCTTTGAGACTCCGAGGTGTGAACATCTCTTCGTGGACACGCAGCATGGGAAAGAAGAACGGCGGCAGGAAGAAGCAGCACAGCCAGCCGCCGAAGAAAGGCTAAACGCAGCTGTCACCAGCTAGCTCTGACGCACCGTCACCCGTCTCCCAGCCACCCTTAGCGGCCGAGAAGGAACCTATAGGGCAGCTGGCCGGGAGGTTTTTTGGCTTCTCGCCCAGCCTCTCCGACCGCACCGATCTCTTGCCAGGCGCCCAGCCCTCAGCCGTCTCTCTCGGCACCTTTGCCATCCAGCAGAACATCACCATTCACCACGCAGGCAACTTCAGCCAGCCAACCTCACCCATAGACGCCGGTACACGAGCACCTTCACCGCAGCTGCAGCCAGAAACCGAATCTCCAGCAACCCTCACCACCGTCATTGTTGGAGTTGCTCGCGATCTGCCCATTCGCTTTGTCTACCCTGACGTTTCACATCTGTGGTTCTCTGTAACGAGAGCAACTAGGATCACGACCCGGCAAGGCCCCACCACCCTTGTGTGAATTCAGTTCACCGATGCAGGGGAACGCCACGCTGCCTTCAACACCGGCTTGCCCTTGTTAGCGCAATGCCTGTTGTAGAAGCCAACAAGCATCGGCAACACTTCCCCTGCAGAAGATGCTGCGCGTACGGGCATGATAACTCCACCTGCACTGCGTCATCGAGGTGCCACTACTGTGGTGCATCCTCACATCAGAATGCAGAGAACACGATCTACGCCGTCGCCGTCGATACTGCGCTACCTGCAGGGGTTTAGGCCACTACACTGGAGAGGTGCAAGGCCCTCTCAAACCCCGCCCACTGAAGCCGGCACGTAGGGCCTCAGGCACCAGCGCCGAACACATCGCCCCTTCAGCCGATGTGCTACACATTCTTCAAGAGTTACGCGAGGAAATCCGGCACACCAATCGGCGCGTACAACGTATAGAGGAGCGCTTCGCCGACACCACCTCACCAAGGACCCCTTCAGATGAGATTCAGGACCTCCACTCGGAAGTTCTGAACATCAACACACGCATAGGCAACCTGGAAGATGCAATCACCGCCGTTAGCTCCAAACACGCCACCACCTCTGAAGCATTACGGAATCTGCCACAAGACTCGACAACATTACACACGATAAACTACTCAACAACATTTGAAAAGGACGTGAAAAGGATCTCATCCACCGCAGCCGCCAACAAGAACACCCTCCTCTCACTTCAACGGAAGGCTCAACACTTAACGACACAAATCGTCGACATCAAGAGCTTTGAACCATCTGAACTCACCGACTTACGTAACCTGACCAAAGAGCTTCACAAACACATCACCACCAAGGACCCACACAGCATACATGACCAGCTAGATGAGTTCCTGGACGAACAAGTCATACCTCACCGGCGAATCTTCGATCTCCACTCCGTCACTTCTGCACCGCCGTCAGCATACCCCAACAAAACTTAACGTGTACTACAAGCAACAAGCTGGCTGCACTTTCGCCTTTACTCATGACTCCAGCTTGACCAACTACCCACCAGACCTATGCTCTACACTGTCATCCCCTAAAGAGACCCGTCTCTTCAAGTTTCACTCAATTCCCAGGCGCGTCGATCAGGGCCTTAGTCATGATCGACGCCTAGTGGGCATTCTCTACCCGCCCACTGCTATCAGCAGCCGGCACCGCAACTTTACCTTTAATAATGGAAGAGCGCCAGCGGGATCCCGGCAGGCAACACGGCTAAGTATAACTGTTTATGCAAATGTAACATTTAAAAATATCTGCATTGTTTTAATGTAGCAAATCTTTGTGTGCATCTACTGTTTGTTCCTGGTTGTAAACTTCGCTTATAATAAAACGTTCACACACTTTGGAGTTAAAATTATGCATTATACGAGGGTGGGTCAAAGAGTAATGCATCCTATTTTCTTTTTCCTTAAATAAGTACGTCATATCAAAACTTTGAATTTGGCGCAATGGTGGCCGCACTGCATCCTCTTTCAGAATGGCTGACATCGACATTCGTATTAGACAGCGTTCTGTCATTGAATTTTTGACTGGGTAAAGTGAAACACTAATTCGCATTCACGAAAGGCTAAAAATGTGTATGGTGATGCAACGGTGGATGTCAGCACTGTTAGACGATGGGTTCGTCGCTGTAAGGAAGCTGAAGGGCAAACACCATTGGCAGATGAAAGGCGAAACGGTAGACCAGTGACTGCAGTGACTGTATGCAACATTCGGCGAGTCGATGACATCATTCGTGGTGATCACCGGGTAACAACAGGTGAATTATGTCGCATTACCTCCCTCAGTAAAGGCAGTGTGATGACGATTATTCAACAACTGGGTTACTAAAAAGTTTCTTCACATTGGGTACCAAGAATGCTAACCGCCCAAAACAAAGAAACACGGAAAACAATAGCTTCCGAACACTTGCAGCGCCTCAATTTGGAGGGAGAGGAGCTTCTGGAAAAAATTGTTACTGGAGACGAAACGTGGGTTAAGTTTTTTGAACCTGAATCAAAGAGGCAGTCAATGGAATGTTATCACACAACGTCACCGAAGGAAAAAGAAATCAAAACTCAGCGTTCGGCAGGGAAAGTTATGGTGACAGTGTTTTGGGTTGCAGAGGGTGTGCTTATGATTGATTTTTTGGAGCAGGGATGCACAAAAAATTCTGTCCAATACACCAGAACTCTCAAAAAGCTGAAAGCACGTCTTCGCCGAGTTCGCCCAAAGAAAACTATGGCGGATGTTCATCTTTTGCATGACAATGCAAGACCACACAGCAGCCGTTACACCACTGCAGAAATTGAGAAATTGGGATGGCAAGTCTTACCTCACTACCCATACAGCCCTGACCTGCCACCATCAGACTTCCATCTGTTCGGGCCACTAAAGGAAGCTCATCGTTGGGTTCATGTTGAAGATGAGGAGGCTGTGAAAACGTCCGTGCGTCAATGGCTTAGGAAGCAAGACAGTGTGTTTTACCACACTGGAATACATGCCCTAGTTGAAAGGAGGACCAAATCTGTTTAAAAGGACGGATATTATGTTGAATAGTGACAAATTAATCGTCAATGATGTAGTTTTCATGTTCTGCAAATTGGATTCAATTTTCTTGGTAGTTAAAAGAGAAAAACATAGGAGGCATTACTTTTTGACTCACCCTCGTACTTTTCTATTTTAATGTCAGCTCTACAAATTATTTATCGTTATACCAAGGAATATAAAAATATAAGGAGACGTTTAAATTTTAAGGCTTGTTTTTTCGGAGAAAACTTGTTCAAAATCTCCAACCTATATGCTTAAAGAATCTCAGGCCTGACGTTTGAAGTTTACTATTCATCTTAGTTTACAATTTTGGGTTTATGCTCTAATCATATGTATACTGCATTCGGAGAAAAAAGTAATTAAAGCCACCATCATTCCTTTCTATTTCTCTCTCCTTGTATTCATTTATTTTTAAGTGAAATCTTAAATGGGCATTTTTTATTAAAGTTTCCCTCAAATTCTTGTGACAAGAACGGGAAGAACAGTAATTATGGAATAAAGCGTACACATATGTATATCAACAGGAAATGATACCATCTCCACGATTCACAGATATTTACATCATATCCGAAATGGGAGATAATTTATGCCCACATTAAACAACGTGTCATATCTTAGGCAGAGGTACGATACCGATTATTCTTTCCATATACCTATTCCTAGATTTGTTGCTCAAAATTTTTGATCAGTGGACGCTTCGACTTGATTGAGGAATGTTACCTAATGATAACTAATGCACTTTTAGAAAACGATCAACTCTGTGTGTGTGAGTGTGTGTGTGTGTGTGTGTAAGTGTGTGTGTGTGTGTATGTGTGTGTGTGAGTGTGTGTTTGTGTGTTTATCATGACTCAATAACGAAAAGTATAATCACATTTCTTGTAAGTGCAGGCTTTTGAAGATTATAAGATGGAAATTTTTACATCAGGTGTTATTTAAAAAGATCATTTTAGGACAAAATATTTGAAGTCTGTTATTTTAAGTAACAGACGTGGGATTATTATGAAAATATTATCATAAAATACACTGATTCGTAAATTTGTAGTACGTTGCCTCAAAAATAATCTCCATGCTATAAAAATAATATAAAAGTGTGTACCATAGCTAAATATGTACAGTTAGTTAAGTGCAGAGATTCTACTCACATTAGTCCCGCACCCGTAGGACAAAGGACCCGGGCCTCCTTTTACCCGGGAGCGATGGATGCTCCTGGGCTCTTTCCATAGGGCAATACCTGATTTCTTAAAAATCCCCCCCCCCGCTGTGCAAAAATTCAAGACGGGATAGAAGTGGATACGCCACTTACGCACGTCAACCACGCAGGGAAGACTGTCGAAAACCTCGGTGGGGCCGCCTGGTGATCTGGGACACCTACTAGCTCTGCAGACCAGTACCCGGGACTTATGAGGCAACCCTCTACTCCCTCCGGGCGGCCGTAGCCTGGCCGGCGGTACCCAATTCCTCGTGGGTGTCGGAAACACACTGCCCCCTCGAGTCCAACCCAATTCGAACAACTCCCATTCCGGGAGGGACCCAAATGTTCGGTCCGAAGTTCTTCTAGTAACGTCAGATGTACCACGAGTGCCGAGGGTCCGCAGGGCCTGCAGCTCGGCAGCTCAAAGGCACGGATCCTCTCACCTACGGGAGGCTAAATATGTACAAGAATGGTGTATGCATTAAGTGCATGAAGTAGACAGTGATAATGCTAATTAGGTTCTCAATTGCTACTTCCTGTGCAGCAGGAGGTTTTGCCCTCAAGGTATTTTACAGGTTTTTCTTACACTCATTGGTTAAATACAATTTTTAGCTTTGTTTACACAATGAATTTCACGTTTTAACCGATTACCCCCATATTTTAACCAGTACATTTTTAAGATATGTACTTTTACTGTCTTTATTATGTACTTAAGGAGATTTTAATAATTATCGTACTTCACCCAAAAATTCAAGAAGATTTAAAAAAAGATTCCCTGAATTCAAAACAAAAGCGTTTTTAGGTAGAGGTGTTTGTGTGAGTTGTAACCTTTTTATCTATTTTTTCTGTGAACAGCAAAGCTCTATAAGGAAAATTCAATTAAATATAACTTAATATTTTTGGTCAGCGTTTTCAAAATTTCACCACGATAGTTCTATGGAAATTGTCTACCCCAAATCATTATATGGATATATTACGTCCGCCCCAATGTTAAGTTGTATCGGACGGTGAGTGAATTGTGTGAAATGATGCCCAAATGAGTCCAGGCTCCATGGAGCTTAGAGTTACCCGACATTCGTCTTGAAGAATAAGGGAAAACCCCGGAAAAAGCCTTACCTAGATAACTCACCCTGACCGAGATTCGAACTCGGGACCTCTTGAACGTGAGGCAGACATGCTACCATCTACGCTACCGAGGCGGGCAAAAATTTTCTCAACAAAAATTCTATGATCTTGATTAAATGAACTTCTGGGAACCGCCTCTGAAGTCCACTTCATTGTGAATAACTTTCACACAGTCGATAAACCGTAAGAACTGTTAAAATCTTACTACACAAAAATGTCCATGACTTGAAGCAGTTTCGCAAACACATGTTTTGCCGTTAATCATTTCCAAGATATCCCTTGTTAATGCTATTGATGTGAATTTCAAATCACTTAAAGTTTCTAAAATAGAAATCGCTATTAAGTTTTTTCCTTTGTGATGCAAAGAGAATAGCATTTCAAACTTCTTACATAGCAATTCTCTCTTGAAAACTTTAACGTTTAAAGCCTAATGTATTACTTTAACCATATAACAGAAACCGTAAAGATAATCCTAAAAAAATAAAATTAGAAAAGACGCAACAATAAAGCAATGACCTGCTATAAAATATGTGTCTGAAGCATATATATTGACTACAGAAAATGAAAGAAGGATACAGACAGCTGAAGTGAAATTCTTCAGACCCATAGACGGCTACACAAGATTCTGTAAAAATACAAATAGAAGAATTTAATAAATAACGGAATATAGAATCAATTAGAAGCAAATCTTGGACAGAATACCAGCAAACAAAATATCTCGTGCAGCATATAAATACATACCCCAAGGATATAGAAACCCAGGACTTCCAAAGAAAAGATGGAAATACAAAGATTTTGGAGCAACAAAGATGAACACCTTGTGCATTGCAACCATGTAAGGTCTATTGTGACTAATATGCTCCAGCAGAAAGCGATTAATTGAAGAAATCGCAGGAGGCTGCACTGCACAGACAAGGCAGGTCACAGAGTCGCACGAAAGAACCTAAGAGTTCCTGGCTGAAGAATTCGTCCCAATTTTGGGGATATCCAAGTAGGGCGATGACCGACCCCTTAAACAAGCAGCCCTCTGTTGCTTACAAAATAATATCTTTTTGGATCAATCAACAATTTCATCTCTCCGGCATCAACATACACCACTTAACCCAGAAATGTGCTTTAAAGATGACTAGGAAATGAATTTAACAGAAACTTATGAAAAGTAAACAGTGGTAAATATTGTCACGAGACCGCGTGCAAGCGAACGCCGAGAGAGAAAGAAGCGGGGAGTGAAAGAGACAGATAGAGTTAAAGCCACGCCTAACTCCATGCGCGCTAGCGCTTGCCGAGAAACGAAAGACGGGGAGGGGAGAGAAAGAGCTAGAGGAGCCTGTCGATCTCTCTCCTTCGCCTGCTGTCGTGAGAGACCACGAGGCCTCGTGAGTTGTCAAGATACTTACCCAATCTGCGAAAAGCAACGGCTGGTGTATAAAAGTGACTACACGGACGAGTTTAGTAGATTGGCAGGAAGCCGCACTATCCACTGGGGATGCAGAGAAGCAGTCAGTTCGGCGGGAGCCGGAAGGCGAGTTATAATTGCGCAGTGCAAACGGCAGTTGGAGTCAGCAGGCTGTTTATCGTGTTTGTGGACAATTAAACTTGTATCGGGCTTATAGTTGAGAACTGATAAACGTGTAGTGATTTGAAAGCGAATTCTTCTCTTTATTTACGTGTGCAGAAGTGACGAGAGATTGTGTTATTTTATGTTTCCCGTAGGGGAGGGGATCCAGCCCCTTCAGCTGCCGTGGTGCCAGCGGATTCTTTAGCACTTGTGGTACCTCTGACATTACTAGAGGAACCTCGGGCCGAACCTTTGAACCCCTCCCTGATTGAGAGTTGTTCGGATTGGGTTGGACTCGAGGGGGCAGTGGTTCCCGATACCTGTGGGTGATCGGGTACGTCTCCGGTCGGGGTTGAGGGAAGCCATCAGTAGTCCCGCGTACTAGCCAGCATAGCTAGTAGAAGGTGTGCTAGATCACCAGGTGGCCCCACCAAGGTCATATCGGTGCCCTTCCCATTTCGGAGTTTGCGCGCGTAAGTGTCGTATCCACTTCCACACCGTCTTGAGTCCACAGGACCGGTTGGGGAGGGGGGGTTACTGGTCTCTAGGTCTTGCCCTAAGGAAAGCCCCACGGTGGTGCCGGGCGCCCTTTTGGGACAGCTCGGTACCTCCCTGGTCGAAGGAGGCCCGGGTCCTTGGTCTTACGTCCAGGACTAATAGGAGTAGAACCTCTGGCATTATCGTGTTGGTTTACGTGACGTCATTCTGCTGAGATCAGAATTGTAGAAGAGTTTCTACGGAATTGAACAACATTTTTAATTTCTGCTAACTGAACTTTTAATCTTACGAACCCACAAACACACAATATGGAGAGCAAACTAGCATTTGCCTGATAAGTAAAAAAAACAAAGAACGTCGAGAGGTATGGGTTCTAGTACCTCTCAAAGGCAAGCGTATCATCTTACTGATTCCCATACAGAATACAGTAAACTCCAATTACTTGGTGAATCCTTAGCTGAACGTGAAAGAGATACTCTGTAAATTTTAATTTAGTATATCCTTAAAATTTGTAGTAAATTGTACATATTTTCAATATTTTTGTGTGAATTCCTGAATTGTTCATTCGTATTAGGAGAATCAAATTCACATCTGTGACATAAGCAAACATGCTTATTTATGCAAGACGCACGTGCAGATTGGATAACCCTGTTTTGGTACCCCGGCCACCTGTTCCCCAGCGGCGGTCTTGCTTGTCTACGGGGACTAACCTCATTGAGCCCCCCTTACCGCAAAGCTACGCTTCTACTCACCAACAACGTTGACAAGGGCTTGGGACCCCGCTCCATTGTTCTAACCTCGTCGTAATCCACAGCTCTCTATTCCTCCACCTTAGTGTTGATTTAAAACGTTAAACTTCCCGCTCTAAAGCAAATCCATGTCCATGATCAGCGAGCCGACATCTCACTCGGACGTCTTGGGTTTAATTCTGGGAGTAGAAAATGGTAAAGTTTTTGCTATAATTAATATTACTTCCTATCCTTCACGGAATGTACCAGTGTGAATATAATAGAAATTATACTTGCAGCAAAACTTATTGAGGACGAAAACATACAGTAATATAACCTAAAACGTTTAAGGTTAATCAATTGAGCACTGGTGTAATAAAATAATCAAAATTAAATAAACATGAACTATATCCTTTTCATATCAATTTATTTTATCATTTCTTCCTCTGTCTAAGAATATCAAGCTATACTATAAAGTTCATTATATTCTTCACTTTAATCGCAATTGAAATTGTGTTCATCTTCCAGATGAAACAAATGAGGAGTCCAAATGCCTTATCGTCATATAAAAATTTATTAATTGATTTTATTTTTCTAAATTTTTTGTATAGGTGAATCTTTAACTGCTATGGTTCTCAGCGTCCCATTTTGTGCTGGACTTAATTTTGATCAGCTGTCACTTGTAGTTCTATTACATGCCTCAAATCTACTAATCCGAACTATCGGCTTGAATTCCCTTGCCAGAAAAACCATGCTAAGTAATTTTACGCCCGAAAGAAGGTCCATCAGCCTCCCACTGGTTCAAGCCGGCAACTTCGAGAACAGGAGAACAAGAGCCTGGTATGTTAATCTTAAACCACTAAGAATGATATACTATTTGTAAATCGTTATGTAAAATTTAGATGTGTTACTTAAAACAAAATAGAAAATTTCAGACCAAAAGCACTTCTTTCTGCTCCTGCGAAGGTTTTCGAAAATATTTTGTACAGTAGAATATTTTGGCATGTCAAACCGTACATTTCAGAGTATCAGCATGGATTCATTAGCAAACGCTCTACCATCACAAATCTTCTTAATTTTGTACAGTACGTTTCTACAGGTTTAGAGCAAGCCTGCCAAATTGATACCATATATACTGATTTCTCTAAAGCCTTTGATAAGGTAGATCATGACATTCTCTTATATAAACTTTCTAATTTTGGATTCTCAATTCCAATGCTACACTTAATTTCCTCCTATCTCTCTAACAGAAAACAGTATGTAAATTTTCATCAGTCAAAATCTTGTACTTTTGCCGTTAATTCTGGAGTGCCCCAGGGATCAAATTTAGGACCTTTATTTTTTATGCTGTTCATTAACGACCTACCAAATTGCATTAATCACTCCAAATGTCTCTTGTATGCTGACGATCTAAAATTATACAGGAGAATTAGTAATACTGACGATATAATAAAATTACAATCTGATCTGGATAATATCTATAAATGGAGCTTGGAAAACAAACTGCACTTCAATATTAAGAAATGCTCCTTTATGATATATACTAGAAGCAAGCAACACTTAAATTCTAAATATTATTTAAATAGTTCTCCACTTGTAAGAGTATATTCTGTCAGAGACTTAGGTGTTACCATAACCCAGAATTTCACTTTTAATAAACACATTATAAATATAACCAATGATTCTTTTAAGAAACTTGGTTTTGTATTAAGGATCTGTAGGGACTTAAAAAATACTCAAGTTATGCTAATTCTCTACAAAAGCCTTGTCCGTAGTAATTTGGAATATGCCTCAATTGTATGGTCACCAATATATAAATGTCACAACAATCAAATAGAGAAGATCCAAAAAAGGTTCCTCAGATACTTACATTACAAAACTCACGGTGTTTTTACTTATAATCAGAACTTGCCTTATAGTCAACTGCTTAACGAATTCAAAACAGTCTCACTCTCTGATCGTAGAACAATAGCCGAACAATTATTTCTGTACAAACTCATAAACGGCTTGGTATCAACTGAAGAACTGCTTGACAGAATATGTTTTAGTGTCAGTTCTGCTAATTTTAGAAATCGTCAGCTCTTTCAATTTAAAACTCCCAAAACAGTATCCCATAAAAATTATCCCGTTGTTAGGTTGTGTGCGAAATACAATAAACTCTCTACTAAAATAGAGCTGGATTTTAGTTTAACTTACGAGCAGTTTAAAAAACAATTAAATATGGGAATTATTTGCATGTGATTTTCACTTGTATTGCATAATGAGTTTAACATTTGCAATTCTAGTCTTATATAGTAGTTTAATATGTTTCATTTTTAGTCTTAGTTTTTTAATATTTTAATCCATTAATTGCATTCTCTTTCTTTTGTATTCAACTTTGATCAATTGTTGTTTACTCTGTTATATCACTTATTTGCTTGATTAGTATACAATTTGCAATGTCTTGTCTTCAATAATAGCTTAATATATAGTGTATTTTTAGTTTCTCTGTATTCCTTTTTGTATTTCTGTTTTGCATTTAGTCAAACTTGTGTAACTAAACTGCATGTAGCTACTGTAATTGGAGCTTTGCTCTGTTGTAGCACAAATGAAGAAAATAAAATGAAACAAAAAAAACAATGGCTGAGTGGTTAGATCGCTTGGTCTCATCTAGGCTGCCTTAGTTCGATTCCAAGCGACCGCAAACTGAGATATTGTGGTGGACAACATAGCGATGGGTAGGGCTTTCTCCGGGTCCTCATGTTTCTCCCACCATCATTCCCCCAATTGCTCCATGATTCACCTCATCATCCCAGGCATTGGACCGACCTCTCAACCCTGGTATCTCACGTCAATTGCTTCGGCTCCCTCGCTCTGAAATACCTTTGGTATTTACAGGAAACCGACACACACAGATAATTACATCCAGAACAACAGTTTGAACCCAAAACAACACCAACATGCCATTTTCAACAGTTTAATCTTTCGGATGATCAACTTTCCACTAAACAGAGAAGATTATCAAGAAGAATACCTACACATAAAAAAGTAGCTATACCCAACGGTTTCAACCCAAATTTAGTAGACAAAACAGTTAACAGACTCAACAAAGCTAAGAAAATAAAAGAAACCACCACCATAGAACCTACAGGAGAAAAAGAGAAAAAACTTTTTAAAAAATTCACCTTCCACCCATCAGCCTATAACAAATTCCAAAAAATCTTCTCAAAACACAACATAGCTCTTGCACCTCAAAATAGGTTTAATATCAGGAATTTGTGAAAAGGCCTTCCCAAAAATTCAATCACTACCAAAGAAAAACCAGGAATCTATGAGATCAAATGTGAAACTTGCCCTAAAATTTATATAGGAAAAACACAAAGAAATATTAACATCAGAACTACAGAACATCTAAGAAACATTAAAAATGGCGAAACAGAAAAATCAGCAGTGGCTTTTCATTTTTTGAATACTAGACATGACATCAACTTGGAAAAATCTCTAATAAAATACGTTAATCACCCCATAGACCTTTCCGTATGGGAAAAAATCTTCATCAACAAAAATCGTCATAGAGTCATGAATTTTGAAACTCCACCGCCGGACATCTTTGACAAGTACATCACGCCATCTATTGACAAAACGGAGAAAGAGGAAACCGCTACAACTTGCACTAGTCGAGTATCAGCTGATGATAGGAGCAAGAGCTCTTGAAACATGTCCTGTGAATAAACAGTGTGAGTGAAGCAATGTGTCAATATCTTCTCGATTCACTATTGTATATAAAAGTCAGTTACGTATTTTTTAAACGTCACTCTTTTTGCTGAAATTATTTCATTTTTGTATAACAAAAATCATAACACACCTAGATAAATGAAGCAAAAAATTAAAGTTTTGGAAGATAAAATGGACAAAAGGACATGGAAATAAAATTTTGGTTCACTCTATTATAATAATGATATTGATGCTTTATTATACTCTAGAGCCTGAATTTTACATACATGTGACTGTACAGCTGGTTTTTCTTCCTGAAAGACCTGGCTCACTAAGTATGCGAAATGGTCCTTGTGGTAAAAGGAGACATGAGAAAAGAAACCCAAAACACAAATTCATCATAGGAAAAAATGTAAAAAAAACTAGATGTGAACAAGGAGAGGGAGTGGGTTGCAAGAACTGGACCAGCATCAAAGCTCCCACTTGAATACCGGAAAACCTTTGCCTGCTATTATTTTCCGGAAATTTAACAGAAACGTGTAGACGTAGATTCATGTATTTTCTGTATGCTGTGATATACTGTGATGTAACTTATTTGTTTAAAAGTTCAAAATAGGATTGTAAATCTCAAGAAGGTGTTAGTAATAAAAACTGATAGGATCTAAATAATGTTGGGTCTATCTAAAACACGCCCTTTGCCGCTGACCTAAAGTAAGAGAAGTATTACAGTGGAACTTAATTTTGAATACTGGTTTCACCCAAATACAAGGCATGTTAAAAAAACAGTGCCGTTTTGGAATTAAAAAAGGCGTGCATAGATATCGCAATAATTTTATTTTTACATGAAAGCCTGTACCTTAATCTACTTTTCCACATAATTTCCGTGAATATTGAGGCACTTGTCATAACGTGGCACCAGTTTTTGTATACCCTCTTCATAAAATTCTGCCGCCTGACGTGTTAACCACTGTATCACAACTGTTTTGACTTCGTTATCTTCTTGAAGACGCTGACCGCCCAGATAATTCATCAAGTGCAGGGAATAATGGCAGTCGCTGGGCGCCAGATCAGAGCTGTATGGAGGATGATCTAGAGTTTACCATTGAAAAGATTTGATGAGATCTTTGGTCCAATTAGCCACATGTGGACGGGCATTGTCATACAGCGAAACGATACCCTTACTCAACTTGCCACGTCTTTTGTTCTGGATTGCACGGCGCCGATTGTTCAATGTCTCACAATAAGACGCTGCATTGATAGTCTCATTACGAGGCAGAAACTATACTAGCAATACGCCTTTTCTGTCCCAAAAAACTGTGCACATGATTTTTCGGGCAGAAATTGTTTGCTTAAACTTCACCTTTATGGGTGATAATGATTGTTGCCATTCCATGGATTGTTGTTTCGATTCTGGTGTGACGTAGGCCACCCATGTTTCGTCACCAGTCACAATTTGGTCTAAAAATCTTCACCTTCATTGTGGTACCGCTCAAGGAAAGTCAATGCACTGCCTAAACGTTGGGTTTTGTGCAAATCCGTCAACATTTTCGGAACCCAACGTGAACACAATTTCCGATACTTCAAGTTCTCGGTCACAATGCGATAAAAAACACTACGAGAATATTGAGGAAAATAGTCGCACAATGATGAAATTGTAAAGCGCTTGTTTTCTCTCACCTTTTCGTCCACTTTCTGCACCAAATCTTCAGTAACGACCGAAGGACGCCCACTCGGTTCTTCATCATGCACATTTGTGCGGCCATCTTTAAATGCTCTCACCCATTTCCTTACCATTCCATAACTCATAATGTTTTGTCCGTAAACTTCACAGATCTCACGATGAATATCGACGGTTTTACGTCTTTAGCACTAAGGAATCGTATAACAGCCCGGACTTCACAATCGGCAGGACTCATGATTGTTGGAGGCATCTTAAACACTCAGTAACCAACCTATAATATGAAGAATCAGATTGTAATGGCGTCAGTGCGTAAATAAGAGATGTAGGTAACCACCGTGCATGCGCGGAATGCCGATCGTAGACCTGCGGCGGAATCGCAAAACGGTACTGACTTAAAAAACATGCCTGGTACATTCCCTAAGTTCCTAAAAATCATCAAAAGAAAAAAGGCTCCGCAGTCTGTATATACTAGTACTAGCACGTTCTTATTATTGTCACCATCAGTATCATTAATATCTTCATTATATAGTTTGTGTCCTTCCTGCTGCTTCCTTCGCTAACTGTAGCCAACCACCCTGGATAACTTGTGTTAAACCACTAATCACTCTTAAACATATAGCTTATTTTATTTTCTCTGCCTTTTTTTCTAAGGAAGAGGGTACCGTGCATTCGACTTAACATTTGAGAATCCTGATTTCACTGTACATATTTTAAGTTCCCTGATATACGTAAGGATACTTTACAATACGATTTTGTATCTGTATGTTACCCGTGTGTGTTCATCATCATCATCATCATCATCATCATCATCATCATCATCATCATCATCATCATCATCATCATCATCATCATCATCATCATCATCATCATCATCATCATCATCATCATCATCATCATCATCATCATCATCATCATCATCATCATCATCATCATCATCATCATCATCATCATCATCATCATCATCATCATCATCATCATCATCATCATCATCATCATCATCAATCATCATCATCATCATCATCATCATCATCACCATCATTTATTTTCGTCATCCTACTCATCTGTTGTTCACTTATTCTTCCAATTTCTCATTTTATTCTTAGACCTTATTGCTTATTTAAACCCTAAGTTTTGGGTATCTGGCATTAATTATGAATACAGTAATTCCTTATTTTGTATATTGTAACACAATGAATAAATAAAAACGTTGTATAATATT
The DNA here is from genome assembly GCA_030765055.1 of Mantis religiosa. Lineage (NCBI taxonomy): Eukaryota > Metazoa > Arthropoda > Insecta > Mantodea > Mantidae > Mantis > Mantis religiosa. Next base: position 110,057,727 of record CM060954.1, on the reverse strand, counting down.
TAACAAAATTTTGTAATACTCAACTTGAAATTGAAAATGAAATGAATACATGTCTAAAATATCCACTTTGCCTCGTAAAGGTTTATTACCATACATATCGTGTGTCCTGATAAATTTTCGTAATATAGTGATATTTACAAAATTGTTCTAAAACATTTGTGGAATATCACTTTCATGCTCTTTAAGTTCTTGAAACGACGTATACATTCAGTTCCTCGTAGCGCTGAAACGGAATTCTGTAAGAAATAACAATACTTCAAATGTCCAAAAATTTTATTTTAATTTTTGGCCATAATATACATATTAATGTATAGCGAGATATGAATGAACTAATGAATCATTCTGTCACTTCACCCTAATTAATGCCTCGAAATTAAATATAATCTGTCGCGGCAGTTATAGGTACCAAATATTGTTTGAGTAATTTCTAGTATTACATTGGGCATATTAGTAAGATTAAGTATCTCATGTTGATAATGAGATGGGAAACCATAGAGGGAAAATACAGTAAATATAAGAGCTAGAATTTTGCGATTTACTAGACACAGTTAACCATGATAATAGTCTACTGTGTTAAGGAGCCCATATTTTCTTGAGAATTTGCAACATCGCCAAGACTTGGAGTGAGTAGCAAGGCGACAATAGCAAAATACAGATGAACAATGACAACTTTTCTGTATTTGGAGGTCTTAACTTACCACTATAATTATGCAACACACAACTGTGGATATTTCTTTACCTGCACTTCCGATGTTAGGCTCATTTATTCCGGAACTGCTTACTTTCTCTTCCCACCGAACACATTTGTGGCCAAGTAGTACACGTCATAACGTTGCAAGCATCTTGAGTTGTATTTTGTTTTGCTGTGTAATGTATTTTACGATTTTGCTGAATCATAAAACCGAACATTACCTAGGGCTAAATACCTGCGACATGTTTCACTTTATCATATCATCTATTTTACCTTATGGTATTCTCAACTAAAAGCTGCTTTCTGTTGTTTAGTATTGGCAGCAAAATTTCAAAGCAGAATTAGTATTTTTATTTTTTACCAGGCACATTCGACAGTGGAGACACTATCCATTTCACTTAAAATTGGAGACACCCAGATTTAACTGAAATACATGTTTTGAGCTCATTGAAGCACAAAAAGTAAAAGATGTCTTTAGAAAACACCCGTAGATGGAATTATGTATCTCTCGACGAACAGCCTAGCTTAAAAACGAAATGTTCAATAAATATTAAACTTGCTATTTAAGTTCTCCACATACTAAGGATGCAACACAAAAACTTTAAACAAAATTCTTACACCCTAAGCCAAACTTTGTTTTATGAAATGTTTCAAAAGTTTGTGTCTGTAGAAAAAAAGAGTCGCTGTTTTGATTAAAATATTTGGCTTCATAACACATAAAGAGTTTCTGGTTATAACTGCTAAACCCTAACAGATAGAAAAATGATAAACGCAAAAATATGGACCTCAGTAAAGGTCAGAGTTTATTTTGTCAACCTTTCTTCTTGGTGAACTTAATAAAACTAAAGTTCTGTTGCCAAATGGTGACTGACAGCATATATTTAAATAACTTGTTCTTTTGTTTCTTGCTGCTTTAGTAAGGAGATGAAACAAATTAGTAATTTGCTCTTATTAGAGGGAACTTGTGCTCCGCACATAGGTTATGGAGGTTAACAATATTACTGATGTAACAAAAGCAAATTAAGCTAAACTTTAGCAGAAGCGCCCTGAAAATCAATCACATTTGCATCTGCAAGCACATTTATTGATCTCAAGGAAACCGCATCAGTACAACTAGAGAGAAAGAAAAATTCTGATCATATGAATATTAGGTGAGGACACTATATCGGCGTTATTTTTAAATATGTTGTTGCGTATATGGGTTGAGAAAGATCTGGAAATTACGATAATCATGGTTATTCAAAATTCATTTCCTGTACCTTGAGTTTGGACAAAGCTGGTTTTCGATGGTTAAGCTTAAATTATGCTGACTGGCAGAACATGCACTTTGCACTGGTGAATCACACAACCTGGTGATCAAGGAAAATAATGCACAGGTGGCCAATAACAGGTCTCATCATCTTCTCAATGATGTAAACAATGATTGAACAAGCTGGTGTAATATTTGGGAGGAAAATAATAGCTAGCGTGGGAATTGCTGATTTGGCTAGTAACTGCCATTTTGGGTAGGACCCCTATTTAAATTCGGTTGACTTAGTGCACGTGGGGACTTTCTGATGGACCCTAGCCCGGACTTCTCGTACACACGGCTAACCCCAGCAATCAGTTCCTGTAAGTCATCCAGCTCCATAGCCATTCCAGCAGCGTTAATGATTTTTAACTAACGGCTCCCGAAATTGCTCTAGACGACTCCGAAATCCCTTAGGACAGGTAATTTGCAAACATTAAAAAATTCGTCAGAATTTACTGCCATAGAACAAAAATTTTCCTTACGTCCTTCGATACTATATCAACATTATTTTTAAACATATTAATAACAACAATAAAGTAAAATTATTGTATAACACAGTTGAAGGCCACCGGAAGCACATTTCTACCTGGATAAAATACTGGCAGGTACAGTCATTTAAAGCAAGAACCAAATGCAATTGTAATAAGAAGCATAAGCACTACATAACGTAGGATTTTTTCTCCTATTGCCACTGCCTTTAACTGCAGTGGTCACACCGGTGGCCGTTCTCCTTTTTAGAACATTTCGATGGTGTTATCTCGTAGACGTTGGGTTGCTGGTACGTACTTTGGATGTTTCCTTTTTTAATCATTAGATCACGCACATATTCACACTCTCATTCATACTTCCAGACTCTTGGTTGGAGAAAAATCCCTCTCCCCAATCGGGAATCGAACCCCAAATCCCTAGCAGAGCAGGTAGGTGCTCCACCGACTGAACTACAGGGCCATCTCGAGATAGGATTGTTATTATGGAAGAAAATCACATTATCTGATTGATTCTGTGCAAATGCTTCAACCAGTGACTATACTATATCTTTGATCTTCGTGGACCCCAAGACAAATGCACAAAATAATACATGAGTTGACCAGATTCTGTTATAGCATATTCAAAGTAGAACATTCTAAATGAAGAATTTGCCGCTATTTAATGGAAAGAACATGACCACAGTAGGAATTACTGTGACAGTTTTCCTTGATGTACTTAGCACAATGTGCAGCATTTGTCAGATAAACGCTCAAAATCAAAATACATGACACAGTTTGTGTCAATTGCAAAGGTCAACATAAGCAACTTTCAAACGGCTATCCCCGTAGCTCAGTCGGTAGAGGATCTGCATGCTAGGATTCTCGGGTTCGATTCCCGGTGGTGGGGGTGGGGATTTTTCTCCGACCAAGATAATTCATCTTCCCCAGGGTTAGGAAGTATGAATGACTATGCGAATATGTGCGTAATATGATTAAATAACCCAACGAATAGGAGTTAAAACCTTCGATATGTTCCAAAGGAGAACGGCCGCCGATAGGACTATTGCAGCTATAGGCGGGGTATAAATAATGGAAAAAAGGAAAAAAAAATCTTTCAAAGGATGCTTTGTCCATGTGAAGCCTACTAAGCCCAGCGCTGAACTTATTCTAATTTTATCTCCAAAAGGTTCATAACGAAGTCATTTCTATAAATTTTTAGGCTGATCAACGTAAAATAAATAGAACACCAAGCCTTTGGAGATTGATAAGTAAAGAGGGTAATACTAAAGTAGTATGATGCAAGGTTAGGCTAAATATTTGCATGCTAGGAATAAAGGTAAAAGAGAAAGCAACCAACCAAAGCACCTTTTAAACTTCGTTATTTTTGTGTTGTTACTAGCCGAAAGGACTGAAGAATATATAAGATAATTTTATGATCATGGACTGTCAGAGGAAAAAGATTCACAGCTAATCATTTTCAGTGATTTCTATTTCTTTGATGTATCATTAAAAGTTTAACTCTATAAGAATCGTTTAGTAAAATTCAGGTAGCGTCTTATGGAGTTCATTTCAGAATCGTAGCTATTGTGAATACAGCGTGGTTCATTATAAAGAAAGGATTTATCATCATAATAATTATCTTTTATCGAAAAATGTGCTTTGGTTTAATTCGACACGACAAATTACAAGGGAGGCTGTCCCTTTTACTAAGGAATAAAAAAAGCTTTACGCCAAGTTAAAAGAGAAGTTGGAAAGAAAGAAAGACAACCAGAAAAAGACTATTGGATTTTTATCCCTCTTTCGTTCTTTCATGTGCACTATAATTTTCTCTTATTTTTCTGCATTTGTTTTCATCTGCTCCTTTCTCAGCATTTAATATATGGCGGCATGATTTTTGATGTTCTTCGTGCTATTCTTCATTTTAATTTTCTTTTCTATAAGTTCGGACTTCATTTGGCGTCTTGTGAAGTCTTAAATGAAGCGCCGTGGGCTTTAATTCTGCCCCTAGGTTTTTTCTCTATATGTTCTGTTGCTTGGCATTTTTAATGGAATAATTGAACGGAATAGTGTAACCGACAAAGGGCAGTAGAATATTATAAAAACAAAAGAGTCGCATTGAAATATATTTAATTTGAATACAGCGTAATGTTGTCCCTACTAAGAAAACCAATTCATTATCCTATACCCACGTAAAAGTGTTGTATAAATATTGCTAGATTCTTTTTTCGCTTTTGATACCATTCCCATGAAAGCTGTTGTATTCAGTGGGCAGTGATTTCAAAGCTGATCGTAAAATGGCTTTGCATTGTTGAGTGTCGCTACCTATAGCTCCAATGTTGTATGTACCAGGGAAACATATGAGCTAGCACCAACATGGACGTATTTCGCTTTCTACACAAGTTTTCCTGTTTGCATTTGAATGGCCCTTGTATTAGTAATATATAAGCTAATATTTAAAGGGCCATCAGCCTGGACGAAAAACATTATATTCAGCTTGTAAATTTGAAAACCGCCAACGACATTACGCATCCGTGTCATTGCGTTAGGATTTATGTGTGTTTTCTGTGACACAGAAACTTATAAATCTCATTTATTTGCCAGTTCAGGACTTTCATTTGTGCACGTCTATACGTGTACGTAGAGTCATACTTCAGTCATCAACTTTATTTCATAAAGTTAATCTAGGTATGATTAATGAGGGCGCGCTGTAAAGGTGTGTATTTATGTGTGTTTGTGGATATGGGAAATGTTGCTGCGTTTGGAGAATTTACATTAATTAATCAAAACCTGGTGACGCAATACTGTCAGGTAAAATTACACTACCTTAATGTAACTGTCGAGATTAATGGAGTCCGTATTTTCTTCCCTAATAACGCTTACCTTAATTCATTTTTACTTTTTGGCGAACAGTGAACTGTCTAGCTATCACGATCATTAGAATATCGTTAGAAACGCCGCGGGATTTCTAGCAAATGCAAGAAATTGGGATACAAATTTTTATATTTTTATTTTCGTATTATTTAACTGTAGTAAGTAGAGGAAATATAATAGATTGAGTCACATGAACAATTCAATGCCATGGACTGGATTTGAATCACGGACCTCCTGGTTTTCGTCCAGTCGCTCTAGCCCATTGAGCTGCCATGGCCAACGTGCCGTCCTGACATTAAATTCCCTACATTTTCCCGGCAAACCACTAAGGGCTCTCGCATTCTAGATACACCGTTCGTGGCAACTTACTATCGTAAGTACATGAGTTCCAGGCTTCATTTGACTCTTATTATTTTAATTAATTGATCGCATTTAATAATTTCCTCACACTAGCCATATATAGGCTAAAAATTTTTATTAAGTCAACATGAAAAATTCAATGCCATGGCCGGCATTTTAACCACGGACCTCTTGGTTTCCTTCCAGTCGCTCTAACCCATTGAGCTACCATGGCCAACGTGCAGTCCTGACATTAAACTCTCCATTTGCCTAGTATATTTTCCCGGTAAACCACTAAGGGTTCTTGCATTCGAGGTAAACCGTTCGTGGCGACTTACTATCGTATGACTTGAGTCCCAGGCTTCATCATTTGACTCTTATTATTTTAATTAATTGATGGAAATTAATAATTTCCTCATACTAGCCATATATAGGCTAAGTTTTTGATAGACAGAGTCAACATGAAGCCCACCTCGGTAACGTAGATGGTAGCATGTCTGCCTCACGGTCAAGTAGTCCCGAGTTGGAATCTCGGTGAGGGTGAGTTACCTGGATAAGGATTATCCGGGGATTTCCCTTATCCTGAGAAGCGAATGTCGGGTAACTATAAGCTCCATGGACCCCGGGCGCATTGAGCATCATTTCATCCATTTCATTCATCGTCCAATATGACTAAATGCTGGAGGACGTAAATTAAAAAAAAATTGAGTCAACATGAAAAATTCAATGACATGGCCAATTATTACTTAAATTGGTAATTATTTAATTTTTAATTAAAATAATAAGAGGAATTATCATATTTACGTTAGATTTTCTTTAATTGTCGATAAACTTTATTGTATCCAAATACATTATGGTACTTATAGTTGTGAGTAAGAGTAATGTTACATCACTTGAAGCGTGTGTTGGGATATTGTTCAGTAACACTCCTACATCAGTTACATTTAAATAATAACAAACGTAGTGTATTATAATCACAAAACAGAAAACAAAACACGTGATATTAAATGAGCAGGTCGTGTCGTTTTCTTTCTATTCTTCTATTTTGCGGTTGTGGAGGAGAATGTAGGAAAATGCCTTGTAGCAGTGGATTTGGATAATTGGCAAGAATTTAGTGTAGTCTGGTGTAGCTTGTCCTGATTAATGTCGAGGTTTCTCCAAAACTATTCGTTTAGAGACTGAAAAAAGCATTTATAGAAAAAGTTGGTACTCATGCGTGTTTGCGTCCATGATTATTAGAATGTCATAGTTCAATAATGAAAATATGTTGCATTTCCAACGTATAATTAGATTGGCTTGGAGCGTATTAAGGACGGAGGGATTTCCACAATGAACCATTGGCCAGATTCTGGGAGGAACGGATGAGATGGCAGTGCTCTCTTGGCCTAGGGGTACAACCTAACATAAGTTCTCTGATTATTTCAGTACATTCCACTGATGAGTCGCAAAGGTTTTTAAATATAATTTTCAATTCTAAACGTGGAAATATTTTCATAATATTTGATTTTTTCAAAAATAACTGAAAAATTTGGATTCAAATTGATTAAGTGAAAAGCATTTTTCAGGCCATATATACTATCAAACGTATATCGTTTTAAAACACCTCGTACTCAAATACATATAAAGAAATACAAATTAATTCTAAATAAATATACAAGTATCAAGTATCCATCACTTTTCTATTATAGGTGTTTTTTTTTCTTTGTAGCTTAACTTTATATAAGTTTGGTAAGTTACTCTATTGTGAAATGAAGTGTACTTATATTGTAACGTTCCCGGATGCGCCAATGGCAAGTAAATTACACTTTCCCATTGAACATCACTAGAAGGGGCGGAAGCTCAGGAAGGAGATGTTGAGGCCTGGGTTACCAGGCAGGTTTGGCTTAATTTAAAATTTGCCATGTAGTTCTGGTTAAACTACTACCCAAAACCAAAAGATATTATTTATAAGAGGACAACTGTAGCTGTTACCTGGGCTAAGGTTCCTTCCTGTTCCTGGATTTATGATGTTCATCCTTAGAGATTATAGACGTGGCCGTCAGAGAATCGGGTGACGGAGATTTTGGTAACACGTGCGAGACTTCTACCGCCTGGGCCAAAACCCGGGCGTTTAAATGTGGAAACTCTGCCGAAACAACGACTGACTCAATGCTTCGTCAGTTCCGTCAGCAGGACCTTCGATCTCCGCCTAACAGCCCAGCATAACTTGCAACCCTTCGCGACCGGATGTCGCTTGTACCGATATTATTCCATCTTCCAAGCCTAAAATTTTTATCAGTTTTGTCTTTTTCAAAAATACATCAAAATATTAACGTCACAATATATTGGATTTTCTAGTAATTGATAAAGCGCAAAAGGTAAACAAAATCTTACAATTTCAAAAATTTAGATTTACTTAACTTTTGGGGGAGGGGGTAATAAGCATCTGAGATATTCCTTATAGCCTTTCTGCATTGGTAGTTCCCTATACTCAATTGTCACGCTTTACTTATGTAACCTTCAGCGAAATTTGTAATTGTGAATTAAAGTCTAGGTTAACAAGAAGCAGTTAAATAAAGGGATGCTACATAAAGGTATTAGTCCTTATTGATACTAACTAAAACGATTTTATCGATTTTTTATAAATAATGATAAATAAATGAGATAATTTTATAGTTGCCTAAAGTGGAGCCAAAATTCACAATTTCAAAACGCTTATTCCGTAGGTTTGTGAATTTACCTCACATTGCCACTTAAGTATTGCCAAACTTGTTATCACGAAAACTGGTTTATGAAATACCATAGCCTCCATTAAACAATTACTGTTACCTTAGTTTTCTTTTAATAAAATTAAAATGTAAAATGATGGAGTATCTCGCATATTACGTTATATAATATTGTAGCAACAAAAATTTGTAATCACAATGTTACTCACTAGCTCGATTGTTAACAAAATTTCTGTGCGATGACTGTTTAAGAATGGGCGCTTACTTTGTGTATTCTTCATCAAGACAAAGAGTCTAATAAACAGTTGTGCAGACGGTTCAATCAACATAGGGTTACCCGAAATTTGCCTTCAGAAACTTCTGAGAAAATCTTGTGAAGATATTTGGTTACAAAGTAAGTTGTAGCTAGGGGCCTTCGGTTTGAGGTAATCACGCTTCTCTTAGAGCATACAAATATTGACAACTTCCCTTGTTTTTGCCAATGCAAACAGTATAGTTCGGATGTGTGAAGTGGCCGCGCCACGACTGATTAGTTAGACCGCTTGGCTCTTACCTAGATGGCCCGGGTTCGATCCCAGGCGACCGGAAATTGGGATTTGTGGTGAACAACATGGTGCCGGAGTGGGTTTCCTCCAGGTTTCCTTGCTTCCCCCACCAATTGCTCCATCATTTCATTCATCCCAGGCGTTGGGCCGACCCCCAAATCTCGATCTCATCTATCAGGTCAGTATGCTTCGGCTCCCTGGCGATGAAAAAAAGAGTGCAAAGTATGAGAAATGTAAGAAATATGTAATAGCTTTAGTTGTATTCAAAGTTCTATATCGTCATTATTTCAGATTATCATTGTAACAGGATTAAATACTATAAAATACTATTAAATGCTATATATTGAAAGATCAAATTGGTTTGAAATTTTTAGTAATAACATAACGTTTTACAATATCCAGTATTATTATTACTAATGCGTACATCCAACATTGCTGTCACGTTTTGTTTCCTTCTGGGTCATCTGATTAAAACCTCCATTCCCAACCATGATGGATCACACTTAAGATGCCATTTCTCTTGTGGAAAAGTGGCAATTTCAGAAGCTTGCACCACTGAAGTAGGAATTAACTGCAGTAAAATGATGAGCGGATCTCAGAATGTAGAAGCTGTCATCATTAGCTTCTAGAACTGACAGTGACGGAACGGAAATAGCGAAAGATCCGGAGTTCAGAGTTCTTGGATAGATTAACGTTTTTAAGAAAGTCTATGGTGGTGTTGAAACTCCTGCGCGAAGGGACATTTCGTAGGACTGGTATGCAAGATGAGAATAACTGAAATTAAGACATTACGTTTTTTTTATTAATTTTAATAGCAGTGGTTGTGTGACCAAGACCACTATCATCACAAGATTATCAGATATAGCTAATTGTATCAGCTATTAAATTTAGTCTTCATTTTTTACTGAGTGGAGGAATCGTATGACATGTCATTTATTGGGTATAAATTGTGTTCTCACTTTTTCAGATCTTTGGTCATATTTATGGTTATTTACAGGATAATGTCATATTCGGTCATATTTTTGGAATTACTATAGTGTATTCAGCAGCCGATTAGAAATAAGTTAAAGCAATATCATGTCTGTATAAATCCCCACTTACTTTTAGAAGGTTCTGACACCATGCTTTGTAAGTGTGTAAAATTAAGAAACTTTGTTTCAGAGTTTGGAGAGAAGGTACTGCTGGTGTTTGATTGTATCCTAATTACAAGATGTGTTGAAAAATATAGTATGTAATACTGACTGCAGGATAAGGATTTCCATTGATGAAACGAGTGACGTAGATGGGAGATATGTGGCCAGAGTTATTGTTGGGATTCTGAAAGATGTTAAGCCTAGTGAATTAAGAATTACAGAAGCTATTTTATTCTGCAGAAACAATTAGAATGTGTTTCTGTATGAACAGTTCTTAATTGTTAATTGAAGTTTAATTGTCAATTAGTATATGATTAATAAAACTCATTTACTTTTAAATATAATTTTTTTCTCTTTAGGACATATATGTTATCTTTTGCCATAAAGGCGAACAGTTCTTAATTGTTAATTGAAGTTTAATTATATGACTAATAAAACTCATTTACTTTTAAATATCATTATTTTCTCTTTGGGTCATATTTAAGTTATTTTTAGCCATAAAGTCAAGCATGTTTTCTATTTTAGGACATATAAATCCACCCCTTAGTCATTATATTAAGTATAGTATGTTCTAATATAATACTAATTGTTATTCTGTCATAGCCGACTTAATTTTCCCTTCACCTTAGACATGTTACAGAAAGTTCAATAACAGTCTCGAATTATGAATGAGGCATTTAAGGAAGTGATGACTCGCCTCAAGGTTGTTGTGACACAGTCGCGGGAGAGGTAAGCAGAGAACAGCTGAGAGTGTTGTTGTAACGAGAGCTGATGTGAACTGAACGCTGTTTATTATTGCTATCGACCTTGGTAGATTGTGTGGTGTATGTGACATAAGGTTACGTGACAATTGAACTGCTACTGTGAGTGCACTTCTACGCAAATAAAGAACGTTTGAAATATTTGCAACTCGGACTTTTACTTCTACGAACGCACAAAGTTATAGTATTTACTAAACTGTATTTTTGTATTTACTAAATTGACTGTGGATTCGTAGAACTAAAGTCAGGTTTGCAGAAATTCAAAATGCTCTTTTTTTGCGTAGAAAGACACTTGTACAACTCTGACATCCGCAGAATGACGTAACACACACAACGCAATCTCCACACGTACACAATGTCAATTTACACGTCCATAAAGGAAAAGAGCACGAAAGGAGCACGCTTAATCGTGATGCTGAATTTCAGTTCAACTCTTCTTGGAAACCGGCCTTAAAAATGGAAATCCATCGAATTAAGAAGCAAAGATCAATAGAGCTTGATAATCAACTTAAGCAGTTACTTTTCTTTGATACAATTTTCTATACTCACGCCATCTCCTGATCTGGCATTTAATTTACTGAAAACAGTTTTTTGTTTAGTAATGCAAATTTTGATAGTGTTTTGTCGTTGTTTATAGTTGTGTTATATCCAGTATTTCATTTGTGGTTATAACGTTTATTAAATATCCTGGTGATGGGAGAGATGCACACTCCCGAAACGTTGGTATCTAATCATCTTTTCGCCTGGCTGGCTGCCCGTGAAGTAAGTGAGCATATTCGTCGCCAGGAAAGCTTCAGGTCTTATTTTTAGAGACTATCTTGAAAACCCGTTCTGGGTTCAGTAGTTCAACTTGTATGCCTGGTGGTACATCGTTGCCACCTCGCGAGTTCTCGTCCTTGATTTAGCCGTTTAAGACAGTTTTAATTACTTACTGTTCAAAATGGCAAGAGCTCTTAGGTATCTTAATTGAGATGCACGAGACGTAGTTTAACCAAAGTGTAAATGAACAGTTGTTTAATAGTATGTCACTTTGGACGTTACGGATGAGGCGTGTCTCTCATTTTTTCCTAATTTTTGGCAGCCAAGCCGTGCTCTAAGTACAAGAATCCGCCATTTTCTTTTTAGCTGACGTTGTTACTGTACTCATATGTTAGGTCCATTTTTTCCGAGGCGTTTACTGAATTACTTTGCCATGAGCAAAGAGTTTGTAAAAATACCAGAATTTTCTCTCAGTAAAGGAGTGGTGTTTCTTAGTTGTACTTTAGAGAGCAACACGTCTTGTCCCTTAAACTGACATTACTCTGAATTTTGCGCATTCTTATTTCTCAGAACATCAAGCAATACAATTTGGTAAGCGCAAAACTGGACTAAGGCTGACATGCTGTTTGATGGGTAGCCTACATTCCAAAAAATAAGTCGCGGCTGACTCAAATGATATAAAACGAAATATTATATAGTTTTAAGATAATACTATTTTACCGTTCATGTATTGTTGAGTTAAAAATAATTTATTAACAAGTATACTGGAGTGTACATATATTCGAGTGTATTGTTCGAGGAACTCATCAGGCAAGGGTGTTATTATAACATTATTATATGTATTATTATATTTCATCAACCAGAGTCTATAATATCAGGATTTAATGGCGTTATTATTGTAATTATTGCCTTAGGCGTGATGATCCACACACTTTCGTGCCCGACATATTACATTAATATTCATGAGTAATTAATTTTATATAGGACAACCATACCGCCCACTATCACAACTAACTTCCAAAATGGGCATTCAAATTTTGGAGTTAAAATATTTTAGGATCTAACATTGCATTTAAATAACTTAAACTTCAGAAAAATTTGGAGACGCAATTAAATAAGTTTTCACTTAAGATGCGTTAGCATTTAAACTGCATTACTGTGCAAAGTATCAGAAAGAATATAAAGCATACAGTTTATTGTAAATAAACTTGCATAACAGAGTGACGTTCGCCTACTAAGAAGATGAATGACACGCGACTGCCAAAATAAGCAGACGTTAAATAATTACAGGTTATTTCCTATGTGTTATTATTAATTTATTTGGAATGAAGATTCTTCCTACACGCGACCCGGTCCCTGGGACTGAAATTTCTATTTTCTATTTTTATATGCCTACAAACTTCAAACTTCGCCTGCCTAATGGGTTTTATATTAGAAAATACCACACCAAATTTTAGTAATTTCTGATCATTATTTTTGAAAAAAAAAATTTAATTAAAGTTCGTGGCAGTATTAAAGCTAATGCATGTACGTCAATAACCATGCTAGTGGAATAACTCTGTTATTTCTTCATTCCTACTAACTATATAAACAACTTCAGTTTCTGTGTAGAAGAACAATACATTACTTTTAGGAAAATTCTTTTTAAATTTTGTGGTACATTGAATTTAACTTTTAGTACACATTTTTATGCCCGACGCTTTATAGCGTCTATGTGGCTGACCTTCCCACTGAACAGCGCGTCAATATAGCACAGACAGAAATCCACGCAGAACCTCCAACCCCATACAACGACACCTTAATCTCCTCTAAGAATAGTGCACGCTTTGGCGATTGTCCATCAACAAGGAGAAAAGCCAAGCGATTTTCTTCACCAAGCGCCGCTTTCCCGCCAACTTCCCCACATTCACCTATTTTGGGCTAAGGATTCGGTGGGAGAATTCAATCAAATACTTGGGAGTCAAGCTGGATAAGGGCTTAACTTTTCGGGAGCACATCCGGGAGCTAGCACATCGGCCGTGTGGTGCCTCGGCATCGCTATACCCTGTGTGGTGGTCCGCGATGTCTGTTTCCCTAAAGTTGCGCCTCTTTTTGGCTCTGGTCCTCCGTCATGCTCTACGCGTGTGAAGTCTGGGACATGGCCGCAGGCAAAATCTGGCACAGAATAAATGTCTTCGGATTATTTATTCTGTTTGCAGAAGGTTCTCCGTGAGATTACTTCACGAGGCTTCATCCCTCCGTTATGTGGAGGATGAAATTAGGCGCCTGGACTCCAAATTTTACGAGAGTTCACCTCAACATTAGAGCGCCCTTGTCAGTTCCCTTGGAAACTATGTACCACGTGAGCGTCGCTTAAAGTGATATCGGCTACCCCGCATGGCTTGCGGACACTACCGGTAACCATGAGACATCCATTCCTGCCTAAACAAAATTTCAATGACTCAAAATTCTTGTCTGGATGCTCAAATTCTGCTTATCCTCTTCCTAGTTGATTTACTTATCCACCAGCGGTGTACGATGGCCGTAGCATCCGATTATTCAGTCATCGAGGAGCAACATGCTACCTTCTTTCTTCCCATCTACATAATTCTCACCCGACATCCTGCAACATCCACATCCCGCCACTGCGTGGTTAAGCTCTTTTCAGAGCAGGTACACGACTTGACCTCCTTCGGGCTGTTCCACAGCCTGCCAACATGCTCTCTCTCTCTCTCTCCCTCTCTCTCTCTCTCTCTCTCTCTCTCTCTCTCTCTCTCTCTCTCTCTCTCTCTCTCTCTCTCTCTCTCTCTCTCTCTCTCTCTCTCTCTCTCTCTCTCTCTCACTCTCTCTCTCTCTCTCTCTCTCTCTCTAGTACACTTTTGCATTTATAATTGTTTTACAGCCAAATGAAGTCTTAAATCTTATAACCTGAAACTGATGTTGTAGACCCATATATGGAGCTCAAAAACATTCAGAGCCATAGCTCTAAAACTAAAGCAGCGGTAGCAGATATTAAATTAAGAATGCAAAGTGGAGAAAAATTAATTTTTCTAAACATATGCACCAAAATTAGTAATAACACTGTCTTGCACACTATTTACAGTGTACTTCACATTATTTACACTGTCATCTCTACTGCTATGTACACTGGTGTTCAAAATTTGCTTATTATTTTCACTAATGTAGTCTGCTATTTAAATTACCATTTATAATATGTACTATACATTGTTTGCACCTGGTTCTTGAAATGTTGCAAAGTTCTCCTGGCTTTTACAAATGTAGTTTGAATAGCATTAGCATGTGCGTCTATGTCCATTTGCAAATGTGAAGCTGAAATATTCGGTGTTCCTCTATGTCCAACTGTACACATGAAGTGGAAATCTGCTCCCAATTTTTGCTTCTCCATCTAGCTGCACCACGTTTTCTTACAGCTTCCTTCTTTTCGTTATATCTATTCACCGGCTTATGCCAACATGATGAAACAGCATGCATTATGCTGTTTATATAGTTAACAATACACTACGCAACAGGAATAGCAAATAACTTGCATACACACCTAATTCATTATTTAAAACCAACTGTTGACAAAAAGCACATTTCTCTCATGGAAGTCGCCATTATACATTGGAGCAAACACAGGCAGTCAAAACAAGAATGCATCTACAAGTATTCGCTCAATTTATAGCAAAGAACGTAGAATAATCACAGATATTCTGAACAGCTTCGTATTTTCTTAGGTGCTAAAACACTGAAAGTGTGCTGACGACATTCTATATGACATTTATGATTGATGTTTTCTGATTAAACACTTTGTATTGAATAGATAGTAATATTTTACCAAACTGTCTCTAGATAGCAGCACTATGCTATGCCGCAAGATTTTAACGCAGATTTAGAGAAAATGCTGCCGAAAAACGGTCAGCTTTGACAAAAACAGGCCATCATGCTGGATAAGGAAGAAAGGGGGCATTTAAATGGCCACGCCCCAAGCGTTTAAAGCCTCCGTCAGACCTTTAAAAATGGCGGAAATAAAAAACTGTTACCATAATTCAATAAAGGAAGGTTTGGGGAACGTCTGTATGTATAAATCTAAAAATTGTAATTTTTGAGACTTTTGGGCCATTTTTCAGTCCCAGTGTCGCTTATCATGAAAATCTACCGCCAAAAAGCTACGGAAACTTTTTCCAGGCAAACCTAGGTATACTCGCATTTCATCTTAGGACATTCTAAATGCAATACAGCATCCGGCTGACTCAGATTACTAGTCAACATCGTGCCATCTCTCGTAGCAATATGGACAAACAGGAAGTTGATAACGTGAAAAGTATCGCACTACCTTGTTCTCATGAATTAGCAGAAGTAAGGATTTATGAATTAGGAAAATGTGCAAGTGAATCCAGACTCAGCGGCGGTACGTGCCGGAAGATAACAGCGTGCTGCGCGAAAAGATCCATGCGCCGATATTTCTTCATGGTATAAAGAGAATTTATACTTCTTCTCGCTTTTTGCTCAATTATTAGATCGGGTATCGGTCGCCCTTTCTTCACCTATTCTTCTAATGCTCGCTTTGAAAAGAGAGTTTTCAGAAGTTCATTATTTATTGGTAAACTTTTTGTAATATTAAATTACTCATACACTGAATAAAATAAATTTATAACAGGTTTCACACTCACGCACAAAATAAACTGCAATCAGCTACTAAATAACGTTACACAAAGGAATACTTGGATACAATATGAGCATGCGAACCCTGCATTTGTTTCGGGGGACTCCCAATATAGCCGCGGGAAGTGTGTGTCGTGCCATCATGATAGCTGCATCACAAACAATCTGCCCTGCGATTAAATAACCATTAGTTATTGGATATGTTTACGTAAGAAGGATGGAATTAATTTCTAAAACTAAAGTAGAAAATAATTATAGATTGTTAAATGATTTTCAATGCATTTCAAGTTCTACAGCTGTAACTATGAGTGTTGGTGGCCATGCTTCACCCTGCAGCGAATGATCACCGCGCAACCACAAGATGCAGCACGCATTTGTACGAAAACCTAGGGAACTTAGGACATCAGGGACGCAAGAGGGCAAGGCTGTACAGATGTATTATTTTGTCTTGACAGGAATCCTGCGCGGTAGGGATGAGTAACAAATGTGTTGGGGATAGTCAACTCTCGCCACAATACGTCACACGCGTAAGATTACTAGAGGGGAGTAGGCTGCAGAGGTTGACTAAAAACTAAGCTTACCTTTTACAAGTCAAGGCTCATCCTCGAAGATCTGCGTAGCCAGTATTGCAGTTCTAAATTAAGGCAGCAACTCCGCTGATATCAAATGGCGATTCGTCGTCTGCATCCTCTGTCTGTTGGTGTTGTTCTAGCCCATCTTCATCTTCTTCATACTGATCTGCTTCACCATCAATTTCGTCCTGTTCCTGTCACTATCACCACTGCCACAATGTAACTGAATAACTAACTCTTCTCCTGCATCTAGAAGTTCCTCGGTTCTCATATATTCCACTTCGACTTTCCTTACATGTTTGCATGCTTTTTGCCATTCTTCTACTGTTATTGATTTCATTTTTTCATTTGTAAGTTTAATTATATCATCCATTTTAAAAGAAACGTTATGTTTGGAAACCCAGTTTTTTAGTGTGGCCCATATTAGTTCTACGGGGTTAGTTCCGGATGGTAGGGAGGTAGTCTTAGGACTGTAAGACTGTGCCCCTCAAGTACGATATTTTATCTATTTTATAAGAAGGTGCTGGTTTTAGGAGTAGAATAAGCTGATAAATTTTAGGGTTTCTTAGGTTAGAAAAAATAAGTGTTTTTGAACCCATTTTCAGTCAGGTGTCTCTGTAGCCAGGATATCATTTGATCTCTTCTAGAGCGTGAATTTGGATGTTTTTCAATTTGCTCTTTGTGACATGGGGATTATCTGTAACTAGCACAGATCTAGGAGCCAGGTTATGAATAAGCTTTTTGGTAATTGTTATAATTCATATTGTCGTGGTAATCTCCGCGCTTTTATTGGGCCTTAAATCGTACATAGGCATTTGGAACAAAACCTAGTTCTCCAGAATCCACGATTACCAACTACTGGACTTTCGACGTTGGTGCAAAGAGTCCTTGTAACGAGTTATCACTCCAGGCATATGGCGTTGTATATACTGTGTTGATATAAACTATATTGCGACCTTCATTGCAGTATCTTTTAATATCTTGCAGATATTTAAATCTTTTTGCCCGTATGTTATGATGTTCCATTAAAATTAGTCTGTCGCGTTTGCATTTATTCCATCTAAGTCCTAGCTTCAAAAGAACTTTTTCTTAATGTTGAGACACTGCCTTGGGAGTCAATGGAATTTTGAAGCTTCATAAATACTTTATTCAGTGTTGGTTGTTTTTTTCTGTGATGTAAAAGTTACTGACAGTTCGCCTAACTACTTCTTCATTAAAACCATCCAAATTAGATTTTGTGCATATTCTAGATTTTTGTTTACCTGGGGTAGAAAATGACGTCGTTGCACCAGAATTAATGGTTTTCGTTTCCCTAATACTGCTTACAGACACACCTGTTCCCCCTGATACCCTTTTCCAGATTTTCAGAGAAGGCCCCGACCCACGTTCCTTTTTCATAAATGTATACGCATTGCTTATTTCTTCTCGTGTTTGTGAATGTAGCACCTTATTTCCTAATTTGCTGCTAGGAGGCGCCATTTCTAAATGCTCTCTTGGAACCAGGAAATACGCACTTTTTTTTACACAAGGTGAAGCTACACTCGGTAGCTCTGCACCTGTTTACTTGCTCGCAACTGATGCCGAACAGACCTGCCCTCCCCTCCAGTTGCAGTTCTGAAGTGGACTCGTCCAGATACCACTGAGCATCTCTCCACACTTTTCAAGATAAAAAAATATATCTATACGCATGCGCAATACTGAGCGCGTTGAAGTCAAGGATGGGTTCCATTAGTTTTGCAGGTGTTTTCCATGGATCAAGAATTCATTATTGGTCGTACTCGATTTCTTATACTTACAATACTGCGCTAAAATTTCTACAATGCGATTTATATAAGAGAAAAGAACGTAACGACGAGCCGCCCCAGGATAATATGTTCCTGCCATGGAGTGCCGAGGCATCCGTGAACACTTCTACCCTGAAAGAGGCTAGCAGATGAGCGATAATGTGAAATGATAATGGAGATGAAATTGAGGTAAAGGAATTTCGGGGGATGCTGTTAACCTAACTGCAGCACCTCAAAATTTCAATGGGTAAGGTAGGCTGGCCACGGGAAGCGAACCCGGACCTACCTAACGCCAGCCACAGATAAAACCGCCACTCGGTGGTAAAAATTCCACTCGGTGAACCAATCCCTCAGTTTAAACGAATAAATGGTTTTCACTCTTTGATAACTTATCCGTTTAAATTTGGTGCATACCGGCTTCATAAACACAAATACGTTGTAATTCGTATTCAAAATGAAATGTAACTATTTGGTTTATATATAAATATCTGCAGTTATAGCACATATTTTATTCTTTTCACATCTAGAACTGTCCAAAGTTGTTCCGTTCATATTTCGCCTTTACGTCTAACCCAGCTATTCTACTGACTTGCTAAAACTTTCTCGTTCTGCACTTTCAGACGACCGATTTTCCTAACACGAAATATTTTGGACTCGAGCTTTGGGCAATCGCATAATAAACAAAAAGGTTCGCTTTTGCAGCTCCCTGCGCCCCAAAAGTGTACACGCGTATACAAACGAAGTTAAAATCAAAGGCGTATGCCACTCTGCGTCGAATGTATATATATTACGCATGACCTATTCCACAGCGAGGCCCACAGCTCATATCGAATGTTCTTATGCTTCTGGAAATACACGAAAAACGCTAAAGCCTGTTACGGCGCACAGATGACCGCCCACTTGCACTTGTATTTTACACGCTCTACGAAGTACGGGCTTCGGAACAAGGTAATCTTCTAACCAGATAATATCCGAAACAACGGCCGAATGTTCCATGAATAAAATACATCGCATTGGGAATAATATCGTGTACAGTACATAGGTAGCTGAAGCATTTAGCATGGGGATTTTCACTTACTGAAAATATTTCAAAAGTTATGAGGTGTTGTTTAGTTCGGTTTTAAAGCAGAATTTATTTGTTTTGTAGTTCTACTGTAACAGAAGCAGAAAGGGAGTTTTGAGGTACATGTTTGCCTCTGTACTAATTTTCTTCTATGATGTGATTAAAAAATATACATTTACCAGAAGCATATAGTAAAATATAATATTTGCTTTGAAAGCTAATAACACTGGGGAACAAAAAAATATTTTTGTATGCTTCGAGCTTCACGAGGCAATTCCTACTAATTTTGGGTTGAGAAAAACAAATATAACAATGAAAAATTTTTATTAGCTCTAGTTTTTATGATATACACAAGGATTAATTAACATATATTAATACATATTAACGGATTGAGAGAAAAGGATACATTTTAATTACATATATACTAACAACAATTAAAGTGCATTTGATTTGTTTATCTGGTTATTACATGCTAAGAGTTCTAAATTGCTGGAAAACTACTTCGCAGATAGTCGTGTCTCAAGAGAATCATATGGTGGCCTATTGACTTCGTCGTCTTTTAGCTTGCCTCTTGTGATGGAGTTCCGCAGAATCCCTATACAAAGACCAATAGTAATCTGCAAGCATTACTTCATTCCAACGGCCCTGATATCTTTGTTCCATAACAGAAATGTCCTGATGGAATATCTCCCCATGTTTATCACTAACAGCTCCACAACTAGGAGGGAAAAAGTCTAGGTGGGAGTGGAGAAAATGGATCTTAAGGGACATGTTGCATCCAAGGTTACGGTATATTTGAAGGAGCACTGTCACCAAATGCTTGTAGTTGTCATCTCTTTAGTTGCCTAAAAATCCATGAGCAGCTCCCTTGAAGGCTTCCCAGGCTTCCCCTTCTTTCCCCTCCAAAATTTGGACAAATGCAGGATTCCTAAGAAGTTCTGTTATTTGTATTCCGACAAACATGCCTTTCTTAACTTTGACATCACTTAATTTCCAAAATTTCTCTCTGATTGTGTTTTGTTATTTGACCGGTGTGCCAACTCCCAAAAAGTTCCCCCAAATTTAAAATCTTCTCTCTAAAAATGAAATGTCACTTTATCTTAAAAACAAGAGCTACTCTATCCTTTTATGGTGATTTTTGAATTCAGCAGATGGAAATACATGTAAATTCACTATTTTAAAGCACAAAACATTTTCATTGTTACCCAGTGTAATCAATGAAACTGCTTTGAAGTCCACTACAATCCTTACATCTGAAGTAAATATAAGACATATCCTAACAAGCCCTTGGGTAACAGTCTTAATATTTTACTAAGTAATACTTATATGTGCAATTGATTTAATTTGATTAATTTATTTGGTTTAAACAGGAAAAAGCCGAAACAGGGAGGACTACATTAAATCTGAACGCCAATGGAATTCCTTCACCATGGCAATCGCAATGAAAGCAACAGCACATAAATCTCCATGCTGAATTATTTATTATTATTAAGCAGATTTTCTTTCGCAGTAAATATAGAAAAGAAAAAAAAGAGATGCCCAGTCCTGGAAATAAATGAAAGATGTATGAAGCACTGTGTGCTGATCAGTAGCTTTTTGCTGTGCCTTTACCTACACAGAGAAGGAATTGTGTTTCAGCCCAAAATTAGCTTCTGATATTTCACAGCATAATACTCCACCGACGTAGGTTTTGAGGTTCTCTAATTGAAACATTTTTGGAATCTATTTATGTTAGTGTAAGTGTAAGTGTGCGTGTGTGTATGTGTGTATCTATGTGGGTATGTCCACATAGCTCCAAAACTAAAAGCTCATGGAATACCAAATTTCTCTTTCAAAAAGGCGAAACAAAGATTGTCAAAAACTAAAAGTCAACTTTTGAATATTTGAAGAGCTTTCCAAGATTCTAATATTTTAAAAAAATGTCCAACGATTTTGATGAAAACATCACGTGGTTAAGATATTCTGATAATTAGGCAGCGGATCCCAAACACTTTTAAATGGATATGAAGTTTACGAGTCTCGCAGAATTTAACTGTTGACGTTAGTCAAGGGGACAACATGCTGGGATAGTCCGGTTCGCAATGCGTGGCTTAAAACTGCTGCTCGCCATGCAGGAAGATCTGTCTTCCAGGAAGTGATAGGTGTTGGACATGTTGTGTTAAGGGGGGACCGAAGTGCTAAAAGTGATTTTCTAAACTACTAAAGCTAGAGCCTCAATTTTTCTACTGATATTACTAGTAACTAAGGAAGTATGTGTACCAGTTTTCATTCCAATATGTAACTGCATTCTTGATATATGAATTAATTTATAAAATTATATTACGTAAAATAAAATAAAATATTCTTTGACAGATATTGCACAATAAATCTCATTTTATACAATTAAATTCCTTAATACCTTAGTAACAAATTAAAGGATCAGATTTCTGAAATTTTGCATAGTTATTTTTTAAAAATTATTTTATGTGTCAAGGTGAAAAAAAAAACCTCCAAAAATCAGTGCTTGGTCACAATAATTATTTTTTATAAATTAAGTTATGACCAATATCAAAATTCCCATACATCAGTTTATTTCACAGCTTTTGAAGTGTAATATTTACAATGTTCGGAGCCCTAGCTGTAATATTGTGTGAAAAGATAGATTTGGAATATGGAAAGATAACAAAAAACCGGAACTGGTGAAAATAGGCTTTTAAGTTTTGCATGCAGTTTACATGAAAAATATATAATTTCTTTACATTAGAAAGTTCCAGAAGGGTAACTGACACGTTCTTCCATCCTAGTAGTCTCTTGAGCCTTAGGTTTTAGATATATTTACTAAAATTTTAGTCTAGTTGCACATTCCACCGCTAATTCAGAAGCAAAACCAGGTTCAGACGTTTGTGAAAACAATGTGGGCATGCCTAATCTTTTATCAGTTCTTCCACCTGATCAAAATCTTAAATAATATATTTGTTCTCACCTAAGTCCTCCTCTGGTATATAAGACGCCTCCACCCACAGAAGAGCCAGGCCATCACCTTCTCTCGAAGACGAATAGCGGATCTTCCACCAATTCGTCTAGTTGGTGAGGACGTCCATTGGAACAATTATGTTAAGTATCTTGGTGTTCTACTCGACATCAAATCGACGTGGAGAGACCATATTACATATGTGGCTAATAAAGTTAGCAAAAGAATGGGTATGCTCCACCCTCTCTATAACCGACGATCGGTGATGTCTCTGCCTATAAAACTGCTCCTGCATAAGCAAGTGCTCCGGCCAGCCATCACATACGCCAGTGAAATATGGGGAATAGCAGCCAAGTCTCACCTACACCGTCCTGAAATTCTACAATTCCGATTCCTCCGCATTGCCACAGACTCCCCTTGGTACATCCCCAATCTAGTTATCCGGTGTGACCTACGTATCCTCCTTTCACGTTCCTTCTATCAAAACCTCTCCCACAACTTCAACTCCCTCATCCACGGTCTAGGTAAGTACGACATCGATCTTGGAGAGCGCTACAAACGCCCGAGACTGCTTCTACGCACATGAAATAATACATCAGATGGCTTATATATAACTCCAACCTCATCTTCTGCTGCATATTATCCTTGCTTACAAAACACTCCACTGCCAGTAGAGGGCCTATCCCTGATCTGGCTTGAGACCGAAGGTCTCAGATCACATTCAGATCTTCAATGTCCAGTCGTGTGTGTGTGTGTCTGGCATATAGGTACTGCATTGTACCTCCAATTTAGAAAGGCCTATGTTTTTCTTTTACTTCCTGATTTACTTCAACTGAAGTGTCTTCCCCCTTCTGTTCTTATTCATTAATTTTCACAAAGCGGCTCTACTACCCTTTAACTTTGGCATTCTAAAACAGTAAAATAATGCAGTATAAATGATTATAGGTACCTTAACCACTTTAATTTCACAATTTATAATTGTTCTAGGTAGATGTACTCAAATAAATCTGTATCACAACTTACGGTGTAATCTTAGGGACAAATGGACACTTGAGTATAATAAATATAATACAGAGAGGAGAAAATCTAAAAATAATAACTTTAAGCGCCAAGTATCACTTCTAAAACACTGGAACAACAAAAGAAACATAAATAAACATTTCTCGCCATCACACAGGAAGTATATCAAGGAAACGAGTAAAGACATCTGAAAAATCACTGCCATCTAGGGGATTCATATGAAAGCTTGTTAAAATAGACTACGATGGGCTAATGCTATTTTAATGCCTATTTTAAAATAAAATCGTTCTTAGGTTCTCTTCATTCAAACATGTGGGCGTGCTATTTAAAGCATGGAGAGACATTTAACCAGCATGGAGTTTTAAAAATGGCGTCCAAAACTGGTGATGCATTCGCCCTATGGGCATGAAACTATGTAAACAAGTAAACAAAATTATGGTGCATATCTTTCAACAAAAACCCTTACTTCTAATTTTATCACGAAAATGACTAAAACAGCACATCTGCCAACCCCATTAATAGCATTACTTTTACAAGAATTATTGGACAATCTCCAATTTATAAATCAAAAGTTTTGGGTATTATCAAGAGTCATTAAAGAGCTTGAAGTATATAATTTCAAGCTATCCAAAAGCAAACCAGCCAAAAATTAACTGTCCAGTATTCGGCACAAAAATACTGAATTTTCACTGCTGCGTAATATAAGAAATAAACTAAGTCTGGGACAAACACTTTTAATTGATTTGTCCTGGTCATCTGTACCATTAACGTCATGTTAAGTTGAACAAACTTTCTTCCAGTGCTTTCATATTGTTTCAGCGAGAGGCGCAGAGAATTCACATTCGACAATTTACGAATGTACATGGTTGTTCACTGTAATTCCCGAATCGAAAACGATGCGGAGGATGGCATATTCTAGCATGCGTTGTACTTTGTATCCGTACCGGACTGTACACACACAGCGCATCGGTATACTTTTGACATGGATGTTTGCTGATGTCACGCTTGACCTTGTATAGTACCTGTGTGCGTACATTGATTGCTAAGGTGTATGCGATCCGATGCCTTCTGTTAACAAATGGAAAGTATATCTTGAATTTTCTAGGTGTCTCCTTCATTCAGTGTGATACAGAATTCAAATAGACGGACCTGCCTTCAAATTACTATATTTCTTGCACTATAATCATACTTGACCTCTGTACAGTATATAGGGTTATACATGTAAGTTTACAGATATTCAATTTGCCCTCTTCCAGCTGCATGAATAACATCTAAACGGTAGCTCAATTCATCCAACACTAGTTGAAGAATATTTTGCGTCACTGAGATCACCACCGCGATGATATGGTTTCGTAGGTAATTCAAATCTGGAGGAATAGGTGATATTTATACAGCCTCTTTCTCGAAATCCCATAAGAAACAATCGCAGTGTGTGAGATCAAAGGACATCGTCAGCCAGTACTGAGGTGTCCTGTCGTCCTTCCCCATGCCACCTATACATTGTTGGAGTATTTTAGTGGTAGTATTACAAATTTACAACATCCGCTTTCAATTACACCTAACGGAATTCAAGTACAACATTTAGTGCAGAAATTACAGCAATATGAAAGTGCGTCCGACTTGTTGAATCACCGCGTATTGCTTGTTGCATGGTTTCTATTTTCCAATAGTTTTCTCAGATGGTAAGTCTTATTTTTTCCTTTTGTTTTATTACTTATTTCCGTGCTATTCCTAATAGAAGAATATATTTTTAAAATAATTTCGTTGCAGCGACCTCTTAAAGGATTTGACTATCACTTATTATGTGTTTCAAATGGGAAGGTGCTTGTCCTTGAGTGCTACAAGGTGAGCAACCAATCGGAGTCCTGCGGTGTTGTCGTATTGCATTCCCGCTAAGTGCCGTGTGAGGAACTCCAACCTAATCAATCTGTGTGAACTACTATTCGCGCGAAGACAAAAATTCAGATTTTGCCAAAACTGATCCATGTGGAAAGTAGAGAGTAATGTATCTACCATAACCCTGAAAATCCCACATTTTTAGCTCAAATAGTTTTTTCCAATACAAATAAATAAACCACTATTACCTGTATTATTACAATAAATCGTGACCAAAGCACTGTATGAATATCATTATTGGTTGGCATGTATGCGTGTACGTATATTTGTAAATACTCGGAATTGAAACGTAAATGTGTGACATGACGTAACAAAAGAATTACTTTGAATTATCTAATCCGAGCGAGAGGAAACAAATTTCCGGCTGCCCTGGCAGAACGTGTCTGGTTACATTATATCTTTGTTTATGAATAGTTCCTAATATGTATTTACTTTAGAGAGTTCAAAGTGGTTGGTGTGTACGAATGTAAATATACTTTTAATTACTCAGAACTTAAATTTAAACTACTGACATGATGGATAAAAGAATTACTGTGAATAAGTCAAGGTATTAAAGTTCCAGAAAGAGCAAATACTTCATTTCCTGTTAGCCTGTGGAATGCTCTATACTTATGTTTATTAATGAATGCTGGATAAGAAATGTTTATTTACTCAGGAGAGTTCAGATCAATATCGTTCAGTTGTTCTTTAGACAACAGTAGAGTAAGAGTTAAATAGTGCAATGGCTTCGTGCGGTAAACTTAGTGGCGAGTCAAAAACGCTGGTATTGCGAAGTCAGGCTCCAAATAATATTTTTAAGGTGTACACCTTCTTCAATTTTTTTTTTCGGAAACAGAAACTAAAAATGTGTTATTGCAAAGAGTACCTCCGTTTAAAAACACGGAAAAAGTGTATCAGCTGTATCAACTTGCTATTGAAACGGTACACGAGGTAATACGGCTTCCACCTTACCACTGCCAATATAATGCAATTGAGTTGCTGTAAGCTCAAATAAAAAGGGTGATTGCAAAAATAAATAACACTTTTAAATTGACGGACGTTAAACGACTTGTTAATGAAGAAATTGACAAGGTAACACAATAGGATTGGGAAAACTGCGTAAGGTATGCAAAAAGCTTTCAAGAAAACGATTTTAAGAAAGAAATAGCACGTGACGAGATGTTGAACCTATAATATAAAATTTTTAAGACTTAGACTGGAATAGAAAAACAGGTAATTCAAAAGCTGTAATTATAGTTATAGTTTATAAAAATATACATAATTTGGGAAAATGATTTATCCAATTTTGATTTTGGAAACTGCAAGGTTGTAAAAGTTTGCAAAATAAAATTTGCTTACCCTTACGTCTGCGCCAAGCAGGCCTGCATGTCGTTTGAGTGTGCGAGAGAGAGAGGGAAATTTAAAAGAAGTGGGGAAACAAGCTGGCACCGCTGAGTGTGATACGCATCTGATGAGCTGGACTCCAGAACCCTTCCCATTTGAAACGCATAAACGATATTATCTCGTTTCCAATGAGTTGCAAGGAAATACTATACAAAAGAAATTCTGCAAAATTTGTTTATCAGGAATATTACTTTTTTGGGAACTGAGCAGAAAAAGCTAGGTTAATCTAACATACCAGACTTTTATGAGTGTTTTGCTATAATTATCATACTTTTATTCCAATAATTGCACTCATTAAATAATTTTGAGGACATAATTTGTTTTAAAACGTTCAGAACTTTGGGTAACATGACTTTGAATTAGAGAGGGAAAGTATAACGCTCAACTTTTCACCGTGTGGCGTATGTTATTTTCTTCGGCGTAGAAAGATGTGAATAAAGGAACACCAATTCCCAACGGCTAAGAAGATGACTTCTGGGACACAAGAGCCCACAGTTGTAGTGTATGATGTTGACGATACTTGGGGAAATAAAGAATCGAAACCTAAGTTTCCAGACGAGCGCACTGAACCACCACGGTCACATGCGTGGAGCATGATCAGAACGTCCTCTGGTGGAAAATAAAGCGAATCATAGCAGGGATCCTTTATTTGTCCGTCCATTCTGCTTGTTGAGAAAACAAAATGAGTTATAGTTGTGTAAGGAATCGAGTTTGAAGAGGCTGCACCTAGCATTTTCATTTGATGCAGTGAAGTTTGGCCCTGCTATGATTCCTTATACTCCCTTCTCGCGCTTCCTTTCTTCCAGCAACTCGCCAACATATCGGTTTCCGAAATGGTCTAATATATTTCCTCCTCTTACCTCCTCTTTCTTTCTATTACCATGGCAATCTCTATTGTGCTTTGATGATTACTTTCGGGGATATATCCTTTTCTCTCCCCTCTTTCCAAAGCTATTATGATTTTTTGTGAGTGGTCTACGTAAAAAGAACTAGGTTAGCAGTGCCTTGTAAAAATCTGCCTTCTCTAGAGTTATAGAACTTGAAAATGTGAAATATATAGCAGGCAAGGAGAGTAGCCAGAGTCAACTATATTTTCATCCAATGGCCAACCGATGTACAGGGCTGTCACATAAATAGCAGCGTTTTATATATTTCTTTGGCTCAATATAGAACACTGTTTCAAAATTCCATGTAGAATTTCCGTACAAGGGCAGAACAAAGACAGATAGAAATATACTGTCCACTGTTTTAGTAGTATAGCTTTTGCTTAAAATATATTTTTCATAGTTAATTCCGATATCTAGGGCCCGGAGTTTGATGAAATATCATCTTTTTTCTACATCTTCAGAAACAGTGCAGAGTACAATATAAACTCACTTCTCTTAAAAATGAACCAATACTGTCTACTTTTATTTTGCATATTTTTGCATTTTGGAGGGATTTTAATGCACCTTTTATTGAATTTTCTTCCGGTTTTTCTTTTAATCGTACTTCTTACGTTATTCATATGTATTGAACTTTAAAGGTTGACACCACTCCGAAAATATTCCTTTTTAGGACGGAAGTAATTAAGAAGATTAACCATCAAGCATGTGCAAGCTATTTTATCAAAGCATGCAGTATGAAAATGTTTTTTTTCCTTAAAGATGCAGTCAAATATATGGTGAAATCGGGAACCAAAGTTATATCATTTTACACCAAAGTGGTTCAAGTAACATGCATAGCGCATGCCCTTCATAGAGCATGAAAATGCTGCATTTATTAAGACACTGGGTGATCCTCAAATTAAGGGAAGTTTGGCATTTATCAGTGCCCACTTTTCAGTTTTTCAGAAGACACTTGGATGGAAAGAGATGGGACTATATTGGGTTATCAGAAATGATGAAGACGTGGAGGTACATTTGCACAAAAAAAAAAAAAAAAAAAAAAAAAAGTGGGGAAAATTGGTTAAAAAGCTTGAGAAGTGAGTGAGTGTGTGGTGTTTAAGGGCCCGTCGACAACAAGGTCATTTGGGCCCCCAAAAAAGCTTGAGAAAAAAAAAGAAATATGTATTAGTAAAGAAATTTGGTTATCATTCTTTGTGTAAAATTAAGGTTTTTCACCATTGGACCTTGGTCACTTTAAGTATGCACTCATGACGTCAGTTGAAGTAGAGAGGAGTTTTTCAAAGTATAGGAGTGTTCTTCAGCGCAACCGGTTTATTCTTCAAACCCGAGAACCAAGGAATGGAAATGGTTCATTATTCGAATGCTGAATAAGAGGGTTGTTTAAATACTGTAGCCATTTCTGGTACTTCTAAGCACACTATTATGATTGAATCTTTTCTTTAGTTTGCAAGCAATCATTTTCAAATTTTGTCTATAGTCGCTTATGAAAGCTTCATCGTGAGTTAAGATGTTCGAAATGGTATATACCATATATTTTTTTCTGATAGATCAGCCACATAGTGCCTAAGTGGGTGTTAAGTTGGCAATTGACTGTAGTGCTCTGGAATTTCAATGATTTTTCATTTAAGTGCTGTGGCATCTAACATTTTGTACTGCAAATTCTGCACCACTTCACAGAAAATAAGAATACCTCCTTAAGAAATATAACTCCTATACATTGGAATAGATTTTAACTTTATCCCCATGTTATTTGGAAGATATATATATATATATATATATATATATATATATATATTCTTAACTACACAGGTAGTCTAAAAAGTTTCTTGCCTAATAAAGATACATGACACCTCTTTTTCAGATTTTTATTTCTTTATTTTTCAACACAGTTTCCTTGTACCTCTACACACTTCTCCCAGCAATGCTCCCATCTCTGTAACCCGTCCAAATAGTACTCGGGGCTTTTCTCTTCAAAATAATTGTTCACAAAGGTGATTGCCTCTTCTTTTGACGAAAATCTCTGTCAACCAAGTGCAATTTTCAGACGAGGGAACAAAAAGAAGTCGCTTGGGGCTAGATCTGGTCAGTAAGGTGGATGGTCAAGCAGTTCAAACCGTAATTGGTAGAATTTCGCCATTGCAAAAGCTGAGGTGTGAGACGGTGCGTTGTCTTGGTGAAACAAGATTTTCTTTTTGTGCAAATGTGGCGGTTTTTCCGCAAGTTCTGCCTTCAACTTGTCAAGTAATGATGCGTAGTATGCTCCTGTAATGGTTTATCATTTTTTGATGAAAATTGATTAAAATAACTTCATGACTAACCTAAAAACCGTCGCCATCTCTTTCCCAGCAAAAAAAAGTTCTTTCTTTTTTGAGGCCGGTTCCCTCTTTGCAGTCCACTGTTTGGACTGTATTTGTTGTATCGGGCGTATAATGGTGTATCCAAGTTTCATCTAGAGTATTTAACGATCACCAAAACTTGGATCTATTGCGCCTAAACTGAGCCAACAGAGCGTTGGAAATGTTCACTCGAACACGTTTTTGATCTCACGTAAGCAAACGTAGCACCCAACGCACGAACAGCTTTCTCATGTCTAAATGTAGATTTAATATATGACAAAAAAGTTCTTTTGATATTTTCATAGCCTCTGCTATCTCCTTCGCTTTAATTCGGTGGTCATCTAGATTTGACGATGTTTTCGTTGGTAGTTTAAATTTTTGGGCGTCCCAAACGTTCATCGTCACCCAGGCTCTTAGGGCCAAGTTTAAATTCAGTTTCCCACAATTTCACTGCGGTAAATAATGTTGCAGAGTCCCCATACACAGAATATGACACATTTTTGATTTGCATAGGCATATTGCCTTTCAAAATCAAATGTTTAATGACAGCAGGATACTCGAGTTTGACGATTTTCATAAAAACACTCGCATAAACTCAGTCAAATGATTTACTTAACAACTGAGCGTCCAAAATGGCTGAAACTTTGGTGAGATGAACAAAGAAATTCACTAGCTTTTATTTATGAGGTCGGAAACTTTTCATACCACCCTTTCGTGTGCTCAAGTAATATGGTTTCCTTCTTCGTTAATTTTGTTTAAGGACTTTCGGCTATAATATCCTTTCCGGTAAAAATGAATCCACTTTATCATAAACTGTTGAAGAGAGCAAAACTATCCCTCTTTATACGGCATGCTATCTTTGACCAATAAGACGATACAAAACGATATGTTTCAAATAATCGCAACGATATATCTGGCATTTTTATCATTTGCATTGCAGATGCTCATTTATTTGCGATTATAATCTGTTTTTCCCATGAATATTCAAAGTTGGCTTAACGAAAACAATACGAAACCAAACAGCTCAAAGAGAAACAGGAACAATATATGGAAGTAGTACAATTTAGTAACTTAACTTACACTTTTTATTTATTTTCTGAAGTAAGTATACACTTTACCTTAATTATGAGGTAGGTAATTAACCCCACTCGAGTTCTGATTTTCTCTGGATAAATAAAAAGCTGTGCTGAGGTCACTTTGTAAAACAAATCCTAAGTGATGTTGTAGTACCACTTTTGGTATCGAAGCGCTTCGTGTAAGAGCACAAGTAATTTTAAAGCCACATGTTCACGTTAATTTGTTTATGTAGTTCGTTTAACAACTTTTGAGGCAATCGCTTTAAGCTGGACTGATTTGGTGTAATTCAAAGGCGGTTCTGCCTTGATGTGTTTGAATCGCCGAATCACCTATTTGTTTTTGAATAACTTACATGGTTGTGTTTTATGTTATAGAATTTAACGTTCCTTTATAAAAGTTCTCCAGGTTAAATTTTGTAATGGAACCGCTCCCTGGATGCTCGCATGTCGATAATGCAGCTATATATACTGACTAGTGATAGGTTAAATGTGGGGGGGGTTGCAAACGGACAGGCTAAGCACATTTTGCACAATGAAGGTCATACAATTTACTGTAGAGTCAAAAATATTATTTTAACATAACCACTGAACATTCATTTAACAAACTTCAAAATTATGTAATCCGGAATAAAATACATGAACAGAAAAACATTAATTAGTTTAAGGATGTAACAATGTCCGTTTGCTCCAACCACTGGGGTAAAAGGACACACTGTTAGGGGAAAACGGACACCAAGAATTTTAGTCAGTGTCGTCACTCACACAATTGTAGCAATGAACTATGGATAATTTCCACCCTCTACACACTTAACGTGGTATTAGTTTGCACAATTGAGGCACTGAACCCAATTCTCCCCTTCCTTGTAGCACCTCTGGCATTTCTTGCGCGTATCTTCTGAAGCATAGGAAAGCTACTTCTTCTTAGCACCTGTGTTCCGGGCTTTAGCTGCTGCCGCCTTTTCCTTTTCAGCACGGGCAGTCTTCCTCATTTTCAAACGATTTATACACTCCGGGCTTGTAATAACTTCAGACTTCCTCGATTCCCTTTTAGTTCCTGGTTTACCTTCAATTTCCAGAGTAGCTCTTGGAGGACTTATCTGCTCGAAGCTTGTGGAAGTTGCAGAAGCTGGAGTCTGGCCTGCTTGTGTTGATGAATTGCGACCTTCGCAATTATTCCCATTTTCTGGGATTGCATCTTGAAGAATGTCCAGCAATGCCTGATTCTGAGCATCAAGAATCTCATTTTCAATATCAGGGTCTGGATTTTCATGTTGTTTACTTTGTAAATGAACTTGTTCCGGACAAAACATTTGGTCTGGAAGACTGTTGGGAGTGATGGAATCAATTCCGGAGCTCCTGAATCCGCTGATACCACTCCCAAACAATGCTGCACGATTCCAGGCCTCTGCAAAAATTCCCCCAAATGTAACTTTGTTTATACCTTTTCCAGGGTATCTCCTGAAAGAGTCTGCAGGCATAATTAGAGAATGTCTTTAAAGGAGCAAAGAACGATACATCCAGAGGCTACATGTACAGCGATTTGAAGTTCCTTGCCGGTTCCGAACCATACCTATAAATGGTGAACAACTTGTTTTAGATAGTGAATACTGTGACTTTGTGGGCTCGTGAAATGAAAAGTCCAATTTCACCACTCAAAAATGTTCTTTATTTCTTTCGACTTACAGTTAAACACTTGCCAATTACACAGAATTACGTAATGCACACAATTACGATTTACCAGTTCGTCCGTTACAATTTCACTTGCATTCGTAATTACATACAATACTCCGATGCACGTACACAGTCTTCTCGTCGTAAACTGCACTCTTACACTGCTCGCCAAGAACTCTGACTAACTGACTGACTCACTTACTTCCCGCGTGTTGCTTATATAGGATCAGCTGCGGGATCGAGAATGTTCTAGATTAGATGAAATATCCCGCAAGTTCGAGAACACAGGTGGAACAGAAAGAGACGGCGCAGTGATGTTTTTTCTCCCAGCCGCCCCTTGTCACCACTATAAGACAAACGAGGGTGGGCGTGGCTAACACGGACCCCTCCCGCTCGCCCGCTCCCAGCTGGTTCTATAGGGTGTTCCAACAATCGGGTGACACTGCTCCCTCCTCAAAGCTGGTCGTCCCGAACAGCACCATCGTAGCGTGCCAGGCGATCCAGGTGTACCACCAACATCTTCCCTCGGGGAACCTTATGGATGCAGTAGACCACGTCGTTAATCCTCTTCACCACCCGGTACGGTCCTTACCATGGCTGCTGGGGCTTCGGGCTGCGTCCCTTGGTCCGGGTAGGACGGTACAACCAGACCAGGTCACCATGCTGGAACCCTTGGCTGTTGGCTTGCCTGCCATACCTGGTCTTCATGCGGTCGCTCGCCTTCTGGATGTTCTGGCGAGCCATCTCGTGCATGTCATGGAGATGGTCCATCAATCTCTCCACACAGTCGGTCGCTGGCTGTTTCGGTTCCGGAGCAATGTCAACGGCGAGACGTTCGAATGGCGCTCCGACGTTGTACTGCTGCATGAGACCCCGGCTCCTAGTCTGGGGGCCGCGACTCGCCGCGCACTCGTGACACTGACGGCACCATCTCTCAGTATCTGCTCGGAGCCTCAGCCAGTAGTAGCGCTGCCGTAGTTTTTCAATCGTTCGGTTCGCTCCCAGGTGTCCTCCTGAAGTACCGGCGTGCACTTCTTCCAAGACTTCCGGTACCTTACTCCGGGGAACTACCAACTGTTCTCTCTGCGTCTTCCCATCGGTTGACTCCCATACCCGGAACAGCACGCCCTCTCTGGTCTTCAGCGAGTCCCATTGGGCCCAGTACGACTTGTAGGTGGCGCTCTTCGGTGCGATGTCCACCCAGGTTGGTCTCGTCCCTGCCTCCACTTCCCTAAAAAGTGGTCCCAAGTCTGCGTCCGCCAGCTGCTCCCTCCTCAGGCCGGCGCTATCCCAGCCATCCGCAGGCACTGCCGCGAATACTCGAACTGCTGCGGCACGCTCCTTCTCCTCCACTCTTGTGCATTGGTCGCACTCTTCTGGACAGGGTCTTCGGGACTTAGCGTCCGCGTTACCGTGGCTATTCCCTCTGCGATGTTCCGAGGTGAAGTCGTACTCCTGCGGCCTCTGAATCAAACCTGCTGTCCGGCCTTCCAGTCGCGCCGTCACCATCACCTCGCTCCTCGCGGGAACAACCACGTCTTCGTTCAAGACGACCCTGCAGATTCCAAGGCGGTCTTCGGGCTGACGGAGTATAACCTCTTCTCCGTTGAGCCGCAGGACCTTCCTGCCGACGTCGACCGTCGCCTCGTGGCTGCTGAGGGCATCCAGTCCCAGAATCACCTCCTCAGCCACCTTCGCGACGAACACCCACAGACGCACGGCACTCCGCCCCAAGGTCATCTCCAGCAGGGCCTCCTTCTCCACAGGCAAGGTGTCGCCAGATGCCGTGACCAGCTCGTATGGTCGGCTTGGCTTCCTCGTCGGCAAACCCTTCGACACGTCAGGTCTGATGATGGTCACGGCTGCCCCAGTGTCCACCAGCACGCGGTACGGCTTCCCTCTCACCCAACCGTCCGCGATGAGGCCGTAATCCATACGCCTGCTGACGGCGCGCAGTGTCACTCGAGGGGATGGTGGCAATGGCGCCGACGTGCCCCTCTCCACGCCGGGCCTTACTCGTCCTTCCACCTGCTCTTCCTGGTGTGGGCAGTCTCTCTGCAGGTGTCCGGGCTGTCCACACCGCCAACACAGGCCACTAGGTCTTCGTCGGCATCCCTCAGCTGGTCTTCTGTCTCCGGCGTAGCGGACACTCCTCGTTCTCGACGTCCGGATAGATGTTACTTTGGCCGCCTCCATCCTTAATGCCGCTGTCAGCGCCTCGTGGATGGTTTTATATTCGCCGAGCATTAGGCGCTGACGAATCTCCGTGTCGCGTACCCCGTCGACAAAATTGTAGGCGGCTTCCCGGGATACGAACTCAAGTGGCAGGTCAACCAAGGCCTTGCTAGCCAGCTGCTCGATCGCTATGGCGAACTCCTGCAGCGTCTCCCCCGGCTGTTGTGACCTTGCCTTTAGCTGGCTGCGGTATGCTGCGGCTAAGCGGTGGTTCCCGAAGCGATCCCCCAGGGCCTCCCAGATGTCCTTGGGCGCCGCCGTTGTCTGCACCGCGTTTAGGACTTCCGCGGCCCGTCCCTGGAGGCTGGCTATTAACTGTGTGGCCTCCTCCTCCGATGACCATCTGTTGTGCCTGGCCACTGTGTCGAATTGGCGGCGGAACACTTCAAACGTTGACGCGCCGTCATACTTGGGAGGTTTGACGCGCGCAGATGTTGTGTCGCGTCCCGGCGCGTCGGCCTTCAAATCCTTCAGCTTCCTGCCGACGACGTTCTCCACCATGGCGTTCAGGGACTTGACGCTGCTGTCGGCCTTTCCCTCCAGGTTGTTTACGCGGTTCGCGAGGTCTTCGACGTCTTCAACCATGGCGTTCAGGGACTTTGCGTTATTGTCGGCCTTTTCCTCCAGGTCATTGAAGCGGTTCGCCAGGTCCTCGACGCGCTCGTCCACTTGGCCTATCCGCTTGCCCAGCTCCGTCACGTTATCCCTCACGCCGGCCAACTGTTCTTCAAACCTTGCGGCGAGAGCCTCGTTCGCCGCCTTCATTTCCGTGGCCAGACTGCCGTTCGCGGCTCTCATTTCTGTGGTTAGCTCGGCCTTCATTTCTTCCATCTTCTCGGTGATGTTGCCGTTGGCCGTCTTCATTTCTGTCAATTCCGCCTTCATTTCCATCATCTTCTCCAAAATCTTTTCCAATGCCGCGTCCATGGTTGTAATGTTCGGTGATGTTGTTGTCCCGCTTCCTGACACCAGTGTGGCTTTGTGGGCTCGTGAAATGAAAAGTCCAATTTCACCACTCAAAAATGTTCTTTATTTCTTTCGACTTACAGTTAAACACTTGCCAATTACACATAATTACGTAATGCACACAATTACGATTCACCAGTTCGTCCGTTACAGTTTCACTTGCATTCGTAATTACATACAATACTCCGATGCACGTACACAGTCTTCTCGTCGTAAACTGCACTCTTACACTGCTCGCCAAGAACTCTGACTAACTGACTGACTCACTTACTGCCCGCGTGTTGCTTATATAGGGTCAGCTGCGGGATCGAGAATGTTCTAGATTAGATGAAATATCCCGTAATTTCGAGAACACAGGTGGAACAGAAAGAGACGGCGCAGTGATGTTTTTTTCTCCCAGCCGCCCCTTGTCTCCACTATAAGACAAACGAGGGGGGCGTGGCTATCACGGACCTTCCCTGCTCGCCCGCTCCCAGCTGGTTCTATAGGGTGTTTCAACGATCGGGTGACAATACTTTATATATAATCCTTGCGAACTCAACACATTTTCTTACAGTATCAGAAATCTCTAGACGTATATTCTTACCTGCAGAGCTTTGAAGCTTGATTCCAAGAATTCTGGAAGGTCCATAGGGAAATATTTTCCCAGCTGATCAACATAAGTCTGATGAACACTCAGCGTCACAGCATGCACTGCTACCAACCTCAGAAGTAAAAATGTCCTTAAATTACTTAGCAGCTGCCCATTTGCCCCGCTGTCCATTTGCCGCCTCGTTAATAAAGACCAAGGTGGCCGTAACACTTGCGGCGTGTGAGAAGAGGTTGCAGGGGCAGAATGCATTTCTGGTTACCACGGCTATAGATTCGATTTGCATCCTGTGTAAAGGGTAATTTTTATGTAATCAGTGATTATTGTCTAATATGTGAAGTGTATAATCTTTCATATTTAAGGGATTTACAATGAATCCAACGCACGACTTGGTGTGACTCCGAACACCCTTTTCTTTATGCAAATATGATAACAAATGTCGGTAGGCCAACACCACTGCTGTGTTTAGAAAAAACACTTTGTGGCGGAGCATCTTCAAAATAAACCAGGAAATTTAAGACTCGTTGCTATGAGGAACATGACTGTGTCGGATTGAAGGAGCTGAGGAAAAACATTAACAAAAAAAAAAACCTTCGGGAAAGCTCACGCCTACATATTGGAAAATACAATGAGAACGTTATCTCATTAGGAAAGTAGACAAGAAATGATATTTCGTGCACATACTGAAAGCAGGACACTTTAAATAAAGATAATTTTGAGGAACTTTTGGATTCATATACATAGGGAAGCCCCATCGAAATTCAAAACCACTATTTCAGTGTAAACTCCGTTTTGGCGATGCTGATTTTGAGAATTTAGGTTAGCCAATAGTCTAGGTCATCTAATCAATTCGCCCACAACCACGCCTGATGTAATTTATCTTCTTTTAAAATCGATCAGGAATTGGAAAATAATTGTTCTTTCACACTGGCCGTGTGTAGGCTAAAGTATAGAAAGATACAGTCAGACTTAAAAATTCAATGCCATAGCCGCGATTTGAACCACGGTTCTTCCGGTTGCCGTCCAGCCGCTCTAACCCTTGAGCTACTATGGCCAACGTGCCGGCATGGCATTTAATTCTCCAGCTGACTCGTGTTTTCCCGGTAAACCACTAGGAGTTCTCATAAACACATGAGACAACTACCTTAATGGCGACTTACTATGCTGTAAGTACTTTAAGGCTCGGGCTTTATATTTAACCACTATTAGGTCAATTATTGGATATTAATTGTTCTTTCAAACTGTCCGTGTGTAGGCTAAAGTATGGAAAGATACAGTCAGACTTAAAAATGCAGTGCCATAGCCGCGATTTGAACCACGGATCCTTTGGTTGCCGTCCAGCCGCTCCAATCCTTGAGCTACTATGGCCAAAGTGCCGACGTGCCGTCATGTCGGCACCAGTAAGTTGGATATTTTAATGTCATGTTGGCACGTTGGCATAGCAGCTCAAGGTTTAGAGCGACTGGACGGCAACCAGAGGATCCGTGGTGCAAATCCCGGCTGTGGCATTGAATTTTTCAGTTTGACTCTATCTTTGCAGCGATCAAGGATGTTTTTCGTCTAACACATAAACCGAATTTTTAAATTTATTAACGGCTGCGTGAAACGCTGCAGAATAACCTGAAAATGAGAGTGACTTGTGCAATAATTACTAGAAAAGCAGCAGAAACTATTTTTAATGAAATGATTGTTTGAGGGGTAAGAACTGTAATGAAACTCTTCCGAAACATTTCTCCAGTGACTCTTGGTTCTCTGCGCAAGAGAACGTTTATAACAATGCCCCTATACATTATATGTATCATACGAAATTATCGAAAATAATGCTCTTATAACATAATTCATCTCTGTATAAATCCACTGCAGAAGTGAAATTGAAATACGCTCGCTGAGACTTCGTCCTGCAGTGGCATGGTGTAAAATTTGCAAGGTGGTAAAACGCACCTGTTTAATGAAGTGCACCGGATTGAGCCCTAATCGCCATCCAATTTAAAACACCGCCAAGTTGGCTTTCACCTTCAGCACCGTTCTTGGAACTGGCATGTCCGTAATTGAGTGACACGGGTTAGTTAATATCTGTGGGGAGTTTTACGTTACGACCAAGTACTAATTAGAATAGAAGTTTTACTGTCCATAAATCAGTTATGGGTCACTTAGCTGGAAAATTCCCTCAGCACTGCAGATCTGCATGACGTAACCATCGGAACGGAATACCATTAATTGAAACCGATTGAGAATCCTGCGTGGAGTTCCTTTGACATTGCCTCTTCCTTGATATCAAATTTCGGTGCTTAAATGGCAGTGATAAAAGGATATATTTTTCAATTATAGCTGTGTTATTAAAAACCTAATCTGTGTCACTCACTACCCAATTTTCCACAAATTATGCTTTCAAATGCTCTTTTTAAACTTATATGCCAATTTTGCTCTTTGAAAAAAAACCACGCATCGGCAGTGACGTTCAGCCTTTACTGTTGTGTATCTTTGGGTTTGTTTACATTGGGTTTTGTTTTAAACATTAATAATACAGATTGGTACACACGCACATATTCTTCCACTCTTACTTCCAGCGTGTTGGGAGGATATGGGATAATCCTGGATAAAACCAAATTGTATTTTGCAACGGGAATTGAATATGAATCCTCTGAACCTGGAAGGTTGTATGTTAAGCAGAACATTGTAGTGGATTTAAGCTCTACAAATAAAGCTTACGCTTCTTTTAAAACCCATTCATGACAACATATGAAATTTAGGTTTACAAGATGTTGCTTACCCTTCATAGTACACCTTATTTATTTCCATGACCATTCAGTATCTACCATTAGACCACAAAATGAATCACAGAAGCAAATTGGAACCTGAAAAGAATGAAATTTTCGTTTGACTTACATTTGGTATTCAGTGCCATCAATTTAGTCTTGTAGAAAGATAGTATCTAATTAGACAAAGGCCATTCACAATAAATAAGACATAATCGCTTGTTCTCAGTATATCAAACACATAAACCGTACTGTTACAGGAAATCAGAAATAAAAACTTTTCTAAGTAAAGCGTAATTTAGTATGGACAGCTTCTCTCCCAAATCTGCCTTACATATAGTACAGAAAGTAATCCATTCCACGCAAAAATTTGATATCGGGATTTCACCAGAAATGCAAGTTTTGAAGTCGCTGATTCTTCAGAAAGCAGTTTTTGTTGTTTTGGTGTCTTTTTGTGTATTATATGTACGTTTTTGTGTACGTGCCTATCTTTTAACAGCAGAGCTCATAAACGAAACCAGGATACATTAAAAATGCGGTTCAAGTTCAGTATCTTCCAAAGATACGAAATGCTATTCTTTAACATTCCAAATTATATGAAATATTTTATAGTACTTTTTCGTCAAAAGTCGCTAATCTCTGTTTCATATAACTTTGCCCTGCAGACATGTATCACTCCGCGTGCAACTTACCTTCCCCCTCACCCTAATTGGCTAATGCTTTTGCGCCATAGGCCATTGACGGTGCCTTCCAATCACATTTAAACCTGCAGTAAACGTCATAATAATTTCCACGAATATAGATAAAATCAGAAAAATAAGAATATTTGCAAAAATACAAGTTTATAACGAAGCTGAGCAAGTTGAATGAAAGGGCTTTTAAAGCAGCACACATTCCTTGCAAAAATGATTGTCTTTTAGTTTAAAATGTCATGTTACGCCATACTTGTGTGTCCCTCAGTAACCCAAGTCTCGTCAAGGCATCCCGATTTGTATCCCGGTACAGTCTGATTGTCCTTAAATAACGTCTTCGCCACACAACAATATCGCCCCTAGAGTGGTAAGTTTTCCTGTTGTCTCAATTTCATGTCGCGATGTTCCTACGCATCTAACACACCTGTAAGTTCAGAGCACAGCTGTTCGACTTCTCTCACTGACAAAGACGGATTCTTCTCTGTGAGTACATTTAACACATTCACCACATTTCTTTTTCCGCCGCTTTGTAAAGGTTTTCCCTTGCGATATTTCAGCGAAAAACTGGTGGTAGACTCTGCCATTATACATATAATAAGTACACGCGAAATAAAGGATCAATAAAATAATTTAGCTCTCGCACTCGGCACAAAAACCTTCGAATGGCGATATATGACTAATCCAGTTCAAAACAAGGTCAGTGGTAAAAGTCATATAAACAAATATGCCATGACTACTGCTAAATAACGTGCTATCGTGCCATGTGCTTGAGAGCAAAGAAATTCCTCTTAACTTCGTTTAAGAATTGACATGCCTTTCAGTTAAATCAACTCTGTTGCGTAATATATTTAATTAAAATGGTTACGAAAATGTAAATTTGACAATTACCTTCCAACATATAAAGATATAATACCATGTTAAATAACGAACTAATTTTTGCCGCACAACAGTCTATATTGCAATAGCAGCCAATGATAGGTGATAAGGTCACGTGACCGTTAAGAAATACGGGGCAAGCTTATGTGAAACAAGGATAAGCTTGATTAAATACAACATACACGTGAGACATTTACGTGAAAAGTAATATACATATGGAATTAGAACTCTCTTGGATGGAATGTTCTGTTAATATGTAAGTATGACTCGTAAATTGTAAGCCAAGTTCGAAAATGTTGTAGGTCCACTTAAAACCATTATTTAAAATACCTTTAATGCCTAGTTTATTTTCACTTTGTCCACCACGTACATTAATGCAGAGGAGGTATTACACTCCATCTGAAAGTTCTATACAGAGATTCAACTGGGAATAAGTTTTGAGGTGGTCTGAATCCCCCCACAAAAAAGCGTCTTAGAGTAAAGTCCCCACAGGCCTGTGTTTGGGTGTGTCCGTGTGTTCATGAACAGCAGAAAAATTGGTTCAGAACCTAACATGGTATTTAACTTCAGCATCTGAAGCGGCTTAGCTCTCCTGTAATGGAGAGCATCTTGAGCATACCTATTTCAGAATATGCGTGTGCGTAAGGATGACACCGGAATCTGAGTTTGAAACGTTTTAATAAACAATATTCACTGAGGAGTTGCCGACCAATGGAAACAAATATATCAATATCCGAATTTAATATTTTTGAATCCTCTACCATGCGGTTCTATACTTCAGACAAGAATGATGTTACGTCTTGTTCCACCGGCGATTCAAGCAGACGCCATCAAGATTATGCCAGAAAAATTTTACTCATCTATCAAAATTCTCCTAATAACCTATCCTTTTGCTAACATCTCTAAGACCTTTTATTTACCAGCTTCTAATACGATGTTGTGAGACGGGAGCAGGTGAGGGAAGATAAATCTACATTAACTAAAGAATGTGTCACAAAAGCTAAACGCGTGAAAAATGAGCGGGTAAAAAGTCCCCTAAAGAATGTGAGCAAAAGTCAGAATATTTTTTCCCATGACCCCGAGGTTCAAAACCCGGTGGGACAAAAAACTGAACTTGCCTAGATATAAGAGGGGGTGAAAGACTAATAAGACTAAATATGAGGAAAACAAACCTCCAAACAAAATTGCTATGCATCGTGTATTACGGGCGGAATAGTCATGAAATATGAAAGGGGTGTGGATAGATAGTCCGTGGTCGGAAAGGACGCCAGGAGAGCAGGAAAGGCGCGACACTTCATCTAGGGTCGTTTCGGGGGGTGGCAGCGTAAAGTGACGAGACATTGCAGAGTAAAAATTACAATTAGATGCGGGAAAGTGAAACGTGGGCAACTTGAATAAAAGAGGGATACCGACGTCGTGACGAGCAGGTGTGTTGGGGTGCAAGCTCATGATCTAAGTGTTCTATCAATAAAGTGGTGAGATAAGTTAAGGAAGCATAGTGTATTTCCACTTAAACGGCGGACCCTACGACAGTACACTTATGCTCACCCATACTTAAAACCCAGAACCATTCGCTAGTCCGGAGCATAATCGGTCTTTCCCTGATTGCATCCTACATTAATAGGATGCTTTATATCCACCGATTACCGACTCAGTTACCACTTCATTTCCACGTTATCAAATTTTCTGCTAGTCCTTCATAAAGTCTCTATAAATTTCTAAGAAATACGCTTACATATTCCAAGCTAGCCTGCCATACCAAATCTGGCAACTTTGGATAGTGAGCTTACCCACTCGCTATAGTAGCTAGCCGGACCACTTCTAGCCAAACTGTATTCATAGTCTATTACCAAACCTACAGACACTTAACATTTAACACAAAGGCACAAAATATTAACTTTTAATTTTATTATAAGTATTAATTTATTTAACTGATCCATATCACATGCTCATCACATCTGTCAAGCGTACGGTACAGATATTTTTAAAAACATCCGCCATCGCAGAGTCCATTTTATAAGGAACATCGAAATATTTTATTTTCACTAAGGTAGCCCTCAAAGAACTTTATAATATACTATGCGTCAAAGCTATTTTCGGACAAAGGAAATGCACATCTTGAATTTTCTTGGAATATTCATATCTCCATCCTGAATGACTTTTTCATAACTAGTTAACCGTTAGAGACACAAGGACTTACTACATAAAATGGAGAGCCTTCTAGAACCAAAATATATCAGATATCTTTTCTTATTAAACCATTTCTGTGATGCTCTTTGTTGTTTATTTGGAATTTCCAAAACTTATACTTCTCTCAATTGGAAAGTCGATTTTCATTTTTTCCTTTTACCCCTTGCCCATGCAAAGAGAATAGAATTTTAAAGGCCTTCATGCAGCAGCCATCTCTTAAAATAATCACTTCTTTTGTACCCTATAAGAAATAAACAAAGAATAACTTTAATCTCTATTAACACCAAGTAGACACAGGAATAAGCGTTTTTAAGAATAGTTTTACAGAAGTAGAGAAAGCTAGTGTGGCACGCCAGTGTTTGAAGATATGCGTTTTAGTAATACGTTATCATTCATTTAAAGTGCTGTTGACTTTTCTCGCAATCGAACGTGCTTTTGTCTTTCCTGCTGCCATAGACATCCGTTTTCAAGTAACCATGCTCTTAGCATTCAACTGTTTTTCTTAACCCCTTATCCTTATCACGTAATACCTGCCGGAGATGATAAACTATGACCATTTTGGATATTTCATTATCTAAGAATACAATAATGCAACTCCCTACATGTTACAATATTATATGTAAAATAAGATATATTTTAATTTGAATATTAGCCCTTGTGGCAGTAAGAGCTCCAGGTCTATTCCCATCGTATCTCATCAAAATCAGAAAAATATCAATGGGTAGAGCAGCATAATAATTGACAAATAATTGTTATCAATTCCAGAAAATATATTCATGTTTAATAGACACCACAGGCTAGTCAGCTTGACATTTATCATCACTGTAATATGTTTG
This sequence comes from Mantis religiosa, assembly GCA_030765055.1. Classification (NCBI taxonomy): domain Eukaryota; kingdom Metazoa; phylum Arthropoda; class Insecta; order Mantodea; family Mantidae; genus Mantis; species Mantis religiosa. The sequence continues at coordinate 110,013,743 of CM060954.1, read as the reverse complement.
ATAATACTAAAGGCGTTTTAAAGTGCATGGAGAGTAGCGTCTATTTGGATAAAATAATTGTGTTTAAAATCACTGGCATGACATTCTCAGCGTATCACTGGCAGATCGAGCAAAATATTTAAAAATAATAATTTTCTATCAAAAGTAATCAAACGGCAATAAATGCATTCTTGGACAGAGTATAAAATTCTGCGAATGATAATAAGAATAAAACCGTAACAGAACGTAGACTGCAGCCTGACTGCCGGCCTCACGCCCATATACGCAAGATAGAGGTGGACGAACATCCAGGCAATACCGTGAGATGCGGTCAACATCTCATACCCTCAGCCAGAAGGTTGGCTTACTTGACCTGGATTCGTTACCTATCGTAGCTATTCAAATTCCTCACGATGATTTGTGGGCATCGATCCTATACCTGGAACTTAAAATCCACACCCCGCGAGGTTGGAATCGAACCATGGAAGCAAAAACACAACGTCACGGCACAGTACAACAGTTTCATTGATATACAGTAAACTAGGACCTGGAATTGCAACGAGAATCTGAAGAATTCATTGACAAAAGAAACGAAATGATAAGTATAAGTGCAGAGGATCTACACCAATTAGCCTGTAGGTCCAAGGACCCTGGCCTCCTTCAACTAGGGAGTTACCGAGCTGTCTCAAAAGGGCGCCCGGCGTCCTCCGTGGGGCTTTCCATATGGCAAGACCTAGAAGCTAACAAGGCCCTCCCCAATCTGGTCCTTTAGACTCAAGACGTGGTGGAAGTGGATATGCCACTTAGGCGCGCCAACCCCAAAATGGGAAGGCTACGGATATGACCTCAGCGAGGCCGCATGGTGGTCTAGCACACCTACTAACTCTGCAGGCTAGTACCAGGAAATATTAATGGCTGCCCTCAATCCCGTCCGGAGGCGTACCCGATCACCCGCGTGTATGGAGAACCACTGTCCCGTTGAGACCAACCCAATCCGAACAACTCCCTGAGGGAGGGGCTTGAATGTTCGGCCCCAGGTTCCTCTAGTAACGTCAGAGGTACCATGAGTACTAAGGGTCCGAAGTAATAAGTGTTACGGCTCTGCGGTATTGAAGATTACCTTACAGTAATGCCAGCTGTGGGAGGCGGCCAATGGCAGCATGAGTAAACATGCAGATAACCACTTAAAGATATACTGTGAAGATGTATATACATATAGGTGATTGGTCGATACGAGCTTTTCTAGATACTTGATTCTCGATACGGATATAAGATATTTTTCATGATACTCGATTCCGTCATTTCTGATTCTAGTTTCAATACAAAGTAGAACGTTGGGAGAACTATGTAATGGCAATAAAATTAATTAGGTGCATGTATTTAATGAGACAAAACTTAAAACTATCATTTTTCTTAGTTCTAAACTCTACAGTAGACATTTAAAAGCAAAACGGTCCATTTTTATAAGTTTTTGTTCAAGAATACTAGCATTTTCACTCTTCCAGACACAAGTTTATTTCTTTTTCTGTTACATATGAGTCCTGCTATGGTAAATAGTCTTTCAGAGAAACCCACTGCAGATGGAACAAACATATATTTAGCGGCTATTTTTTAAGGCAAGGATACACTGAACATTTTAACTTATATAATAATAAACCTATTATTATAAACATTTAACCACACAATTAGAGTATCATTTTAAACTCGTATGCAAATTTTCATATTTATACACCAAAGTTCATTAATTATTAATAATTTTTTTAAAAATTGTAAAAATTACTTGCTGTTATGACTTTGTGGGTTTGTAGAATAAAAAGCCCAAGTTGCGGAAATTTAAAATGTTCTTTATTTCCGTAGAAGTACACTTACAGAAGCAGGATTACGTCTCATATACAATTACGAGGGTGGGTCAAAAAGTAATCCCTTCTATTTTTTCTCTTTCAATTGCTAAGAAAATTGAATCTAATTTACATAGTTTGAAAACTACAACGTTGACGATTAATTTGTCCCTATTCAATATAATCTCCGTTCTTTTCCACAGTTTTGGTCCACCTTTTAACTAGCACATGTATTCCAGTGTGGTAAAACACACGGTCTTGGTTCCTAAGCCATTAACGTTTTCACAGCCTCCTCATCTTCAACATGAATTCCACGACGAGCTTCCTTTAGTGGACCGAACATATGGAAGTCTGATGGTGCCAGGTCACGGCTGTATGGGGGGTGAGGTAAGACTTGCCATCCCAATTTCTCGATTTCTGCAGTGGTGTAAGGCTGGTGTGTAGTTTTACATTATCAGAATCGATTACATTCCAGATATCACATTTCCTACTGTTGTCGCAATGAATTGGTTTTGTTTTTAAAGTTTCTGTTAACAACTTGCAGCTACTAAAATAGAAATTCCTGAAAATTACGTTTCATAAAGGAATAAGGCATTTTATCAGAACTTTCATGATATAACCTGAGGGTTCTCTTTACATGTATCCAATGGTTGAGACAGCTTTATATGTTACAAAAGTACCTGTTGATTTCTATGTATATATGTCCACTATAAAAGTTAAACGTATAAGCAACACTTCATTTTGAGCAGCACTTCCTTGAGATGCTCTGAATTACTTTCATAGGAAATCAATTACGAGGTTGCTAAATTCAAGATTGGGGAGACAGGCTGTTTGACTCTCTTTAAACAGAAGGGGAAAGTTTAATGAGAATTTCATTATTTAAACTCCTGATGCTAAGGAATTCAGTCTATCTTTTGCGTTAGTAACTCGTGTTACTTAAGAAAACACGCAGTGTAAAGGATTTTCCTTCAATATAAATAGAAATACAGATGGGCCAAACTCACTCGGAAGTTATTTAGCTGTGACATCCGTGAAAGTAGACTCTTTTTTGAAGTTTTCTTTCCATAAATCATTTATAAAGTTTAGTCATCAAGTTTGCTGATTTTAAAATATTAGTTTCTTTGAAAATTAGGTAGTTAAAACTGTTTATTAATAATAAAATATCAAATTAATTAATTTGACGGTTTAATATGACTGTAAAATATTAATTTATGATTGTTTGGCTGGATAATTTTTATCTACATATTTATATCAATACTCCATTTATTACTAGTATGACTTTCATTAATTTGAATGCTTTTATACGAGGGCTGTTCAACAAAGAATGATCATACTTTTTTACGGCCATAATTTTCTGCATTAAAGTTCAATCTCATTTTGTTCTGTTAGCTTAATGTGAAACAAACACGCCGTAGTAGTTTAATTGTTTGTACTCTTGGTTCCCTCGTGTGAAGTTCAAGTTCAGAGATGTTCAGTATCGCCTACCGCTGCAATGGAGGTAACACGCAGTTAAAGTTGATGTTAGAGGAAGATCCGGAGTTTCTTTCATACGTAATCACTGCTGATGAAACTTGGCTACATTATTTTGATCCTGAGAGCAAACAACAAAGCTCAGACTGGAAATCTCCCTCACCACCAACACCATAAAAAACAAAAGTGTTTGTTTCTACTGGGAAAGTTATTGTCAACTTATTCTTTGATATTCATGGAATGGTTTATCAGCATGTTGTACCTGCACACACATCAGTAACTAGACAATACTACAGGGATGTCCTGAAATCATTGCAAGTCGATATCAGGCAGAAACGAGCACATTTCCGTGAAGCAGGCTGGATGCTGCACCACGATAATGTGCGGGCGCATATTGCTAATGTTGTTGCTGAATGTTGTAACGGGAATTTGTTGGACTATTCGTAGTTATTTCTGATTTCTTTCTTGGATCATCCTGTACAAGGCATCCACGCCAACATCAGCTCCAAAACTATGTTCATACGTTCACTTCCATGATTATTTTGAAGTATCAATCGAATTCTAAATAAGTCATGAGACATATGTGTTTCAAGGCGTGGTTCTGAATAAAGAAGTCAAATTATTTCGATGAATTCTTATTTTGTTATATCTTCACTAAACAAGGCTGAAGAACATATCACTCTCCTCGAGATTATTCACTTCTTGTAACTATCTACTTAATTTTGTGATTGGCCGATCCAATGGCACGTCACCACATCACGTCATACCACGTCACACCACTACTACTTCGGCCAATCACACAACTACATATATTTTTATACATTCGTAATGCCTTCATAATTCCTCCTAACATAACCCAAAAATACTGTTACAATGTCTTGCAAAAATCAACGTGAAGTGCATCCCTCACCCTCCCTATAGTCCGGATTTAGACTCGTGTGACTTTTTCTATACCCTAACTTGAAGAAACGCCTTCGTGGGAGGCATTATCCACGATCAGAAGCAGTGGTGAAGGCTGCGGAGGTGATTTTGAAGGATCTCTCAACAAATGGTTTCCAGCATGTCTTTGAAGACTGGCAGAAACGCTGGGACAAGTGCATCGCAATCAGGGGAAACTATTTTGAGAATACGCATCAAACTTATGAAGAAGAGTAAAGATGCGTTGTCAAAAAAAATGTGATTGTTCTTTATTGAACAGCCTTCATAAATCATCAATCTATTCAAAAGTTGTACTCTAAATTAGTATACACATTAATATTCTTGTAATAATGCAAGTATATCTGATAATTGAAGCATTTCTGACAACGCGTGATAACTATTTTTAAGTAATTAAAGGAAATCTCGGTATTATTATTTATTTGGCGCCAATCAAACACGTACAGGGTTACATTATGTATTATGCACCATATTAGGTTGTCTCATAAATAAAGTCCGTTTTTGATGTTGATGTTTCGAAAAATGTATTGAATTTATTTGCTTTGGCAATGACTGTTACGTACATTGCGAACATGTATCAGTCTTCAGTTGTTAATAAACAATCAAAAAATGGAGAATACAAAGTTTGAACTTAGAGTCCTTCTAAAATACTAGTAGAAACAAGATTATAAAGCCACTGCCGCAGTTCGAAGGATATGTGAAGTGGAAGGCGGTGTCGTTAGTGCACAACGATGATTCCAACGTTTCAACAATGGAGACGAAAACACTAAAGATTTATCACATTCTGGAACATGCCAAGTTTCCCGAGAAAATCAGAAAAAGAAACCTCAGAAAAACTTGGTTCATCAAAAGATACCATACATCGTCACATTAACACACATTTGGAAAATCATACACAAGCTGTAGATCTATACCTTATGAAGTGACACATCAACAGACTGAACGTAGAGTGGATATCTGTCGTCAGCTTATCCGCAAACCCATGGATGAAAGACCTGTCAGGAGAATTCTCACTTGCGATGAAAAACTACCGAAAGCGGGATGCCTCGAAACAGTGGCTTGATCCCCGCCAACCTGCTAAAGGCATCGTTATAAAATCAGTTCGCTCGTAATGTTGTGTCTGGTGGTATTTTGTAGGTTTAATCCACTGGGAGTCTGTTCCAAAAGCCCCGGCAATTGATGCAGATCTTTATTCTCAACAACTGGAAGGAGGTCATTAAATTTTGAGACAATGATACACAATCGAAATAGAGTTCTATCGCAGCAGGATAATGCGACACCCATATATCACGAACAAACTTGGAAAATTTTCAGAAATTGGGAGGAATCGAACTACTACTACACCCAGCATACAGCCCGCATCTCGCACCATCAGATTATCATCTTTTCGATCCATGGTTCATTTTCTACGTGGAAGAAATTTTGACAACAGTGAAACAGTGGAACTGGATTGCCACCGAATTCTTCGCATTAAAAACCTAAAACTGGTGCCGTCGTGGATAATAAATCTCTCTGTACGTTGGCTCAAGAATATTAGATGTAACGGACTATACTTTAAAAATTAGTCAATAGTATGTCAGAACACATTTCACATAATTCTTATTCTTAAAAATTTACGTTACCTATGAGAGTTTCTATATAATGTGCTACCTAGAGTGAAAGTGCTTCTAGGCATGCAGAGAATCACAAAACTTTTTTTAGGATAGAAACTTCCATTCTTACATAAAAATTATTATCTTGCATAATAAAAGCCTAATAATTTCAATTCCTCTATCACTAAATAATAAAAAGGCTTTATAAAGACACAAAGAATTTCACAGAAAAGAAAGATTTTGACTTCTCTATGCGAATGGCAAGCATAACAAAATAGTTACTACACATAAAGTGGAAATAAACTAAAGCAAAACTGACAATAGTTAATTGAAATTAATGACTGAGGCTATGGAACATACAATTCATTGTTTACAAACAGTGTATTTGGACTTCGAGCCAAACCAGTACCATTGATGTTGTGGTTTCTCTTTTAACAAGTTGTTACTCCAGTCCTGAAAGAGGAGATATTGTACATAACCGATTTTTCGATATGATAAAGGCCTTCGACACTATTTCACATGATACTTTTCTCAAGGAATTAAAATACTATGGTTTTAATGATGATAGTCTGAGATTGATCACATAGTGTTTGTCACACAGATACGAATCTGTTTATGTTAATGGAATATTTTCTAACTTTGTGATGGTGATACACGGTGTTCCTCAGGGTTCCATACTTGAACCCTTATTTTTATCATATATATATATATATATATATATATATATATATAAATGATCTACCATATAATATTAGGGAAGACTGCCTAAGGACATACCTTTATGCAGATGATTTAGCAATTAATATTGCTTTAAATGACAGAACTCTTGAGTGTTCTAAAATAACTGATTTGTCTAGCAGAATTGAAAACTGGTGTAAGCATAACAGCCTATTAATAATAAGAAAGCTGCTTATGTTGCTCTTAAAATTAATTCAGCTGACCCTGGCTCTCTTGAATCTGTTAAGTTTCTGGGCATTAGTCTTGAATCTTGTCTGGGTTGGCGTACTCATATTGAGAATGTTGCTGGAAAACTAAGCAGAGGACTTTTCTTATTACGAATTTCAAAGAAATACTTATCTTTGAACTCTCTAAAAATTTATATTTTGGAGGCATAAATAGCCATTTGAGTTATGGGATTTTACTAAGGGGAAATCATATTTCATCTAATAAAAGTGTTGTACTTCAAATGAGAGCTATTCGACTTATCTGTGGAGCATCGTCTAGGACACACTGTAAACCGTTATTTATTGAGTTGGGCATATTAACCATGCCTTCTTTGTTTATTACGAATTGTCTCTTATATGGTAAGATGAATATAGATTTATATACTTACATTGTGTTCTTCAGTTCATAATTACTCCACAAGAAACAGTGCTAACATTTATATTGCTAAATGGAAATACAGTAAAGCACAACATTAATTTGAAATTACATCTTTAAATGTATTTCATAGTCTTCCCAACAATGTCAAAGTTCTGCCACTAGTGCTATTTAAAAGAAAAGTTAAATCTACACTGCTCTCAAATCCTGTGTACAGTATTACAGTATTACATTATTTTGTAATGCTTTAATGTTATCTTTTGTATGTGTTTTGACGTTGCTATACAACCATTGTGTTGTCTTGGCAAATAAATCATATCTATCTATCCATCTACCAATGTCAAGCAAGAACAACCATGTACAGTAGTACATTGGGCCCAGATTTTTATGGTATATCACGTTTTCCTCTTTCGATCTTTTCTCCATAGAAAATATAAGGAAAGCGTCATTTTATCTATAGATATTTATTAAAATTATGCAATTTTCATGGGCCTGTAAAGTAACGTTATCACTTTTTTTGTAATTTTCCCGTCCTTTTCGTATTATATTCATACTTTCCGTTAACCGTTCATATGTTCGATAAATATTTATACTTCTATTCCGTTTTGCCTGTCTGCTTGCTGTCATCACACAGACCGATTTTTCATATCCCCTAAATCTTGCCCAATATTTCATACAGTTATATTTCTGAAAATGATTCTGAGAATTTAGAGGTAAGCTGCGAAGAAAGAGACAGATGCGTAGGAAGTGATCGACGCAAAGAAAGGAAGGACAGTTGAGTGTGTGTCTGTTGTCATGTTCTCTGCCAAGGTCAATTCCTTCCATAATTGGAATTCTCAGAAGAGCAATGGCCTTCAGGAGGGTACGCAGTTGTCTACCCTACCGGACAAATTTTAATGTTTACGTGTTATCCCGAATACTGCTTAAAGCCAAGATTTCGATAACTGAAAATTTTCAAGTCTTTATATATGAGTTTGGAGATAATATTTCAGTGGTTGCAAAGCTACAGTATGTGTTGGATCGAAGTGAAAAGTATTCTACAGGTAGTGAAATTTCTGCGTGATAACCTGGAAACGTTTCATAAAGGTGAGCCTCCACTGAATTCAAATGATTTAACTTATTTGAAATGCGTCCCAATAAAAAGATGCGATTTTGAGAGAACTTTTTCCTTGTAGAATTTTAGTTTCCATGCAAATAGATACTTAGAAAATCTTAAACTCCATTTAATGTTCTGTTGTAAATCTTTGTTCATACATAAAAATGTGGCATTTATTTTATTTCGTGTAGATTCGACTGAGCAATTATATATATTCAAAGAACAAGATAAACCACGAGCAATCAAAAATAAAATTTATATAAAATCCTCAAACATTTAATGTTATCAATCCACCTACTACTTATCCTATATGAGCAACAGATGAATATGCAATTAACGCATGATTAATATTATTACATTGATGATAGTTTCTCGGGCTAACAGCCAGGTCAGATTAGGGTAACTACCCAAGCTTTCAGCGACTAACTCTGCCGCCATCCTCAGGGGAACTGAATCTGGGCTACTGGTGTTGCGATATTTATACCTGACGTGCGGCCGATAAGGACCGCCTACTTTTTTCCCATTGGCCGAGCTCCGGCCGATGGAGAAACGTGCGGAACCAATCAGGTGATTGCCGATGCTTCTTTGTACTGTGGAGGAGAGATATGCTGAATGACTGATGTCCATGCTTTGCTGATTTGAAGGCCTTCTTCCCTGTTGAAGTTGTTTTTATTCGCTTTAATGTATAGGGCTTCTTTCACCACTCTATCGTAGTACCTAGACGACTTTTCAAGTATTTTTGTAGAGTCGAATTTGATTTTATGATTTGTATTATATCTGTGCTCAGCCACTGCAGATTTTTCTGGGTATCCTAGTCTAATACAACGTTGATGTTCTTTGATGCGATCTTCTACTGTTCTACCTGTTTGTCCTATGTAAACTTTGCCGCAACTTCATGGGATTTCATAAATGCCTGGTGCACGAAGACCTAAATTATCTTTAGCAGAACCTAAATACTGTTTTATTTTGGTTGGGGGTTTGAATACAGTTTTTATTTGATATTTCATGAGCAATCTACCAATTTTCCCCGACAGGGCGCCACAATAAGGGATGACTGCTAAGCCTGCGTGTTCTTTCTTTGTGTTGGGTTCACGGTTGCGTTTGGAGTGCATTTTCTTAAAAGTTCTGTTTATTTCCTGGTTAGTGTATTGGTTCTGCCTGAAAACTGTACGCAGGTGTTTTATTTCTTGAGGTAGATTTTCGAGATCAGAGATAGCAATCGCTCGATGTATGAGTGTTGAGAGGACTGTCTGCTTTTGTGCCGGGTGATGACAGCTGGTGCTATTCATCAGAATTTACCAAAGTCATACAGGAAATCCAGGTAGCTACCTCAGACATACTGGTTAGTTTCGATGTAGAATCTCTCTTCACTAAAGTGCCCCTCCAAGAGACATTAGAATTGTTGAAACCCCACTTTGATGACAAGATGATCAGCTTATTCCACCATGCTTTAACTTCAACGTACTTCCAGTTTAATGGCACCTATTACGAACAAGTGGATGGTGTTGCCATGGGTTCTCCATTATCTCCGGCTATAGCCAATTTCTACATGCAGGAATTTGAACATGTGGCACTCAAGACTGCACCCCTAGTTCCTACTCATTTCTTCCGTTATGTAGACGATACTTTTGTGGTATGGCCACACGGAAAAGATGCCCTGACAGCTTTCCACGAATTTCTCAACAGCATCCATCCCAACATTAAGTTTACCATGGAAATTGAACACCCGGACGGCTTACCTTTCTTGGATTTACTTATTTATAGAAAAAACGATGGTCACCTGGGTCATAAGGTGTATAGGAAACCAACCCACACTGATCTTTACCTTAATAGCACCAGCTGTCATCACCCGGCACAAAAGCAGACAGTCCTCTCAACACTCATACATCGAGCGATTGCTATCTCTGATCTCGAAAATCTACCTCAAGAAATAAAACACCTGCGTACAGTTTTCAGGCAGAACCAATACACTAACCAGGAAATAAACAGAACTTTTAAGAAAATGCACTCCAAACGCAACCGTGAACCCAACACAAAGAAAGAACACGCAGGCTTAGCAGTCATCCCTTATTGTGGCGCCCTGTCGGGGAAAATTGGTAGATTGCTCATGAAATATCAAATAAAAACTGTATTCAAACCCCCAACCAAAATAAAACAGTATTTAGGTTCTGCTAAAGATAATTTAGGTCTTCGTGCACCAGGCATTTATGAAATCCCATGCAGTTGCGGCAAAGTTTACATAGGACAAACAGGTAGAACAGTAGAAGATCGCATCAAAGAACATCAACGTTGTATTAGACTAGGATACCCAGAAAAATCTGCAGTGGCTGAGCACAGATATAATACAAATCATAAAATCAAATTCGACTCTACAAAAATACTTGAAAAGTCGTCTAGGTACTACGATAGAGTGGTGAAAGAAGCCCTATACATTAAAGCGAATAAAAACAACTTCAACAGGGAAGAAGGCCTTCAAATCAGCAAAGCATGGACATCAGCCATTCAGCATATCTCTCCTCCACAGTACAAAGAAGCATCGGCAATCACCTGATTGGTTCCGCACGTTTCTCCATCGGCCGGAGCTCGGCCAATGGGAAAAAAGTAGGCGGTCCTTATCGGCCGCACGTCAGGTATAAATATCGCAACACCAGTAGCCCAGATTCAGTTCCCCTGAGGATGGCGGCAGAGTTAGTCGCTGAAAGCTTGGGTAGTTACCCTAATCTGACCTGGCTGTTAGCCCGAGAAACTATCATCAATAATCAACGCCGGGAAAGCTTCAAGTCATTAATCACTAACCTTTACGGGGAGGTTATCCACCGCAGGCTATGTGAATTCGAACGTCTGCAAAAGAAAAGGGCTGGTCTACTGTGTTCGCTTGCATTCTTGTTAAGATGTCGTGACGCAGGTATTATACCTAAGTTCTGTAGACTAAGACACGCGGTGAATTCACCGGAAGTGAACAGGATTCTAAGACGCGCCGGTTTATCCCTGGTCAGAGAGAGGATACATCACACACGATGCGTACTAAGTAAGGTAAGCCATAGCCTTCTTTCATTACATCTCGAACTTGCTTCAAAATTCAATCCACGTGATTGGCATTGGTTTCAACAATCCATTGCAGCACAGATATACATCCATTCACGCAAAGCCACAGACAGACAGGTGAGCAAATTCACGAGACTATCTTACGTCCCTGAGGGACCCATTACTCCTCTGGATGAAAAACGCTTGGTTATCAACCTATCAGATACAGTGCTGAGCAAGGATATGGTCTCCATTTTGTCAAAAGGGCTCAACTTCGCCCCAACTCCCAAGTCGGTTCCATATAAAGACATAATTAGTGGAGTAGAGTGTGCTATGTTTAACATTCCTAAAGAAGTGGCTGAAGAGATTAGACAGGAAGTAGGCAGTACATTAAAAAAGGCAACTCTTCCAAAACAGAATATCACTAGAGCTGAACGACAAGCGCTACGTGACATTAAGATGAACAAAGAGCTTTTGGTACTTTCCGCAGACAAGGGAAACGCAGCTGTTGTGATATCAAGAACCCAATATCAGTCGAAACTAATGGATTTGCTTTCTGATAAAGCCTACAAAGAGATTCCCAAAGATCCAACCAACAAAGTGGAAAGAAAAACGGCCGCTCTATTAAAATCCTCTGGTCTTTCTCTAGAAGTCATCAAAAAGATAACGCCTCATCACTCGACTCCCCCCAGACTTTATGGCTTGCCAAAAATACACAAACCAAACATTCCGTTCAGGCCCATTGTTGACGCTATAGGCTCTCCGACATACGCTCTGGCTAAATATCTAACTGAGCTAATGCAACCTTTGATTGGAAATTGCAGTCACCATGTGAGAAATTCATCAGAATTTACCAAAGTCATACAGGAAATCCAGGTAGCTACCTCAGACATACTGGTTAGTTTCGATGTAGAATCTCTCTTCACTAAAGTGCCCCTCCAAGAGACATTAGAATTGTTGAAACCCCACTTTGATGACAAGATGATCAGCTTATTCCACCATGCTTTAACTTCAACGTACTTCCGGTTTAATGGCACCTATTACGAACAAGTGGATGGTGTTGCCATGGGTTCTCCATTATCTCCGGCTATAGCCAATTTCTACATGCAGGAATTTGAACATGTGGCACTCAAGACTGCACCCCTAGTTCCTACTCATTTCTTCCGTTATGTAGACGATACTTTTGTGGTATGGCCACACGGAAAAGATGCCCTGACAGCTTTCCACGAATTTCTCAACAGCATCCATCCCAACATTAAGTTTACCATGGAAATTGAACACCCGGACGGCTTACCTTTCTTGGATTTACTTATTTATAGAAAAAACGATGGTCACCTGGGTCATAAGGTGTATAGGAAACCAACCCACACTGATCTTTACCTTAATAGCACCAGCTGTCATCACCCGGCACAAAAGCAGACAGTCCTCTCAACACTCATACATCGAGCGATTGCTATCTCTGATCTCGAAAATCTACCTCAAGAAATAAAACACCTGCGTACAGTTTTCAGGCAGAACCAATACACTAACCAGGAAATAAACAGAACTTTTAAGAAAATGCACTCCAAACGCAACCGTGAACCCAACACAAAGAAAGAACACGCAGGCTTAGCAGTCATCCCTTATTGTGGCGCCCTGTCGGGGAAAATTGGTAGATTGCTCATGAAATATCAAATAAAAACTGTATTCAAACCCCCAACCAAAATAAAACAGTATTTAGGTTCTGCTAAAGATAATTTAGGTCTTCGTGCACCAGGCATTTATGAAATCCCATGCAGTTGCGGCAAAGTTTACATAGGACAAACAGGTAGAACAGTAGAAGATCGCATCAAAGAACATCAACGTTGTATTAGACTAGGATACCCAGAAAAATCTGCAGTGGCTGAGCACAGATATAATACAAATCATAAAATCAAATTCGACTCTACAAAAATACTTGAAAAGTCGTCTAGGTACTACGATAGAGTGGTGAAAGAAGCCCTATACATTAAAGCGAATAAAAACAACTTCAACAGGGAAGAAGGCCTTCAAATCAACAAAGCATGGACATCAGTCATTCAGCATATCTCTCCTCCACAGTACAAAGAAGCATCGGCAATCACCTGATTGGTTCCGCACGTTTCTCCATCGGCCGGAGCTCGGCCAATGGGAAAAAAGTAGGCGGTCCTTATCGGCCGCACGTCAGGTATAAATATCGCAACACCAGTAGCCCAGATTCAGTTCCCCTGAGGATGGCGGCAGAGTTAGTCGCTGAAAGCTTGGGTAGTTACCCTAATCTGACCTGGCTGTTAGCCCGAGAAACTATCATCAATAATCAACGCCGGGAAAGCTTCAAGTCATTAATATTATTACATATTTATGCATTATTGCGTGTCCTATTTTTTTAAAGTCAATTTTCAATTTAAGATTAATTTTAAAAGTAGCAACATTTTTATTTCGAAAATACACCCTAAAATTTAGGTCATATTTATCGCCATATTTTCTGGAATTTTTCCGTCAGAAACAATACCACATTTATAACATTTTTGGAGTATAACAATCTCGGTTATGCTTATAAGTCTACGTTATTTGTGTAATATTTTTGTAAAAGTACTTTATCAGACATAACATTTTATGTATTTCATATGTATCATTGAATATTGATGTCACAAAAACTGCAACATTTTGTTTAAATGTATAATTGTTACCAAAAATATCATGCACCGTTTTAAAATTTAAACTGTTGATATTATTTAAAGATTAATCTATACATGTAATAATAGTTGATTTCCCAACTGTATGTTCACTTTCAGATCCTAAAGCAATAAGGAAGACCGAAATCTAACATCAGCTAATTTCATAAATATAAATAAATATAGCACGTATGTTCAGTGTTAAAAGGGTGAGGGGAACATTTCACATAAAAATCTGATACGCCGTTATACAAAATTTTCGTAATCTATGGGAAGGAATTTAGAATAAATTAATCGTGACTGGAGGTTTGAATAGCCACATGTACAGAGACCGACAGAAGTATTCGAATAATATAACATGTAATATTGCACGTACTATAAGTACTGTGATATTTATTTGGCAGTGTTGCATTGTTAAATATATAAACACTAACCCTTTGTGTCTCGGAAACAATAATTAAAATATCACTTTGCATGTACTAATTATAAAATCTGTACTGTTTTTATTATATTAGCCCTCTTATTGGAGGATATACGTATTCGAACGTACCAAATCGAACGGAAGGAAAGATGGTTGGAGGTGTCCTGTACGCCCCTACCACATAGCAGTTGTGTTTATGCTATGCCTCGAGACAGTGTGCTCAAAGTTATTCAGCCGATTGTGAACTCATAGGTAATATGGGACGTAAAGGTAAGGAGACAACGGTGGCAGAGAGGAATATCGTGATAAATATGTACAAACAAAACAAATATCTCTCGGAGATTGCCATAACCATTAACAGAAGCAAAACTACAGTGTTCTGCATAATTCAGCGTTCCAAACAGACAAATACTGTTGTAAATGAACCTAGAAATGGCGCTCCTTCTAAACTCACCACCAGAGACAGGAGGTAAATAATATAAATGGTGAAGCAGTATCCGAGAATCACTGCATCTGAGATTAGAGGATGCCTTGAGCAATATTCTGGCACTGTGGTTCACACTAGAACAATTGAGCGGGTTTTAAATAGTACTGGGTACAATGTCCGCGTTCTTAGGAAGAAACCATATATTAATAAGGTGAATAAGAAAAAGCATATAGGATTTGCTAAACTTTATTTGGTGAAGCCAACATAATTCTGGAATAAGGTTCTCTGGTCGGACGAGAGCAAATTCTGTTTATACAAGAGTGATGGACGTCTTAAAGTGTGGAGACTGCCAAATACAGAATGGGAGCCTAAGAACATGGTAGCTACAGTGAAACATGGTGACAGTAGTGTGATGGTATGGGGCTGTATAGCTTCATCTGGCTTTGGGGAACTGGTGTTTATAAATGTGATCATGGACAAATTTGAATACAGGAGGATTTTTGAAAACAATCTTAAAAGAGTGCAGAGAACCTGTGATTAGGGCATGACTATTACATCGAGCAGGATAATGATCCGAAGCATACTGCTGAAATTGTAAGGTTTTGGATCGTGTACAACACTCATCACACTTTGAAGACCCCGCCCCAATCTCCAGATTTAAATCCTATAGAGAACATCTGGAAGGAACTAGAGGAGCGTGTGAGGAAGCATCACATCAGACGCAAGGACCATCTGAAAGAACTTCTTCAAACAGAGTAGAGTAATATGGACCCTGCAGTCACTAAACAACACATGCAGACAATGTCCAAACGATTATCAGAAGTAATTCAAAGAAAGGGGATGATATCTAAATACTAGCTGTTCTCTGTTCGAATACTTATGTCCAGATGTAAAGTAAGTGTTTTTTTTTCTTCTTGTAGTGTAATTTAGTTTCAGTTGTTATTTATGAGTTTATATGTTTAATGGAAGATGGAGTTTATTTTGTACCTTTTAGTTTTTTGGAAAACGTATTAATTACAATTTCCATTATTTCTAACATATATCTTATTTTAAACACTACCCTTACATTATTTAAAATATACATTTCATTCGTGTCTTGCATCACAGCTCAAAATCGTAGCTGCTATATATTTTGAAGCAAAATGTAATACGTTAGATCACAATTTAGAGGAAGTTTTTCTGTACAGTTGATGCGACTGCTAAACATGGTGGACTCTGTATATTCAGTCCATGTGCTTTCTTTCTTTACCATTATGTAAATTATATATATAAGGGCGCTAAACTGCGGCGGTCATCAGCGCTCTTTAAAAAAACTAGTCATGGCAAACTATACAAGTGTAACAAAACCTATTAAAAATACACGTACATAAAAAAACATCAATCTAAACTTACCAAAAACCTCGTTCACCAAATCCCAAACCCCAAACCAGAAAAGAATCTAAAATCCTTCTCCACGGGTCTCCACGCACGGCCTACACGTGGGTGGGCCTGTTGACCGTCTCCCTCAACCACGAAGAGGAGCCCACACGAGGGAGACTGTTAGCTCGGGACCCCGGGTGCGCCAAACCCGTACCTTCCGAAGTAGGTCCCTGGGGGGACCATTATGTAAAGGTTTATTGTCTCAGTTTAAGGTTTGAATACTCTTATCTGAGAAGAACAGTTTTTGGTTTGAGTAAACAATGATGTTGGTGACGGCTAAATTAAATTTCAATATTCTAAAACCATGTTTAAGGCTGCCTGATTTCATAAGGACAGTTTTGGTTATTTTCAAAAATTAATTTATAATTAATTACGCTCAATTAATAAGTTAAGAAAATGATCATATAAAATGATCATAAAAATTATAATAGATAAAATTAGAAAACTGTGTATTTCTTAGATAATGGATCATAAGTTTAACAGATAAGTTAGGATATTTACGCTTTCCATAACAACTAGCCAAACATATCCAGGCTAGTGAAAAAAATGCAAAAGAGTTACCAATATCCATGTTGATAAATATTGTCTGTGGTTTGCTTGTAATAAAAGAATAAAGGATGTGTTTGTTTACAAAGAATGACCATGAGAAAAATAGTGTTTGAGTGTATACTAGTAGAGTTTGTAGTTGAAGTATCAGAATGTTTAGAAGTAGCGACTGTATGTTAAGTTTCTATTGCAGCAACGTTTAGGGTAGAATAAATAGTAAACACATTGTTTTGCAAATACCTTCGTTTATTATGAGAATGTGATAGTATGTGGGTCCTGCGGATGTTTTTCGTGTCCCAGTTGTTGGGGTATGCGTGGAGCTACGTGAATGCTGGCTCGTTAAAACTGGAGCAGCACGCCAATGGAAGTGCCGCTGAATCCCATTACGTAAAAAAGAAACCGCTAACAAGTTCCATCTCTGAAGCCAGTACGCTTAAATTCGCGAGGTTCCTCCAGACAAGGCCGAAACACTCGAGAGCAGACTGAAACGAAGTGCATCTGTAGCCGCGTAGCTCGTGTGTCATAAATTGAAATCCGTTTGAAGAAATAAAAGAGGAAAATAATATGAAGTCTGTGGGCTCACTGCCAGTGTTCTGTAGAATATACTTATTCCTTTTGTTTCGGAGAAGTAGCATTCTATATGTTTTATTCTCTAATATTTTCAATCTTATGGACTTCTCGGAAGCAAAGCGGACGGAAGATAAAACTACGTACAGTCACCATCGAAATAAAACGAAACCACTTTCACGAAACGAAAGCGAGAAGTCGAAAGCAATTGCAGTAATGCAATCACAACGAAGAATGGCACTGAGCTAAAAAGCTTTATAGATAGATCACTTCATTGTTGAGAACATTAGTATGCATAGCAACTTCAAATACATACAATAAAGGTCAATATTATATAATTAAGTTATAGGACTCATTGGCTGGTCGCGTAGCTCAGTTGGTAGAGTACCTGTTTGCCATGCTAGGAGCCCCAGGTTCGATTACCGGCGGTGGGGGTTGGGATTTTTCTTCTTCTAAGATAGTTTCTCATCTTTCCCAGAGTCTGGAAGTATGATCGAGGGTACGATTGTGTGCGTAATCAGCTGATTAAAAAACCCAACGAATACGAGTTAAGAGCTTCGATATGTTCTAGAGGAGATCGACCACCGATATGACCATTGCAGTTAAAGGAACCTAAATGAAACATAAAGAAAAGGAAAAAGAAAAGATGTATTCACCTTACACGGTTCAAAATTTTCATTAGTAAATATTGAAAACTATTCTGTGTAACTCTATATATAATTTTATTAAAATAAATATTTGATCACTTTCTAGTGGAGTAGCCATGTATTATAGATCAATACGTATCTTTGTGATTTTTTCACATAACCTAGACAACTCAAGACGGCAAAGTGATTATACCAACTTCGACGAACAGAGGTGTTGTCTGAGACCTGGTTGTTACAGCATATAAATTCTAACTGCTTTATTTTGTATCAAAAATAATTTAAGTGCAGAAGTATGAATTCTCCAGAGAATAGTTGCATAACTAAGATAGGTATGGATTTCAGCATAACATACTGTCAATAAATACTCATTATTACTTATTATTTAAGGACTTTCAGAATAAATAACCCCTACTAATTTTAGTAGATCTATTTTCAGTATGACTTGGAATACACATGTACTACAATTAGTAACGGGTTATTTATTCAGAAAATCCTTAAAGAAAATCTGAACGATGATTCTTGTTATTTCTTTATCCATTTCGAATTTAAAGATTTCATTCACGTACAACATGCATATATAGGACAATATTTATACGGTTTACCTCATTAGAGGAAATCTTTTGTCTAGAAAGGGCTATAAAGGCCTATACTACAAGGGGCGTCCAGAAAGTAAGTTCTGTTTCAATTTATCTCCGCTGCAGCGCTGCGATCGCAGTTGCGGACATGCACGATAGACGCTCTGTATCAAGGAGAAGAAACATGCGCCATTGTGAGATCGCTGCCAGCCACGTACGCTTTTTTGTGCTTGTTTACAATGTCGGTGCTGATTGAAAATCCCGCCGCTTGTGAAATCAGATCTGTGATTCGTTTTCTGAATGCTAGGAAAGTGAAACCAATTGAAAATTATCGGCAAATTTGGGGTGTTTACGGACAAAATGCGATGAGTGATACAATGGTGAGAAGATGAATCCCACAGTTCAATGAAGGACGTAGGGAAGTGCACGACGAAGAACGAAGTGGGCGTCCATCTTTGGTTGGAGAAGAAATGGTTCACGCGATTTATGACAAGATCCAGGAAAACCGCAAGCTTACAATTAGTGCTCTCGCTATGGAATTTCCACAAATCTCACGATCAGTAGTTCATGAAATTATTACCGAAAAACTGAAATTTCGTAAACTTTGCTCACGTTGGGTGCCAAAGATTCTTACTGAGCAGATCAAAACAAAACGAATGGGTAGTGCACTTCAGTTTTTGACCCGTTATGATGAAGGCGGCGAAGAATTTCTGACACAGATATACACAGGAGATAAAACTTGGCTTTCTTACGACACCCCTGAAAGTAAGCGTCAATCATTGGAATGGAGGCACACCTCATCCCCAGAAAAGGTTAAGCCGAAACAAATCTTGACACCTCGAAAAATGATGTGCACAGTGATCTGCGACAAATTAAATTAAGTGCGAGGCTCTACTCCCATTAGTCCTGAACCCGTAGGACCAGAACCCGGGCCTCTCGGGCATATTTACCGTAGGACAGTACGTATTTTATAAACTGCCCCCCCCCCCAACCCTGCCTGCACACGGCAGACGGGACGGCAGTGGATACGCCACTTACGCGCCGGTCCTTAATGAACCAGCTACCAAAAAACCTTGGTAGGGCCGCCAGTGTCTAGCTCACCAGCTACTAGTATGCAGGCTAGAACCTGGGACTTATGAGGCAACCCTCTACCCCCTCCGGGCGGCCCAGGCCTGACCGGAGGTACCCAATTTCCCGTGGATGGCGGGAACACACTGCCCCCTCAAGTTCAACCCAATCCGAACAACTCCCAGAGGGAGGGGCTCGAATGTTCGGCCCGAGGTTCCTCTAGTAACGTCAGAGGTACCACGAGTGCTAGGGGTCCGCAGCGCCCGCACCTTGGCAGCTGAAAGGGACGCAAGGAAAGGCATCTTACTCATTTATTTCTTACCGCGTGGTCAAACAATGAAAGCAAATGTTTATTGCGCCGCACAATACAGAATAAGCGCCGAGGAATGCTGTCAAAAAGTGTTGTGTTTCTTCACGATAACGCTCGACCACACACTGCAAATAAGACGAGAAACATCCTACAGGGATTTGGCTGGGACTTATTTGACCACCCCCGTACAGCCCTGACCTTGCTCTTAGCGACTTTCATCTGTTTTTGCATCTCAGTTCTTTCCTTGACGGTCAACACTTCAACAATGACGAAGAGCTCAAAGAAAATGTTTCCAACTGGTTGAAGACACAGGCGGCAAACTTCTATGAAGAAGGTATACAAAAACTTATGCCTCGCTATGACAAATGCCTGCAACATTTTGGCAGTTATGTGGAAAAGCAGTTTAAGAGTTCTAGAATTTTGTGAAATAAATAATTTTTCTGTATCTATACACAATTTAATTTTATTACGAAACAGAACTGACTTGCTGGAAGTATCTCGTATATAAAATGGACGTGTTACAGTGTTCTATTTTGGTTGCAAATGGGAATTTACAAAAGAAGGGAGAAAGAAACAAATGAAGTATGACATGGCTTCCATACATGGAGGTGGTACACTGTCAAAAGAGTACAGTTTACATTGCATTATTGCCTACTCCATGGGTTTCCATAGTACCCTTTGTCAAGTTATGTAGATCTTATATAGATTGAAATACGATGATGTACACTATATTTACAGAAACTTCTAATCTTAGTTTATCAGACAAACTTCATTTATAATGCAAATATCTGAAACATGTGTTAATCAAAATCTATGTTTGAAAAAAATGTCCCATTTTTGCCCATTTTTTCATTAACTATACTTCATACAGCTTATTCTTCTGTGAAGATCGTGTTAACATTAATTTATAGAATCTCCTTTTAGAGTTACCGGAGCTCAAGGGATATGCAAATAATTTATGATATGGTACTATGTGATAGCTTTGCGTTTGGGAGAAAGCAAAGAAAGGAAAACTAAAACCACTAGAGAGAAAATCATAAGCATTTTCAAATTACAACCATATCTCAAAAATGGTTAAATTGGCGACAAAAATATATTTTACGGGAATTGTTTGTATTAATGGTAACTATGAGATTTTGCCCCATTGTATCAGCTGATGCAACAGTCATAAAAACTGTGGAGAGTTTTAGAAATATTCCAAAAGTATTAAACTTCTGTGCATATCCTAATGTATTCAACGCTTTTAGAGCATTCTTTGTACAAATCAAATTATCCATAAATATTCGAAGATAAAGTTGTTTAGAATATTTGAATAGAGTTTGAAAATAATTCGTTATCCTCCTTGCATATACAGAGGCCGTCGGGGGTATTCTAATAATTTAACATGTAACATTGCACGTACTATAAATACTGTTATATTTGCTTGGCAGCGTTGAATTATTAAACATGTAAACATTAACCTTTGTGTCTCGCATACAACATTTAAAGTATCACTTTGCATGTATGTATTACACAATCTGTACTGTATTTACTCTATTGTCCCTCTTATTGGAGGACATAAGTAATCGAACGTACCCAATCGAACAGAGAGAAAGGTGGTTTGGACGTACCCTACACGCTCCTACCACATAGCAGTTGTGTTTATGCTATGCCCCGAGACAGTGTGCTCAAAGCTATTCAGAAGATTGTGAACTCATAGGTAATATGGGACGTAAAGGTAAAGAGACAACGGTGACAGAGAGGAATATCGTGATAAATATGTACAAACAATATAAATCTCTCTCTGAAATTGCCAAAACCATTAACAGAGGCAAAACTACAGTGTTCTGCATAATTCAACGCTTCAAACAGACAAATACTGTTGTAAATAAAGCTAGAAATGACGCTCCTTCTAAACTCACCGCCAGAGACAGGAGGCAAATAGTAAAATTGGTGAAGCAGAATCCGAGTCACTGCATCTGAGATTAGAGGATGCCCTGAGCAATATTCTGGCACTGAGGTTCACACCAGAACAGTTGAACGGGTTTTAAATAGTACTGGGTACAATGCCCGCGTTCCTAGGAAGAAACCATATGTTAATAAGATGAATAAGAAAACGCATATAGAATTTGCTAAACAGTATGTGGTGAAACCAACCGAATTCTGGGATAAGGTTCTCTGGTCTGACGAGAGCAAATCCTGTTTACACAAGAGTGATTGACGTCTTGAAGTGTGGAGACTTCCAAATACAGAATGGGAACTTAAGAACATGGTAGCTACAATGAAACATGGTGACAGTAGTGTGCTGGTATGGGGCTGTATAACTTCATCTGGTTTTGGGGAACTGGTGTTCACAGATGGGATCATGGAAAAATGTGAATACAAGAGGATTCTTGAAAACAATCTTAAAAAGAGTGCACAGAAGCTAAGATTAGGGCATGATTATTACTTCCATCAGGACAATGATCCGAAGCATACTGCTGAAGTTGTAAGGCTTTGAATCGTGTACAACATTCCTCAAACTTTGAAGACAACGCCCCAAACTCCAGATCTAAATCCTATAGAGAACATCTGGAAGGAGCTCGAGGAGCGTGTGAGGAAACATCACATCAGAAGCAAGTAACATCTGAAAGAACTTCTTCAAACAAAGTGGAGAAATATGGATTCTGCAGTCACTAAGCAACACATACAGACAATGCCCAAACGATTATCAGCAGTAATTCAAAGAAAGGGGATGATAACTAAATACTAGCTGTTCTCTGTTCGAATACTTATGTCCAGATGTAAAGTAAACGTTTTATTTCTCCTTGTAGTACAAATTAGTTTCAGTTGCTCTTTATGAGTTTATATGTTTAATGAAAGACTCAAGTTTATTTTGTACCAGTTATATTTACGTATGCTTACTCTACGTAGCTTTAAAATAATATAAGTAATAAACATGTTTACGTTCGAGTACTTATGTTGTACTCTGCATATCGAAAGGAAAACCGACTTGGTATTTTAGATATTTCACTACATTTTCGGTTATGAATATATTTAACAACTGTACTACAAATTAATGTGTAATTTTAATATGTTCATAAAATCACAAGTAAAATATTTTTACGTATGTTGAGAGGGTTTAAAAAAAGAAGAATGATTTTATACACCTTGCAAAGTGTGCTAATCTCCAAATGTATTCTTAAGAGACATTTGCTGAACCGTTCTCTTTAGGAATGCGGAAAATTTGTTGAAAACCGCTGGAAAATTTGGTCCTTAAACAGCCAAATACCTTCCGTGCCCTCTTCAATGTTATACGCGAAATTCATGAGTACATTTTCAGTAAAAAAAATTAGCTACGAACCGAGGTCCTTCACTCATACCAAGTAGTATCACTGACTTTCTGATTAGCTTGCCGGATCCCCCAGAAGGAGCAAGATCACTTAATCATGTTATTTCTTGGAATGACCGCAAGGTGGCATAAACTAAAGTTTAGCAGTACACGCCGCTGGTACACCTAATCGATCTTAAGTTGTTTAAGAGCAGGTGTAGTAACGGGCAACGTCATAGTGGCTAAAGAGCAGTGCATTACTACATTTTAGGTTAACGTTTTACCTCGTCGTAAGAGGAATTAAGGCCCGTTTTCTGGCAGAGAAAATAGTGCAAGCCGCTTAACGATCAAGCTTTTCTTAAGAGCACTGCAAAAGGCGGTAGAAGACCAAGGAAAACATAATGGAAAGAAAGACTCAGCTGTTCATCTTGCTAAGGTTAAAGCATGTTTTAAACTTAAATACTAAAAATAAAGCATATCCTGGATACAGGTATAGGAGTCATGTAGCTGGTGAAATATACGCTAAAGGTGCCAAACCAGTAATAAGTTTCATTAATTTAAACTGCAATTGAAAAATATAAATTATGAATTTTTGACTTGGTGTAAAACAGGAATCGGATATAAGAATAGAGATGTCTTACGCTTCAAGTTAATCAAGATGGAAGTTTGTGGATACAATGACAATACGAGATCATAATCTGATTAAGGGGGGACCCAAAGTGCCAAAAGTGATTCTCTAAACTACTGAAGCTAGAGCCTCAATTTTTCGTACAGATATTAAAAGTAACTAAAGAAGTGTGTGTACCAGTTTTCATTCCAATATATATCTGTATTCTTGATATATGAATTATTTATACAATTTTATCACGTAAAATAAAAATCTATCTTCTTTGACACATATGCCACAATAAATCTCATTTTGATACAATTAAATTCCTTAATAACATGATAACAAATTAATGGATCGGATTTCTGAAATACTGCATAGTTTTTTTAAATTATTATATGTGCCAAGGCGAATAAACTCCAAAAATCAGTGCTTGTTCATAGTAAATAGTTTTTAAAATTTAAACTATTACAAATATCAAACTTCCCATACATCAGTTTGTTGCACAGCTTCTGAAGTGTATTGTGTACAATTTTCAGAGCTCTAGCTGTAATATTGTGGGAGAAGATAGATCTTGAATATGGAAAAATAAAAAAAAAAACAACTGAACTTGAGAAAATGGCTTTAAAGATTTGCATGCAGTTTACATGAAACATATATATATAGAAAGCTCCAGCAGTGTAACTGATACCTTCTTCCCTCCTAGCAGCCTCTTGAGCCTTAGGTTTTAGATGTATTTACTGAAATAGTAGTCTATTTTCACATTCCACCACTAATTGTGAAGCAAAACCAGAGATGTAAAGCATCTCCAGGTTTAGAGTTTCTAAAAATAATGTGGGCATGCTAAATCTTTTATCAGTTCTTTCAACTGGCCAAAATATAAAATAGTAGATTTGCTCTCAGCTACGTCCTCCTCTGGTACATAGGTACTGCATTACAACACCAATTTAGAAAGGCGTATGTTTTCCTTTTACAGTGCTAGAGGCTCAGTTACTTCCTCATTTACATCAACTGAAATATCTGTCTTCCCCCTTCTGCTCTTATTCATTAATTTACACAAAGCGGCTCCACTACCCTTTATCTTTGGCATTCTAAAATAGCAAAATAATGCAGTATAAATGAATATAGGGAACTGAACCTCTTTAATTTCACAATACATAATTGTTCTAGGTAGGTTTACTGAAATAAACTTGTATCAGAACTTAAGGTGTAATTTTAGGCACAAAGGGACACTTGATTATGATAAGTATAATTCAAAGAGTAGAAAATCTAAAAATAATTACTTTAAACGCCAAGTATCACTTCTAAAATACTGGAACAACAAAAGAAAACATAAACAAGGATTTCGCGCCATTACACAGGAAATATATCAAGGAGACGAATAAAAACATTCGGAAAAATCACTGCCACCTAGAGGATGCATATGAAAGCTTGTTAAAATAGGCTACGGTTGCTTAATGCTATTTTATTTAAAGCATAGAGAGGCATTTAACCAGCATGGAGTTTTAAAAATGGCGTCCAAAACAGGTGATGCGTTTTCTCTACGAGCATGAAACTTAGAAAACAATTAAACTAAATTGTGGTGCATATTTTGCGACAAGAAGCAAAATTCCATTTTTTTTTCACGTAAATGACTAAAACAGCACTTCTGTCCCCCCTTAAAGGATAATAAAATCATTTAACAGCTCATAATTATGATAATTTTAGTGTTCCTTTCCTTTTACATAAGCAAAAAACAAAAGGAATGATGAGCTAGAATTTGAGAAATTGTAAATATTTGAGTATTCAAGCAACAAATATCTCATCTCTACATAAAATGTAAATAATGCAAAGGTGTTAGAAATTTATATATGTAGTAAGAGTTTGTCTCTCTCTTACCAAAAGTTATTAAGAGGATGGCCTCAAAGGATTCTAACTACACTTTATCTTGCTTTTTATTTGTTCCATTTGTTCCCCGCCTTTAACTCCGATGGTCATATCGGCGGTCGTTCACATATCGAAGTTGTTAACTCGTATTCGTTGGGTTTTAATCATTAGATCACGCACACATTCGCACTCTCAATGATACTTCTAGACTCTGCGGAAATTGTGGAATTATCTTGTCAGAGAAATATCTCCAGCATCACTGCCAGGAATCGAACCCGGGACCCCTAGCACGGCAGAGAGGTGTTCCACCGACTGAGTGATAGGACCAGCCCTACCTGCATTGAAGATATCGTCAACTTAAGTTATTAAATTATAAACGTTAGCAATTTTTGAGAAAGGAATGACTTTGGAAATATTTACTAAGAAAAGGAAGGATTTTCCTGAAAATTTCGAGTCCTTATCAGCTTTTAAGCGTAGTTTCTAACAAAATTAACTGGAATATAAATGACATTTGCCATCGCCACTTTTCATTTTTGAGTAATGTTGTCTTCATATACATACGCATGCATACCTGATTGCTTTTCTATAAATGGGTTATATTTCCCTCTATTACCGACATGGATGTTTTGGGCAACACAGAATGCTTCTTTACTTACGGTACGAGAGGAACTAGACCATTCAGCCACTGTTGTATTTTCACCTTACGTTTTATCCAAAACTGTGGGGAAACGAGGCGCTTATTGAAGAAACTTCTGAAAATTATCTGCTATTTTACGTATACTTCATTAGTATCTATAGTAATCACTCATTAAGGGAAGTGTAATACCCTAAAAGGTGTAGAGTAACTTTTCTTTATGCTGAAATTGGTACCTCCTGATATAATTTTAATGGGAATTTGTCCTTGTGGGTGGAATCACTTCTTAAGAGTTTAATTTAAGAATGAGAACTGGGAAGTGATAAGCACGAGCAATAAATAAACACAATAAACGAGCTCAAACACACAAACACAACTAAATATTCACCTGGGCTCGTTTAAACTATTTCTCAAATAAAGGGAAAAACATTTATATAGATCAATAGTTATATTTGATTCCCAATCTGTGTAGTTTTTAACTGCATATATTACTCTCACATGCAAAGTAAACTGCTTACATGATTACTTAACAAATATAAACAAGAGTATAAACTTGGAAGAAGCGTAGGACAGTGAGGCACAAATTAGTACAAAAGTGAATCGAGAAGATATTGGCATATTCCTTCACTCACGCTGTTTATTCACAGGACATGTTTCAAGAGCTCTTGCTCCTATCATCAGCTGAGTCGAGTCTCGATTCACTTTTGTAATAAACAAGAGCTTTATAAAACTGCCATATAAATTTATAGCAAGTGTACGAAAATTTCAAGTGGTTCAATTGAATTAAAATTTGCTATATTTAAGCTACATACTTCAAAATACTAAATGTTAAGTGCTGCTGTCCCTTAAATTTAACACACAAATTGTCATCATACCATTTACCTTAAAATTGCACATTGAACAATTGTGTTTCAAATGGGAAGGTGTTTGTCCTTGAGCAACCAATCGGAGTCCTGCGGTGTTGTCGTATTGCATTCCCCCTAATTGGTATGTGATGAGTGGCAAACTAATCGAACTCTAGTAAATACTATCCGTGCTAAGACAAACATTCAGATTTTACAAAAACTGATCCATGAGGAAGGAGAGAGTAAAAGCTCCATATTTTTAGCTCAAATAGTTTTCCTAATACAAATAAATAAATAAATAAATAAATAAATACCATTATATTATAACACGCATTGCGACTTAAGCACTGTATTGAACACCATTATTGTTTGGCATGTATGCGTGAAGGTATATCACTCCGAACTGAAACGTAAACATTTGACATGACGGGATAAAAGAAATATGTACTTTGAATAAGCCATGGTGTTTGTTAAATACGATGAGAGGAAACGATACACTTCTTGCTAGTGTGGCAGAACGTGTCTGGTCACATTATATCTTTCTTTATGAAGAGAGAGTTGAAAGCATCATTATTCAGTTTCTCCTCCATGTAAAAGTGTATCAGATTAATCAATTAGACGTGATCCACCTCCCCTCCCCCTTACTAACGCTAGAACAATGCAATAGAGTTAATGTGGGCTCAAATTATGTTGCAAACAGAAATAATAGTTTTAAACTGACTGACGTTGAACGACTTATTCACAAAGAAATTGACAAGGAACGCAACAACACTGGGAAAACTGCGTGAGACATCAGGTAATCTACAAGACGACGACTTTTGGAAAGAAATAGGAAGTAACGAGATTTTGGAACCTATCATCATAAATTTGCAGTATTCAGACGTTGAAGACAATGACAATGACGAATTATCTCTTAACATTCACAGCTATACTGATGCACTGCTGGTGTTTTCGTTGGATTAGAAAAATAAGTAATTCATAAACTATAATTAACTTTAAACTAAATATTTAAAACATTTGCGTAATATACGAAAATTTATGTTGCAGTTGTGACAACTGCATTATTATAAAACTTTGGAAAATTTAGTTTGCTTTCCCTAACGTCTAGTGGCAGGAACACTCGCAAGTGTGCGAGAGAGAGGCACATATAAATGGAGTGGGGATGACAAGGTGGCAACAGTGAAGACTCCAACGCACTTGATTGGCTACAGGCGAGAACTCTTCTCATTTGAAACACATAATAGGCTGCTAATTAACTTATGGGAAACAATTTTTTGTGCAATGTGTCTTATAATTGGGTCAATAAGTTCTGATAGATTGATGGAATTCTTGTTTTCAATGCCATGTTTAAGAAATGTATACTGGAATATCTCTGTTCTTTTTGCTGTATTTGAAAATAAGGAATTTGAAGTATATTACACATTCGCCACCTTTATAAAGTCGAAATATTTAAGAAACATAAAGTTAATAACTGATCACAACACTTCCGGCTACCAAACTAGACAGTCCCAGAATGTGTTTTCAAATTCTAGACATATTCAGGGAAAAGGCTTTTACAGCCGAAGTTAAATAGTTACTCTCGGGCTGTTTTGCAGAAAATGTTCCTGACGTTTCGTCTATAGCTATGGTGGGCATCTTCAGTAGCACGGTAGAGGCTTTCTCTGAAATAAGTTTGCTGATTCTGATATGTCGACTAATTTCTAAGCCTAGAGATTTAAAATTATTATAAAATGTATTATCAGTTTCAGTAAAGAGCCCGCCCGCCTCGGTAGCGTAGATGGTAGCGTGTTTGCCTCACGTTCAAGAGGTCCTGAGTTCGAATCTCGGTCAGGGTGAGTTATCTGGATAAGGTTTTTCCCGGGTTTTCCCTTATCCTTTGTAACTGATTTTATTGTTGGTGGCGATCACAGGTTGCCACAGCTCCGCGTGTGCACCAGTTTGAAGCAAATATTATAGTGTGCAATGAGGTTTCTCTCAGGGTATGCGTGGATGGGTGTGAGAAAAAAAATTTTCCAACACTGGAATGCCCGTTTCCAAATTATTTATTCACTGCTTCTTATTTCAAACCTCGAAATGGAAGCTGCCGACCGAGGGTTACCAATCTCGGTTTATAGTGACTGAATGCTAACTATATTTCTCGATAAATTTTGATGACCCGACAAATATTCAAGACCGAACAAGTTGACCGCTCTCATAGGCTTGCGGTCTCAGAATCCTCTATATCGGCTACACGCCGGATAATGTTTATAATGGTTTCATAGCCGTGACTCGTCTCTATCGGCGAAACGCCGAAGAGTGCTCCCCACCACAACTGCGTGTGTGTATTTATATATAACTTTCACTCTCCAAATTCCTTTTTAAACAAAGTCCTTTTGTGGCTGTTTTGGTCGCTATTGTAAACGATCCGAAGAATACCCTATTCATGTACGTCAAGTGACAATTCCTTTAGAAACCTTCTAAGGACACTGTTCCTTTCATTCATGGCATTGTTATAAACAGTTTCCCCAACTAAACTGGCCTTGGTCGTCACAAAGACCAACATTCCTTCGACGTCTATCATGCTTCTGGCAACCAATAATTTCGGTATCACCTTAAAGACGAATGTCGGGTAACTAAGCTCTATAGACCCCGAAATCATTTGAGCATCATTTCATCCATTTCATTCATCGTCCGATATGACTTGAAGTTGGAGGTCGTAAAATTACACAAAAAAGTAAAGATCCTGGAAACAGTTCACCGCAGGATTTTACAATAAAAGGATCTTAATATTTATTGCTATAAGGATATAATTTTAATTTACATAATGTGAATGAATACCTTTTGGCAAAATAACTGAGGAAATAATGTTTTTGGGATTTTCAAAACGATTTCTTAGATTCTCAATCTTTCTCGGGCAGCAACCCATGTGAAAAGACGATTAGAAATCGACGTTTTCGTAGTGTGTATCTCTCCCATCCTCAGGATATCTATTAAACGTTATAACCACAAATGTATCACTGTCTATAACAAAAATAATATATATTTTATATTACATGTTTTATATTTTGTATTATATCCAGTGATTCGTTTGTGGTTATACCATTTAATAAATATCCTGATGATTGGAGAGATGCACACTTGCGAAACGTCAATTTCTAATCGTCTTTTCACATGGCTTGTTTCCCGAGAACATCATGAGCATATTCGTCGCAAGGAAACCTTCACGTTTTATCTTCCGTAGTAATGCTGGGGCAGTTACCACTTGCTTCTCAGATTTTTGTGGTTTTCCCTGGTCAATAAGTCGTTCCTCGAGGAAATTTTAACTGTGGAAGGGATTCGTTAGTGACTTCCGCGCGCTGTAACCCCGACCCAAGGGAGGAAATGCAGTGCCGATGTGATGTCAGCTCGCACTTTAAGACGTTAGTTTTGTCATTAATAAACGATATGTTTGCTGTCTTTGCTTCATCCTGCATCCCGCACGTCTCAAAAGTTTTTCTTCCCCTGAGCGCGGTGACGTCACACGCTGAACTCGTGTTCAGTGCGAGCATGTGCGAACTTACTTCTTAACCCTGTGCAGCCCAAATTTGTATACTACGATGATAAAAATGTCTTCCCCCAGTATTATTGTTTAAAATTGCATTATGAAACTTGAAACAAGCATTTGTCATATTTAAAACGGCAATTTTAATTAAAAATGGTATTTTGTTACTTTGAAGTCACAATGGGCCACAAAGGCTATAGAAGAAATTATTTAAGGCATTACATATATATGAATCAAATTTGGACTGTACAGGGTTAACAGAAGGATTAACAATAATCAAAATATAACTTTATAGAGAAGGAATACTTTGTAACTAGCTCCATACTCTCCATTTCTCTGATAATTTCTAAACAATGTACTATATCATAAAATTACAATTCTCTGTAGGCTATTACAGCATTTCTGAGAAGAAAGACAATGCATTCTATACCTGGGACATAGATATAGGAAAACAACATCCTATGAAATATATAATCTATTCAGTAGTAAAAACAATTATTTTGAAAATTGTATACACTTTTTGATAAGAAATCAAAGGAAGGCAATTTTTCAAAATAGGTAAAATAACAGGACTTTCCATGGAAGTATTGGTTGAGCCAATCGATCTCCTGATGTTCTCCACATCACATTATTATAGTTTTTTTTCGACTAATATCTGCATCTGGAACAGGAGTGACAGAGATGCTGCTTCATTTACATATAACTCATCAGATGATTCATCCTTACTTTCTGATAAAATTGTGTTGGCACTGGTAGCTTGAATCTCCTTTTCTTCACTGTCAGATGCAACAACTGAGTCTTCTGACTCCTATCCATTTATTGGACGAGCAGTTGTATTATTTTTATTCTTCATGCCATTAAAATATAAGAATCGAATATTTGACCTAAAACGAAAATTGATTTTGAAAGGTTAATTTCGTTCACGAAGTGTAGCTATCAAATGTATGTTGTATATCAGAAATATAATTGCAACATTTATGGTTAATAGACAAAAGAGTATAACCTAACTTATTTAATGTTGACTGTTGTGGTCCATTGTAACTTTTAGATAACGTAACTATTTTGTTGGAAACAATAAATGGTATACGTTTCCATACAATTTTTAGTGCTTTAACTATACTTTTGCTTTTACTTGTGGTGCCTGAATGTTTCTTTAAAATTATATTGCAGAGCTTTATAAAATAAACTTGTACAAAGTGCCACTAGTAACATCAGAATGCACAGTGACTGTATGTTTTGCTTTAGCTTTAACCTATTGAGTACATTATGAACTAAATAGCCAAACAAGCCACATACAAGGCGTCCATGTTGTGACTTTCAGGCTACAAATATCCACAATGGAAAAATTTTCATCATAGGATAACAAAAGTGCGTTAAAAGTGTTTGGTACTTGAAAGTCACATTGGGTCATAGAGGGTTAACTTTTGTCCCCTACTCTAACCTAACTCTAGAGACATGGTCACACATGGGACACATTCTGATAAAGCAGATCCTTCTCTCAAGCGTTCATAAAGTTTTCGCGTTGAAGATATTGCAAATATTCTCCATTCTCTATGATAAAGCAATAATTTCTATGACGTCCACAGTCTCCAGGCTCATATCTTTGCAAGAATAAAAACGAAGGCTTTAATACTTAGAACTGTTACCGCTTCTATTGTGAACGTGAACATCCCTGCCAAAGAATTAAGTCCTTTCCCCTTGTATTCCAGTTCTCGTAACGGTATTCGATTATAAAGAAAGGAAAAAGGAGAGGAAGAGTTGCTAGCTATATCGTTTCCCAATTCGGGTATAAAGGAGGAGATTGACGTAAGAAAGAGTGCTAGAATTCCAATGGCTCTTCATGCACATTTCCACTAGCAAGGGATCTTCACTAATGGATGAAGGTGCGCTCCATCTTATTAACAAACCTAATCCCAGTTCGCTTTAGGCATAATCCCCATGTAAACAACGCAGTTTGTATGCCTCATTCCCAAGCCTCGGCGATTGGACCCTTTCATGTTCCACAGCTATCTTAGAGAGTTACGATATTGCGTTTTCCAACTGTTATACTCACAGAACAAGTTTTTTAAAAAATAAATGCAGTGAAAATGTTGCTATTTATGGAGTTGTAAGAGCGAATAAGGCCAGAAAAGAAAAACATAACATACAATACGTACTATAAAGTGAAAAAATATGATAAGCTAACTTGGAAAGGACCAGAAAGTTCTTTTTTCGAATTTTTACTATTTATTTTGTGTAGAGTACAGTCATCTTAGATAATACTGAATAAGTATAGACACTATTGGGTACGATGTTTAAAAAAGCTAGTGAATGGTAGTTTGAAATTTTTCATCTCCGTATATCCTGATAGTTAATAACAATAATGTTAGTGATGATTATAAAAAAATTATAATGATTATCATTATCATCACCACCGAGATATTTGAGTATCGGTTAATCTTATCGTATACCCCTGTTCACACTGTACCTGCAAGAAAAGATATAATAATAAAATTTCTGCATTTCTAATTTCTGCGGTGTTTTCCTCACATTAAGAAGGTCCCGAATTCGAATCTCGGTTAAACTAAATTACCTGGATAAGATTTGACCATGATTTTAAAATGTTTTTCCGAGATTTTCCTTTATTATGAAAAACTAATTACGGTAACTCTAAGCTCAATCGACCCTGGGCTCATTTGAGCATCATTTCATTCATTGTCAGAATGCTGTAACTGCTTAAAGGTGGAAGCAAGTAGTTCTCTAAAACATTCTACAGTCTGATTTTTAAAAGAAGATGCGTGAAAGTCATCAAACATGGGATGCGAAGGACAAGAGAAGATCGTTGCTATGGAAACGTAAACAAATGTTGCCAGATTGGTTATCATACACTCCTCAGGTCATTTATCGCTAGTTTTGTGCGGGAAAAAAGAGTTTGCCTGAGTGTTCAGTTGCTTGTGTATTTTTAACCTACTTTGTGAAAACAAAATTAAAGTACGTTGTTAAGGAAGCAAGACGCAGTGCCAGTAGGATTAAATGTAGACAGAGGATTCATTGCTCGAGGCAAAGATCAGCTTACGGTTGGGGTGTTGCAATGCATATCAAGCTAGAGATTTTGCCTGTTCCCTTAGGGAGTTCTTTGAAGAGGAAGACAAGAGTTTGCACCTTATCAAGGAATAGATTGTTTCTTTTAACCAAAAGCGACAGCCTCTATCAGTAGAGATGCTGGCATGTCAAAGAATTCCTATGGGTCAAAATTCCGGCACATCGGGGCGTTGATATGAACATGGCAATTGACAAATTCGTTAATAAAGGTATATTGTGACACTAATGGGGTAAGCACTTTATACGGAACGAGGAAAGGTTTAAAAAACGAGGTGCTTGCGTCGAGTTTTTTTTTTTTTTTTTTTTTCAATTTCCGGGATTGCGTTATGTGTTTACCACATGTTTATTGCATAAGATAAGTGTTAGATTGTAGAACATGCATTACGTATATGTACTTACTGCTACTGAGAAATTACCGCACCAGTACGAGATTGTCAATTTACGATGCACAGCAACAGCTACGGTAGATATTGAATATTTGATATTTTGATATTTATTTATTTGTACAGTTTCCATTACAATTTAAATACAATAAATTTAACATTGAACATGCCGTATCATTGAACATCCTGTACAATAACATGAAAATTGCTGGCTTAAGATTTACTCGCCGACTCAGGTACCCTGGATATAAGTATTTTGTTTTCCTGAGCAGCTTGGTGTCTTTTCTTCTTGACCTTCCCTTCTTTTATCCTAACCTCTTATCCTGTACAAGAAATCTCCTATACATCTAGTTTTCTTTTCTCCAATCCCCGTTACCATGCGTACCGCCAATATCTCTTTACTACATTGCCCCATTTCTTACCCCATATTTTTCTCCTGCAATTTGTTAACCCTTTGCATTCTGTCGGGTAATGAACAGTGCTCTCTTCGTCTCCACAAAATTCACATATCCCTGCCTCATTGCTTCTCAACCCTTTTAAGTATAATATTCTTACTCTCATCCAAGCTTTGCTTTCTCTTCCAGTTTTGCCACATTGATTTTTCCCTACCCCATTCTGTCTTTAATTGCTTATACAATTTCAAAGATTTTTTTTTCTTCTATACTTTCCCATATATCTTGCCTACCTATGTATTGTACTCTACTTCTCACTTCCTTCCAAAAACAGCTATAATTTGTCTCCTCTACTCTCCATAGATCTCCCATGCCTATCTTTAATATCACTCTTTGCAATTCCACCAACTGTTTGTATTTTTAATACTTTTCTGTTGCTTCATGTCCTGATTCAGTAATTCCCCGTTCTGCCCTTTAATACACTTATACCAGAATTTCAATATGCTCTCTATTATTATTCTCCTCCTTTTTGTATTACCTAGCTCTAGTAATGCCACCTCTCTTCGTGCCGATTTTGGCAACCCTAGTAGTTCTTTGCAAAACAATCCATACATCTGGTGTAATTGTGGTCCTATCTCTGATGTGTCCCATACCTCCACTGCATACATAAGTATGGAAAATTAGTTACATAGTGCAACATTATTTAAAAAAACGCACACATCATTAAATATGCATGTTTTTGTTGAGATGTGATAACCTTGAACGCTTGTTTGTATTTCGTGTGTTGAGAGGGTAAGGAGGGGAGTATGCGTAACTTACTTCTAGACAACATTGCAGCACCCTACATGGAGAAACAGATGAGCCTCACGTATCTTCTTTTAAAAATCATACTGTACAGGTTTATCTGGATTAACAAGAAATAGAAAAAAGAATTTTTTTTGAAAATAGTGTACAGGAGGGTACAGAAACATCTGTGTGCATCACACACACACACACACACACACACACACACACACACACACACACACACACACACACACACACACACACATATATATATATATATTGTCGCGAACCCGATCGCCATAAAGCGCCTTGGCACACAAAGGAACTGATAGGTTTCACGTAGATAACGAGCTTGCATAAGCAGATAAACATAGCGCTTAAGGTAAAAGACTTGCCGAAACAGAAATAAATGGAAATTTCTGTTAATATCCTGATTATTCGGTTTCTTTAATGTTCTGGAAGAGTCTCGATTTACGTAATAGGTATTTAAGGACGCGACGGCTCGCAAAGGGTTATTTGTGAAAGTGTTGCGAAAAGAGAGACACAAGCTGTGTTGTTGTAACGAGAGCTAATGATGTAATCTGCTGTCACTGTTTGTTATTGTCATCGACCTTGTTAGACGGATGGTGTATATAACGTAATTCTGCTGTAATCTATAAGAGTATTCCTACGAAAATAAATGAGATTTTTAATTTCTGCAACTCGGCCTTTTAATTCTACGAACCCACAAAGTCACTATATACATATCTTTCAATAATGTGCTTGATGTTTCTAAACCGATAGTAGAATTAATAAACATTGGTAATGGATTAGATAAATTATAAGGCTTTTTATTTATATCCTTTAACATTTAATCCTGTTATGTGAACTAGTGTTTTCAATAATGAGTCATGAATTTAAAAGATTTAATATTGCCAGGATGGAAGGTTTTGGGTTCCTTTAAAATCCACTCATAAGGAGAAAAAGACACGATATCAAATTTTGTGCATTCTAACAAGACTTTCCTTAGCGTATATATTACACTCCGTGTTTCCCCTGTTGTTTAATCATTTAAAAGTTAGTTAAACCACATTTTAATTACAGAAAATTACTATTAATAAACGGTAGGCGCAGAGTAAACCATGGGACGTTAAATTATTTCATGTGAGCAGAGAAAATGTGTGCCTATTAGCCTTTCTCTTACAAAGGCACATGCAACCTGAGTTTAGAAGCGTGTACGCCTACGTAAGCTTGGGGGGATTTAGAGAACACGAGAAATTAATTTATAAATTTAACACACATGTGTACTGCAGCAAAATAAAAATAGAAGGTAGGAAAAGGTGTGGGTTACTGTGCACCTACCGCACTTATATCACTGAAGTACTTAATTTATTTCAAAATTTGAACTTGTTCACTTTTGAATTTTGTAGTTTTAAATGGTACAGCATTTATTCATGTAAATCCATAATTTGTGTACATGTGTGAAAACATCGGTGTTTTATGGTAAATATCCGCCTAAAATCGTTTTTTTTTTTTTTTTTTTTTTTGTAAAATTTTAAATTGTTCTTATAAGACATAGAATCAGAGCTAACTGGTGACTGAGAGAAGTATATTTTTAATAAATTTATACCAAAAGTTTTGATTTCATTTTTCAATGGTAATACTACGGGGTATTGTGAACAGCAAACTCAAGTGTCAAATTTTACTAAAAGTGCCTGCCTATACATATATAATGATTTATATTGAAACAACTGGTGTAAGGTATTTTCATACAAAATGAATTATATCGGTAGATTGAATTTCTGGGAATATCATTCAGTCTGATTCACCTTCATATCACAGCTTAACCCTAAGAGATGAATCTACTATCCAGGGGCAAGAAATTATTCAGGCTATTACACCAAACATTGGAATGCACTCTACATAAAGTCAGAAACTGCTACGATACCTAATCACTTATCCCAAACATACACCATAAGCTCTCTATTACCGGGAAAATAGTTTGATCTTTGTTTAATTGTGACGATACTAGGAACTAACGTGTTGTGAAGGCTGGCTATAGGTTGCATATTAGGTTGTCAATCTATTAATGTGTTTCAAATGGGAAGAGTTCTCGCCTGTAGCGAATCAGATGCGTAAGAGCCGTCAGCGTCGCCACCTCGCTATCCCCACTCTTCTTATATTTCCCTCTCTCTTTCACACTTGCGAGTGTTCGTGGCGCTATACTAAGGGAACGCAATCTGAATTTTCCAAAGTTTTATAATAATGCAGTTGTTGAAATCACAATTGTAACATTATTACATTGTAATTACATCCGTATATTACGCAAATGGTTTAAATAATTAGTCTAACATTAATTATACTTTATGAATTACATATTTTTCTAATCCAACGTAAATACCAGTGGTGCATCCGTATAGCTGTGAATCTTCCTTGCGTTAAGAGATAATTCGTCATTGTCATTGTCTTCTGTGTCTGAGTACTGCAAATTAATGATGATAGCTTCCTAAATCTCGTTGCGTGCTATTTCTTTCCAAAAGTCATCTTATAGTTTATCTGATGTCTCAAGCAGTTTTCCCAGTCTTATGAATAAGTCGTTCAACGTCAGTTAGTTTAAAAATTTTATTTCTGTTTGCAACATAATTTGAGCCCACATTAACTCAAGTGGATTGTTCTTGCAGTAGTAATGGGGGAGGGGGGGAGTGAATCGCCTCTTATTGCTTTGAACTTTCTTAAGCAAATAGAGGTTACGAACCATTCATAAACAAAGACAATGTGACCAGACCCGTTCTGCCAGACTAGCAAGCAGTATATCGTTTCCTCTCATGGAATTTACAGAACACCTTGGCTTATTCAGAGTACTGGGAGAAAGTAGAGAAGAGGATAGTAGCTATAAACATTTTAACGGGCAGGGAGGAAAAGAAGGTAAGAAATATTGGTGAGTTCTTGCAGAAAGTAAAAGAAGAATGGACCAGAAATTTAAAGAATATTAAATAGGAAGATGAGGGGGAAGAATGGGACTAATTAAGTAGCAAGGTGATATGGAGGACAAGAGCTACCTGGCAGAGTAGAAGATCAGGGTGTTATGTAAGCCAAGGTAGCAATAAGGTAAAGACAAATAAATGTAGCCAAAAGTTGTAAATTGTAAAATGTTGGAGTATTCACAATAAACTTAATCTTGAATCTAAAATAAAAAAGCATGGTTAAAGAATTTGTAAAAGCTAATATTTTATGTACAAGAGTTACTACTCCAGGAGAACCACATAGTCGGAAAAAGAAGACTCAAATGAACGATTTCGACAAGTGCGTCGTTCGCAGAACCTTTTTAGTATTATGAAGTGCATAAAGAAATTGCAACACGAAGAAATTATTTTATGCCGCAAATGAGAAAATTTATATAATTGGTGTAAGGAAAAATTTCTGGCCAATATTAAAGAACATGGGAGTTAGTTAAAAAAGTTTTTAGTGGAATGCCAGGATATAAATTACCACCTTATCACTGCGGTTTGAAGGTCATTGAACCGATATGAAAAAATTATGAAGCAAAAACTAGCATAAATCACACGCACTTAAAGCACTAACAAGACAGTGTTTAAACCATGATACTGAAGAGAATCGGTAAAAGTGCGTTTATCTAAATTAAGTCCATGGAATAAGAATACTGGCATCAAAGTGGATTTGGATGGTAGTGATGAAGAGGAACAAAATACCTAGTCGGTTTTATGGATTCCAGGAATTTGAAAGGACGTTTTACATACATAACAACTAATATCTATCCATTAGACGATATCGCCACAGTTACAGCAAATGAAACGGATGTGCAGGAATCGGAATTTCACACCAGGATTAAATAAGTCAATACTTCTCTGCTTCGTAGTGTAGGACATTTTCTGCCTTCACTAATGAACATATTTCTTGTGATATGCTGCTTTCCTCTCCTCCCCTCGGATAGCCAGCTGTGCGGGGTAAGCAGATAACAGCGCCTCCACTGCCAATGTCCCAGGTAATACATCTCTTTGGCCAAACAACATTCTCACTCAATTTCTAAGCTGTCACATCTGCTTTACATCCTACCTGTCTGAAATTAATAAAAAAATCCTCAAAATGCAACTGTCGATATGAACAATTTCATATGGCACTGCTTCTACTAACAAAGTGCTTTAGGTTCTCAAGAGTAAGATCAAGCTATACACACGTCAATTCCTCTCCTACTGGTTCTGAAACTCCACATAATCACAAAAGAGATGACCTACTTCTTCAAGAACGTCCTCCGCTCCATCAAATAATATATACTCTATTTCTTAATATCACAATTCAATAAATCTCCGTGATATTGCTGAAGGCAAAGCACGTTTTGCAACACAAATTTGAGCAAATAATAAAAAATCGTCCTATGACACACTTGAAGTCGCTGAACTTCAATACTAAATATTTAACCAATTATATATTTTACATTGTATACTACATAGAGTGAGTAGGGGAAGTATGGACTTCCACCCAGATGTTTGAAGTTGCAACTTCACGGAAATACAGGTTTCGAGATTCTCAGAATCTAAAAAAGGAATTTTTAGTAAAAGGTCCATGTATGTCTGTGTATGTCCGTGAAAGCATAACTCAAAAAATTAAAGTTATTTAAATCCCAAACTTGGCATTTGAGTTTCTTCGGGAATACTGGACTGGACTGCTTTACGGAGGAGATTTGACTCAGATACCACAAAATCAGACTATTGTACCTATACCCTAAATTGGGAGTACCCCCGGGAGGAAGGATGAGCGAGAGAAGTCAGAGTGCGGCGGTCCCAACAAACCAAGATATGCAGAGGGCAGGGTCTCAACATTTTACTAGATGGAAGCTCCCCGGCAGGCCAGAACAATTGATATGCCACCTTTCTAAGGTTCGGAATCAGCCCCTCCCATCCTACCGAAAAAGAATTGTTAACCAGGTGTGTATCATCCTGTCATGCACCTCTGAGACACTTGCTGAAACTTCGACCTTGAAAGAAACCACCAGGCGAGAGATGATGTTAAGTTATAATGGCGATGAAATGGAAGAACATGAAATTCTTCGTATGCAATTAACCTACCCAGAAATCGGCTGGAGAACACTTGAAAACCAATGGATCCCATGGATCAGGTGGATTGGCCACGTGAGTCGAACCCAGGTTTCCCGAATACGGCGCACTGAGGAAACCGTCTCAGCCATCCTGCACGGTGATTAACAGCAACTACCCCGTAGAGAACAGCAAGTTCCCTAGCTTTGAAGGCCTATACTTAACTTCTCCGACAGGAAAACATAGACGTGTACCAATTGAAAGTATACAACATTCCATTTATTTACCTCTTGTTACAGAATTCTGCCTTAAACTTACATCTTGAGGATGGCCTCCATTACAATCCAGGAATTCCTATAAGCATGTAATGAAACTGGAAAATACGCGATGCAGTAGATCTCCATTTATGACCGCAATTTCTTCAGCAATGGCATCTTTTAGCGCTTGTAAAGTTGCAAGACGATTCGTCCAGATCTTTTGTGTCAAACAGCCCCACGAGTAATCAGGAACTGTAATATCGGACGAGCGGGCAGGCCATTCAATATTATTGCAGAAATTAGCTGTTGCAGGCCGATCCACAGGGAAACGGTTTTGGTTCATTTGGATTTTGTAAGAGTGAAACTTGAGTTCACGCAAATACGTCCTAAGAATCTTCTAGAAATGCCCAGTACTCTTGATTGTTTACAAGCTGAACGACGCGGACTGCATTAAACAGCTTTTCTCACTCAAGCAGCATTTTATTGTGTCCTCACTATTTTAGGTGGACCATGTTTAATGTATAGCACTCTAACACATGTTGCAAACTTATTCAATCATTGCATAATTTTTTTCCGTGAAGGAATTGAACCGTACCTTAGCACGTTGAAGTAAAGGTGAAATAACCTCTGCGTTGTCACAAAAGATTTACTCTCGTGAAAGAATCGCACGATGTGCCACTGACCAACAGTGACAGATTTAATTTAGCTACTAACGCTAAAGTAATAAAAAACAAAAATGCATCGCTCCCATCATTCATTCATAAGGTCTTAGCAACAGTATGACTTCATATTTTCCCAAGACATAGAACTGAAACTATTATGTGTTTCAAATGGGAAAAGTTCTGGAGTCAAGCTAATCTGATGCCGTATCACACTCAGCGTTGCCAGCTTGTCACCCCACTTCTTTTATATTTCCCTCTCTCTCGCACACTCATACAACATGAAGCTCTGCTTGGCGTAGACGTAAGGGTAAGAAAATTATATTTGACATACCTTTACAATGATGCAGTTGCCAAAATCAAAATTGTAAGAAACATTTTCGCAAATTATGTATATTTTAAAATTCTATAACTATAATTATAGTTTATGAATTACCTGTTTTTCTGTTCCAATGGAACTACCAATGGCTCTTCCATATCGCTACCAATGTCACTTCCGTTAAGAGGCAACTCGTTATTGTTCCTGTCTTCATCGTCTGAGTCTTGCAAAATTATGATTATAGGTTTCAAAATCTCGTCACATGCTATTTCTTTATTAAAATTCTCTTCTTGAAGGTTTTCTGCATGCCTTACGCAGTTTTCCCAGTTCTGTTGTGTTATCTTGTCAATTCCCTTCTGCCTCTTTAACTCGCCACTAAATTCACCACAAGAATCCATTGCACTATTTAACTCTTACTCCACTGTCGTGTAAAGAACAACTGAATGTTATTGATCTGAACTCTCCAGAGTAAATAAACACTTCTTATCCAGCATTCATTCATAAACATAACCAGAAGAAGAAGAAGAAGAAGAAGAAGAAGATGATGATGATGATGATGATGATGATGATGATGATGATCTATATAAGGGCGTTCAACTACGGCAGTCATCAGCGCCCTTAAAAAAACTAGTCATGGCAAGAGCCAGATATAAAACTTTCTAAAAACTATACAAGTGTAAGAAACCTATTAAAATACACGTACATAAACAAAATCAATCAAACTCTACTAAAAATTTCGTTCACTATATCCTAAACTATAAACTAGAAAATAATCTACAAATAATCTAATCGTCTCCACGCACGGCCTACACGTGGGTGGTCCTGTTGACCGTCTCCCTCAGCCACGATGAGGAGCCCACACGAGGGAGACTGTTGGCTCCTCACCCCGGGTGCGCCAAACCCGTACCTACCGAGGTAGGCCCCTGGGGGGTAAACATAAGCATACAGCATTTCACAGGCTAACTGGAAATGAAGTGTTTGCTCTTTCTCGAATTTAACACATTGACTTATTCACAGTAATTCTTTTAACACGTCATGTCAGTGGTTTAAATTTCAGTTCTGAGTAATTAAAAGTATAAGTATGAGTACATACATACACACCAACCACTTTGAACTATCTAGAGTAAACAGAGATTACGAACCATTCATATACAAAGATATAATGTGACCAGACATGTTCTGCCAGGGCAGCAGGAACTTTATTGTTTCCTCTCGCTCCAATTGGTTTGTTCAATGTAATTCTATTACAAATATACGTACACGCATACATGCCAACCAATAATGATATTCATACAGTGCTTACG
Source organism: Mantis religiosa (assembly GCA_030765055.1). NCBI lineage: Eukaryota > Metazoa > Arthropoda > Insecta > Mantodea > Mantidae > Mantis > Mantis religiosa. The sequence goes on along the minus strand of CM060954.1, from coordinate 109,970,864 downwards.
TTGCGATTTATTTTTATAATACAGGTAAGAGTGGTTTATTTATTTGTATTAGAAAGACTATTTGAGCTAAAAAGTATGGGGTTTTCATGGTTACGTTAGACACATTACTCTCTACCTTCCACATGGATCCGTTTTGGAAAAATATGAATTTTGTCTTAGCGCGAATAGTATTTCATACAAATTCATTAGGTTGGCGCTCGTCACACACTACTTAGCGGAATGCAATACGACAACACCGCAGGACTCCTATTGGTTGCACACCTAGTAGCGCTCAAGGACAAATACCTTCCCATTTGAAACACATAATATGAAACTTGCTCTGAACCACCCTGTAAATAGACGAATACATGTTTTTTTATAATAGTACGTGCACCCATAGAGAAACCAATTGGAGTACAGCACATTAAATTGTTTTATTATGCTGTTAATACATGAACGCTTTCTCTAAAAATGCTTGGGTGGTATACAATAGGATCTCTAAGTGCTATGAACTTAATAGACAAATAAAACAGTGAATATCATGCTCGAAGGATGGCAATAAAGTTAACAGTAGCATTTACCTTACTCAGCACATCTCCAGTCGGTCTAATTATCTTGCGATCAGCTGGTGGAAGGATAGATAGCGCTCAACTTTTCGGCTCATTGGTCTTGGCGTGCTGATTAGATTTAATATCCAGCGGGCTTCTGCAGTCTAGCCCAGCTGCAACATTCCAACCCGAGCGACTGTTGATTATATTAACTAAGTTGGAAAGCGACATTGTACGAAGAGATGAAGCAATTTTAGTAATTAAACGTTTTGTGTGCGGCAGCATGAAGTTCTGTTAACCGGAGTGGTGACGACTTTGATGAATCAGATTTTCTCCAACCTAAAACTAAATTATTACCTTCTCTGCCATTTTACTATTGTAGGTAGAGGAGGTAACATATTTTGTCCAAAAGTTCAACTTAGTTATTTTAACGCAGATACACATTTTCTGAGTTATAAAAAGGGCGTTTTAGATTAGGTGTGTGTATTTGTGCCTATGAGGACTGTAACTCAAAAAGGACTGAACCATTTCAAATATTCTTTGTTTGTTAAAATGTTCTAATACTTATATTTTTGTCAAAAGGAAAGTAATTAAATTTTATTCTCCATATTATGAAAACCGATTGGAATTCTAAAACCATTATATAACTATAAATACTGCCTCATAAGTAATGTAGTTTTTTTTAAGAAAAACAATTATTTGGAATGTGTTCTGAGAAGCAATTAACATATTTTCAAAGTAGAGACCACTAGATTATATGAGAGAGCGTAAGCTTCCACGGCCGAAGTCCATAATATAATTAATTGTTTCCAGCCATGGACTGCTGGAGTAAGAAGTCCAAATGTTTCGTCCACAACTGCGGTAGACATTCTCAGTGGCGCGGTCGAAGTTTCCTTGCAGAGAGTTTCGCTGTGTCTTAAGAATTCAGAGGTCCAGAGGTAGTCCTAGTCGGGTGGGGTTTCTCCCCGTCCGGATGTCTTTATGCCGCATTATCTAGCCGCTTTACCTGCGAAATGAGTAGTGTGTTGGTATGCTCTGCTAGGGGGGTAGGTTTTGAAGTTTAGGGATATTTGGGTTGGGATACCCTTGAATAATCTCAGAATGCAGCTGATTTATGGCGTTCCCCCGTTTTGGGAGACACGATTTAATGTTTTTGCTTGGTTTTGGTTACGGGCTGCATATCGCATGAGCCATCAGGCGTAAATATGGGTCATAGAGACATCTAGGGTTTCTCTTGGGTTAACCAAGGGGCCGCAAGGCGTCTCTAGGTAGTTTGTACGATGGCAAGCGTCTTTGTTCCCTCTAGTCATTTCTACCCAGGGTGTTCACCAAAGGGTTGTTATGGGTTTGGATTATGTCGTACACTGATCGTGCCCTCTCGCGGATGACATCGACAATGTACAGGATCTTGGAGTGCTCATGCAGGATATGGGCAGGAAATCTCCAGTCTGTATCGTATATGATACGAAGTGCACTGTTCTGTAGCGTCTGGTGCTTGACGAAGGTAGTATTAGCTGATGGCTGATAAAGCTCCTTTTGCTCAGCACTATTGAGCACTCTGATAAGTGAACGTGGATGATCTTCTTTATCAGTTGATTCATTCAGCTAGACTGAAATTTCTGGTGCTACAATTCTTGGAGTTTTGTTTGCCACAGTAATCACAACTCTGCTGTCCCTGCTATTCACTTTTGGTGATCCTCAGTTCTGGGTAAATTAGCAAGCATCTGTTACTGCTTATAGTGCTTAACTACACTGGAAATGGTTGAATGGCTTCTGTTCACCATCTTCTCACCTCTTCCCACCTTCTTCCCATAGGTTTTGGCTTCTGTTTGCAAATGTTTTATAATTTGTCGCTGTTCAGTAGTGTTTTTTTTTGCTTTGCCGCCTATGATTGTTGTTGATAGGAACAGCGGGGTAAACCGGAGGTTTTTCGACACCGACTCCTTTATCATAAACAGAAGGGAGCAAATGCGCCTGATAATTAAAGGTATGTAACCTATCAACCGGTATGTAACCGCCTATGATTGTTCTTGATAGGAACAGCGGGGTAAACCGGAGGTTTTTCGACACCGACTCCTTTATCATAAACAGAAGGGAGCAAATGCGCCTGATAATTAAAGGTATGTAACCTATCAAGATGAAAACACAAACAAGTTTCCTACACAAAGTTATGGAATTAAAAGCAGATCTGAATATTCCTAATTCTAAAGGAAACATTTAATCAAAGAAAACCCACTGACTTTTGAACCAATTAATATTCAATTAGATTTAAAACAAGTAGTTACAAAATATTAAACTTCTAAACCTGTACTAAAAGCACAAGCATTAGAAACTGTGAACAATAGATACCCACCTGAAGAATGGTTACTTATCTACACAGATGGATCTAACTTGGACAACAACTCAGGAGCAGGAATTAAGTGTGCACTGTTCTCATTCTATCAACCAGCAGCATACCACACAACAAATTTTGATGCAGAAGTAACGGCTATTCATATTTCACTCCAGCACCTTCTATACAGAATAGATAAATTAAAAAATGCTGTCATACTTTCTGATTCTAAAGCAGCATTATGTGCAATAAGTTCTTATAAAATGAGGTCAATCCAAATTAAAGAATGTCACAAAATGATCCAATAACTTCAAAAACTACCGAAAAGAATTATAAGTATTACAGTGGATACCTGCATATTGTGGAATTTCTGGAAATTAATCAGCTGATTTTCTTGCCAAAAAGTGCAAATTTAATTCAGAACAAAAGTAAAAACTTACCCTTTACATCCATAAAAAGATTAATCAAATGCAAATATAAAAAACAGTCAATATCTAGCAAAGCCAAAGATAAAAAAATGGAACATTTTAATTAAATGTCCAGAAATTATTCCAGAAATCCCACGTAAAGCTGCAGTAGCAAATTTTAGATTACTTAGGGAACATGATTATTTGGCCAAACACTTACACAGAATAGGAATTTATACAAGTCCAAATTGTCCTCTGTGCAACAAAGAAGAGGAAATGACTGAAGAACATCTTTTAACCTGTGAAGCCCTACCTGCCGGACCCACTACACAGAAATATTGGAGAGCAAGAGAGCTAATGGCTTCATTGTCAAAGCCTAGCATTTGAAAACAACAACATAAAAGTATGCTGTCTGCCTGTCGTTTCCCTTGTGCGTAGCATATTTAGGAATACGTTTGTCCAATGGTACAAGGTAGTTATGCCAGAAACCACTTACAGTCCTTTAATATAAGGTGATACTGCCACTGTGCAGGAAATACCACCAGAGCAAATACCAAGCAGTCTATTGCAATTATCCAATTATGGCCACTATGCCAGTTTAAAAACGTTTAGCCATTCGCAGCATTCACTTACAGTTTTTCGAATACTTCAGACCAGCTCTGTATATTATTCAGTTGAAGTACCGGTATCAGTATTCAGGTCAAAAACATTCTGTCGTAAAACGTGTAGCAAGCTGTCGGAAATGTGTCATTAGCAAATGTTATTTCATGTTGATTCTGGGAATTCCTCCTTGGATACCAACCATAAATCTGTCAGATATGGCTTATTTAAAAAGCAATAGAGCAATATATATCACAACATTCCGTCCTTCATTACTGAAAAATGTTGCGTTCCATAAATACACGTTTATCTTTCCCATCGTAAGTATTAAAATAAAGTATTAGAGATAAGGAAATGTATCGCTTCCTTCTTTCCCCAGTATTTTCCCAAGTGGACTGGAAAACGATTTGGGCGATGGATAGCTGTACGTGATCGTATTTCGAAATGGTGGAGCCTTGCCCAAGCAGAACTTTATCGGTTTATTCTCAAAACACTCTTTTATTACAAGGTGAATACAACTGGGAAATATTGCTTTCTTCCCGCTGCTACACAAACAGAAGCTAATCTCACGGGATATCATTCAAACTCGAGTGGAATGGGGTTAGACTAAAGTAATAGATACTGAAGATGGTTAAATTGCTGATCGTTTAGGTTTCTTTCCCTATATGCACTTCCTACCACTTTCACAAGGTAGAGGGGGACCTGAACACCATTCAAAATGTCCATGTTTGCACGTGTGTCTTTGAGAGCGACTGAGAGAGTGTTTTAAGGATATGCAAATTAATTCCTCATGTACATTTCCTTGATAAGGTGTCATATAAACTGCAAAATTCACTTACTGCATTTCAACAGTGCATTCATAGCAGCATTACACTCTGTTATTTTCCTATACTCACAGTTTTTCTATAACTTTACCCATAGTTCAAATTTGGTCAAAGTTAAACAAAATTACTTTCATATGTTGAGAGAGAGAGAGAGAGAGAGAGAGAGAGAGAGAGAGAGAGAGAGAGAGAGAGAGAGAGAGAGAGAGAGAGAGAGAGAGAGAGAGAGAGAGTTAGCACACTACCCGGTAACTAGGGTATCATAGCTAGAAGGAATGAAGAAACTAGAGGGTAAAACACGAAGGAGAAACAATACATAAGTTCATATTTGAACCCATTTACTATAAATCTAGTTCTTGAAAGGTAGTAGACATCACTCCCTTGGTCTTGAAGAGAGGGGTGGAAGTGGTGATAAAATATTATGCACGTTACAGACATATAAAGACTTGCTTTGAGGATGCGTGATCGTGTATGGTTGGGGAGTCACACGAACCTTATGACGAATCTCTCAACTGAACTCTGTCAGATTACACTTACTGCTTAGTCTAAAATTCCAGCTCTTTCTAACTCTTTCTAACCCCCACTGCTGTCTTAAACATTACTTAAATATGAGTCCTGCAAAATGGCCTATTCCAATTCAGCTTTTCCAAATTAGAAGGTTACTTTGACATTCCCAAATTAAATTAAGCCAGATCATACTTACTATCCGGCGCCTAGTCACTCGAATGTCATGATTCCTGGAACCGCCTTCGACATGTGCACGTAGTCGATTTGGAAAAACAGGATCATCATCATCATCATCATCATCATCATCATCATCATCATCATCATCATCATCATCATCATCATCATCATCATCATCATCATCATCATCATCATCATCATCATCATCATCATCATCATCATCATCATCATCATCATCATCATCATCATCATCATCATCATCATCATCATCATCATCATCATCATCATCATCATCATCATCATCATCAATCATCACGGTATAAGCCTTGTGTCCCGTTCCGACTTCAAGGAAATTGATCGGACCATCTCATTCGTGGCCTGCCAACATTTCTTCTACCTACAGGTTTATACTTGTATACTATTTGTGGTGTACGGTCTTCGGTCATTCTCTGCACATGATCTTGCCATTTTTGCCTGTATGCAATGATTGTTTCATTTAGACTCTGAATTTCCAATTCTCTTCTAATATCCTCGTTTCTTTTCTTGTCCATGAGTCTATAACCTGCCACCTGTCTCAGAAATTTCATCTCAGCAGCCTCCACTTTCTTCTGTTGTGAGATAGTCAAGACCCAGTTTTCACACCCATAAAGCAGGGTTGGCATCGCCATTATTTTATACAGTTTTAACAAAGTTTGACGATTACAATTTTTAAAATTTCTTTTTATTGTGCCACATATTGTTTGGAATTCGTTTATTTTGTTTTGTATATCTCTATTACTGGTATATGACACAATATAGCCAAGATAATTAAAATAACTTTGTTGTTGGAGGGTTTATCATTTATGTCAATTTTTGCTCTCAAATGTTTGCTCTCGTTCCTATAGAAACCTTTATTTTGTATTTTCATATGAAATTTGAAGATTATATTCTCTTGTAATATTATTTAATTCATGTATGTCTCTTTGTAAGTTATCTTCCGTCTCCGCAATTAAAATCTGGTCATCAGCAAACAGAAATGGGTCAACATTTCTCACCTTTATTTTAAAATGTGTTCTGAGCTTAGTTTGCCAAATATGGCAGGTGACAATGGACACCCCATATCTTAGTCCTAAATTAATCTCTACTAGGTTATCTATTTCTATGGATTTCTCCAATTTAAATTTTGTATTTATATACATACTTTGTACTGTTCCTACGAAATTTTGAGGAAATCCATTTTAATCATTATTTCCAATAGCAGATTTCTTTTTACTTTATCAAAAGCTTTTACATAGTCTATAAAAGCTATTAGAGTTGCTAGATTATATTCTCGTCGTTTCTCCATAATCTGTGTTATTGTGAAAATAAAATCATTGCATTTTGTGAATCATGCAATTTAGTTTCTGAGATTGGAGAAATTCTTTGTGTTATGATTTTTGTATAAATGTTGTAACCTGAGTTCAAAAGGTTGATTCCCCTATAATTGTCACATTCAGTTCGGTCTCCCTTTTTAAAAATCGGATATATCAATGCAATATTCCATTCCTCTGGTAAATGCCCATTTTTCCAACATATTTTCCTGGAAAAACAGGAAACTCTGTCATAAGCCAAGAACTTGTGAAACCTGACATTTGCTATTTTCATTACTCAACAGAATTAAGAACTGCAGAACGTGCGAATAAGTCCAGTCACACAAATTGGGACTTGAGTCATAAGAATCCAGAAATTGATATATTGCTTAGGTATTCCTCAACCATACATGGAACATTATTGTGACAAAGTGACCACACAAAGTTGAAAAAAAACTCAATTTATTGGTTAAAAAACGGCATAGTGCCACCTTTCACTTAGTTTTCGCTTCTATAAATACAGAAAGCTAATAAGTTAGTGCTAACGTTTATTTATAGCTCTGTAGCGCATCACAACTTGTACTGCTCGAAACTTCTCTACGCTCATTGCTGTAAGAAAAATATGTATATTCTGCATTTCTTATGTCTTGGCCTCTAGATGATATACCAAGACACAGTATTTCAATTTTATATTTCCTAAAACATAATAATTATATTGGAATTTACAATCATTTTGCAGAAAAGGTAACCTGCACTAACCTATCTAATATAACCTAAATAATCTAATTGCTACAACTGTAGCTTATAATTTTCACAATCTAAACTACTTCTACCTTCCTATCCTTAATAAATCCTACTATCACTTTGTTGTTGTGTTGATGTTTTATTCTTCTTCTGTCGCTTCAAATCCTTCTGCTGAATCCAAGATTGTCCTCTTCTATTAATCCTTCGACTAGGTGAAGTTCCTCTTCTTTCTTTGGTTGTTGAAGCTAGGTATCCATATTCTGTCCTCGAAGTCGTTCAGATCTTCTTGATGTGGAAGGTGGTTCACGATATCTATGTTGAAAATTGTCTCTTACTCGTCGTTGCTGCTGTCTTTGTTGATTATATTCATGCATTACTATTGTTGAGACCTTCTCCGCTGCTAATTCTAGTATTTTAAAATCTTCCTTCTTCCAAATGATGTTCCATATACATTTTCCACCTAATTCTTTCCTCTCTTCTTCTAGCTGTTGTGTATAGTTTATACGTTCAAATAAAGCATGTTCCGGAGTATCTTCTTCCATGCAGGTTGTGCACATGGTTTCATCTGCCTTTCCTGTCTTTTTAAAGTATGTCTTGTACGGTCCAAGTCCTGAAATGTATTTTATTCCACTTCGTCTTGGTTGGATCTGCTTTAATTTTAAGTTCTCATTTATACTAGGAGAGATTTCGTGTGTCCTTCCTACATCAATTTGATCCCATTCATGTTGCCATTTTTCAATTAATACGTTCCTAATTTCTCTCCGCGTCCTGCATGGAATTCCCAATAAATTTTCTATCTTAGTGAATTCTCTCCGCTTCATCCAAGAGTAGGCTGCCCTTTGTTTAATCAACAAATCCAGTGGCCATATTCCCACTATCATTAACAATGCCACTGTAGCAGTCGTTGATACTGCTCTTGTGCAACGAAGTAAAGCATGTCTTTGGTATTTCCATAGAGTATCTATATTCTTCCTCAATTTTACTCTATGTGCCCATATCGACGCTCCATACGCAGTTATATCCACCATGAAACCCATACGTTATGTATGAATTGTACTAGGAGACAGCTTAAATATTCTCGTAGCTATTGTAGATAGTTTCATTAATAAGTAATGTTCATTGCTCGTAGTCTTTAACTTCTTGCCGAATCACTGACATCTGAAACTCTGACCATCTCACGCACTACTAGCTCATTCACTCTCTTTTATACCCCGCGAGTCACAGAGAAAATGTTCTGAAAATTAATTTTCAGAAATCGCTTGAGTGGAACATTGTTGAATTCGGTTCTTTATGCCTTAACAAATTCAGTTATATGTGTAATATAGCCTTTTTTACTATAGTATCTTAAAACTGCAGTATAGAAATGAAGGCACTGTATTTATGTATTCTACTGTATTTGTTTTAATGTGCTACCTGTATTTACTTCCAATACCTTTTCGTGGCTTTGATGTTGATCTTCCAGTTTTGCACATTAAAATAGTCAATAGAGTGCAACGTAAAAGATATTGTTTAAACCTGCAGCACACATAGTGGAGAATAAAGTTAATAAAACCAGTAGAAGCTCTTTTCTATTTGAAATTACTGAAAATAAGTCATATTAATTTAAACAATATTAATAAATTATTACAAAAGCTATATTTAAAGCCTTAACTGTTTCTACTACAACTTGCAGAGCAGTTATATAACTTTATATAAATAAATATTATGCCAATACCTTTGTTTTGAGAATTATGATTGCTGTTGGACACCTAGTTGACATAATAAAATAAACGTACATTTTTATCCCTACTTCTTCTCCTTTAACTTCCCTAGTTATACCACAATCATGGTATTAGGAGATTCTTGGTCCTGGCATGGGGTTGAAGAACCGCAACAGATGGAGAACTCCAGGATGGATGGTCAGCCCGATGCGTAGAATCAAAGTGAGAGAAGTAGATGAAAAAAATGAGGGCGAAGTGGATGAAACGAAAGATATTGAAGCAATTTTTGGATTGACAGCGGGGAAAACTGGAGATCCTGGAGAATACCCGCCCCAGAGCCGTATTGTCCATCACAAATATCATATGCGATCACCTGGGATTGGATCCGGACTGCCTTGTTGAGAGTCCAGCAGTCCAGCCACTCGACCACGGCGTGGCGCCTTTATCTGTCAAAAATACATAGATCATTCAATAATTAGTGATAACATTTGAATTAGCCTGGTAATGTAGCCCAGTCGGAGGAGCACCTGCATACCGTGCTAGGGCTCGGGTTCAATTCCCAGCGGTGGCAGTACGGATTTTTCTCCGACCAAAATAATTCCTCATCTTCCCCAGAGTCTGGAAGTATGAATGAGAGTGCGAATGTGTGCGTGATCTAATGATCAAAAACCAACGAATACGAGTTAACACCTTCGATATGTTCCAAAGGACAACGGCCGCCGATATGGCCATTGCAGTTAAAGGCGGGATATAAATAAAAAATGGAATTAACAACAAATAAAACATTTTGGAGCAGTCACATTATTGCAGTGCTTAAAAGTGTACTACAACATGACAAACTCGCTTCCACACATCAGGGCGCCGACGGATGCCATCCCCAGCGCCTTGTTGCTGCTCTACTGCTGCTATAATTGTCTCTCTGCTTCTAAAGAAACTCCTTTATGTGGTAATTTCATTTCACCTTGCTAGTACAACAACGAAGATCTTCCAGCAGTGCTCTACTAGCATTCACATGTACATCATCACCTGCTGATTGCGGTCTGCCAGATCCACGTTTTTTATGTAACGTCTTCCCTTCCTCTACGAAATACATTCCCCCACCTAGCCCGGGTACGATATGGTAAAGTGTCTACCACAATCTTCCAATAATTCTGTATGGCATTGTCAGGCATTGCTACCTCTTGCATCCTTAATTTTAATGAAGCATCTTTGTTCGTATTTACTAAACATATTTAGAGCACTAAAGATAAGAACCTTCAGTTAAACTTATTAAGAATGTATTATTAAATAAAATTATTGTCCTCAAACTCACAACTAACAAACATTAGAATGCATTAGATGGCAATTAATTGTCCTTTCACACTGTCCGTGTGTAGGCTAAATTGAAGAAACCTATAGTCAAACTGTAAGATTCAATGCCATAGGTGGGATATTTGAACTACGGATCTTCTGGTTACCGTCCAGCCACTCTACCATTAAGCTATTATGGCCTACGTGCCGATATGACATTAAACTCTCCAACTGACTCGTATTTTCCCGGCAAACCACTTAGCAGATCTCATAAACACATGAGACAACTACCTTAATGGCGACTTACAACGTGTAAGTACTTTAAGACCCGGGCTCTATAGTTAACCACTATTAGGTCAATTAATGGAAATTAATTGTTCTTTCACACTGGCCGTGTGTAGGCTAAATTGTGGAAACGTAGAGTCACTGAAAAAGTCAATGCCATAGTTGAACCACTGATCTTCTGGTTTCCGTCCAGCCGCTCTACCATTGAGCTACTTTTCAATTCACTTCAATACAATTACTTTTCAAGAATTTTTCAGTCTGACTCTACGTTTTCACAATATAGCCTACACACGGCCAATGTGAAAGAACAATCAATTTCCATTAATTTGCCTAATAGTGGTTAACTATGAAGCCCGGGCCTTAAAGTATTTACAGCATAGTAAGTCGCCATTGAAGTTGTCTCACGTGTTTATGAGAACTCCTAAGTGGTTTACCGGGAAAAACACGAGTCAGTTGGAAAACTTAATGTCTTATCGGCACGTTGTCTATAGCAGCTCAGTGGTAGAGCGGTTGGACGGAAACCAGAAGATACGCGCTTCAAATCCCGGCTATGGCTTTGCATTTTTCAGTCTGACTCTACGTTTCCACAATTGAGCCTACACACGGCTAGTGTGAAAGAACAATCAATTTCCATTAATTGACCTAATAGTGGTCCGAAATATAAAGCCCGGGCCTTAAAGTACTTACAGCATAGTAAGTCGCCATTGTAGTTATCTCACGTGTTTATTAGAACTCCTAAGTGGTTTACCGGAAAAAACACGAGTCAGTTGGAGAATTTAATGTCATATGGCAGGTTGGCTATAGTAGCTCAATGCTAGAGCGGCTGGACGGAAACCAGATGATCCGTGGTTCAAATCCCGGCTATGGCATTGCATTTTTCAGTCTGACTCTACGTTTCCACATTAGATGCTCTTGTTTTACATTGCTATCAGCTTGCATGATTTACCGCTGATAGCGCCAAATGAAGGTAGTGTTGCCATTAATTTTTTAATGACTCATGTGTAATATTGTAGCGAGCCCCTTGTTGCGATTGGCGGCCCGCGTACACAAAGTGACAGATAGTGCAGCGTGGAGATAAAAGGCTTGCCGATATAGATAAAGTTAGATGACTAGAAGGTTCGTGTTCTGTCTGGTACCGTCTTTAATGTTATTCCACAAATTTCTATAAATATGAGTAGATGTATATAAAACGGAAGCCGCGACTCGCCGAGAGTGGTAACTGGAAAAGAGAATCGTCCGCGTGCAGCTGTGTTTTGAAAGTGAACGCTTTCGTTTGCGGTCAACGAACGACATTGACGATTGCATTTGTGTATGTTAAGTAATTCTGCTACTGTAAGGGTTGACCAAAATGTGTTCCTACGGAAATAAAGAGCAATTTGAATTTCTGCAAATTGCACTTTTAATTCTACGAACATACAAAGTCACAGTATATACAATGTGTGTATGGTATTTAAATCACACTGCAATCCTGGTAGATCAATATGGTACAACGTTTTGAAAAGACTTAAAAACTACACCTATTGTTGCTATAAACACTATACATTTTTATACTGAATGTAATTATAAAAACTATATAGTATAATTACTTTAAAGGAACCCTGAACCCTGTGCTGTTTGTGTATTTGAATTTCAGGGTTTTAAATTAGGTTTCAATTGTGCTTCTTACATATTTTATCCCTTGGTATTTTATTAAAGGTAGTCAGAGTTGATTTCAGCTCTATTTGATTTGTATAAGTTTGAGATTATTACCAAGTTCTATGTCATTGTTGACCATAGAGGACTAAGATACGTATTACGTTCACATGGATTTGACCACGTGGTTCCGTTTCTCTTTAAATTTTTTTCTGTGGAATATTTTTGCAATCGCTTGTTTGTTATGTTAATCGAAACAAATCGATACTTTTAGAAATTGTTTTAGTGCTCATTTCTATCTAGCTACAAAGGCATAGCTAGAGCATATTTTAAGCGATAATCCATGCGACTTCTGTGTACGTTTTTTTTCTAAAAATGATTTAGTTGAATTCATTGATCCTCCAGCATCTCGATATCGAATTCTTGGGTTCAAAACATTACATCCACTTTTAGTAGAGAAACTAAAACCTAGATTTCTTCAGTTAAGTTGAGCTCTCAAGCATTTATCGTGCGTTGCCAGGCATAACGTGACACGCCTTCTGTCTGTGGAAGCGGCAGAGATGCGTTCCTCTTTAAGCAGCGTTAAACCTGAATACAGAGCTGGCTTTGAAAATCGGCCAACCTCGCGGGGAGAATATGGAACTCGGTGAGCAAGCCGGGAGTAAATTCCATGCTTGAGATTACCACATAATTGTGAATAGTTATGAAAGTATCGCGGACATAAATTTTCTGCTATGACTAATTTCTCTTCACCTGGCATTTCATTACTCAACACTCAGGTGAAAGTTCCCGCCCTTCTCGCTGTTGCTCAAGTTACATTAGCGTGTCTAAGGGGAACAGCTTTTACTTTCTCCACTACACACACGAAGACGAAGACAAAGTATTGTATTCCACCTGAAAACTTTGACATCAAATTAACTGGAATTATACCGAGATGGATTGCTCAGGCGGTTTCGCCTCTATACCACATTCGCCGGGGTTCAATTCCCATGACTGACCTACCTGACTGATATTTATTTTCTTCAGAGTTTTTCCCGGGTTACCAGGCAAATGCTAGGTAGTTTAACTATATCCCCCGAATTTTCTTTCCCCCCATTTCAACTCCATTATCATTTCACATTATCTCTCATTTGTTGATCTCAGGTATAAGTGTCGGTGGGTATCTCGGAGTTGCAGGGCAGGATGATATGCTCTGAAAAACACTTGCTGCTCCAGTAGGGCGGTCTCCGGCCTCCGAGCACGGTACGGTAGGGCTGTTTCCAACTGCTGCCGGGGAGTTTCTAAACTTTAGGGTCGTGCCCTCTGCATTGTCGTGGCTCTTTGGGGCAGCCACCCTCTTTCTCCTCTCGCCTCATCTTTCCTCTCGCCTCATCTTTCCTCTCAGGTATGCCGCCGTTGGTGCATAGGTACCATAGATCAAGGCTTAAGTACAGTAATTCAGTCCAAGCAAATCCAACTGGAATATTATTTCGCGATCTCCTAAATCAAAAAAGAAGGAAAAAAATCACTGTTAGACAAAACTCATGTATGTGTGTATATGTGTCCCAAAAACTGCTCTAGAGATTTTATTAAAATATCACATATTTAAGATATTTCATGCTAAGCAGTTGATTTCAAACCAACTGCACCCCAGCATAAATTGGCCAAGAAAGAAATCAATAACAGGGAAACATATTTCACACAAATATATATTATGCATTATAAAACTTACTAATTTAAGTATTATTGTTTCAAAAAGAAAACTTGTGACCAACTTTGTCTTGTACAAGCGGCTATTGGAAAACTAATATAAAGGAAATGCATCTTTGTTACAGAAGATAAGAATATGGTATTAACTTGGGAGGAGATTAAAATGTTTGAAGCCAGACTATTTGAAAGGGAAATTGTTTCATAATAACAAAGGATGTATAACCAAATGAAAATCTAATAACTAAATCACGTAAATCTCCATGATGTTCAAAAATCCTTTGTCCCATCACAAATGACATTTAGATCTTGGATTTTATGGGAATATTTCCTGAGATCTTTTTCATTCTGAATGATCATTTGTAATAAATAAATTGTATAGAGTATTTCAAACACTTTAAACCATTTTGAGAAAAACAAACTCTTTAAAAACGAATTCCATGTAAAGCAGTTTTGAAGTGCAAGATTTTCTTGAGAATTTTTGTCTTACACCCTTGTAAATACTGAACGTAAATTCCAAGTTGAGTGTTTAACTGTATTTTCTTATTTTGGATAATGCTCATGCACATGCGCAGCAAGTCTCGTTTTCTTGAACAGTGATTTTAGGGAATTAAGATACCTCAAATCATGTATGTGGGATGAAGCTTTGGCATCGAATTTTTTAATAAAATACAATACTTCTAATACTTAAACATGTAGCGGATAAAGTGAGATAGATCATCATTATCATTATTGTTTTTCTTGTTGTTGACAACTACACGATAAAGAATTGGTAATTCAACTTTTAAAGCACAGAAGTCTACCCCAGTGTAGGGGACACACATTAGCTCCACAGTCAAGCCACTTCCAGTAAAGGCACATCAGCTGTTCGCAAGACACGCAGTGTTCCTCGGGGTGATGTGATTGTGAGTGCTAATACGAAAGTGCTTAGTGAAAGTATAATGTCTACGAAAACCAAAGACGATTCACATAAGCATATTGCGCAGAATTTAATAGTAGGCAATAAAACTTCTACCATCCTAACCGGTGTTAGAAAAGCGTGGTTTCATCTTGGAAGAAGGCGATACAACCAGTGAACAGGTATTTTCCCTGATATTAATATAACTGTGGAAAAACTTGATTCTAAAGGTTCAAACAGTAGTTTTAAACTGGGTGCTGCCTATATTTACAAGGATAGGTTAATGGAGGCCGATAAGTGGTCATGTAATGTCACTATGTGCCGTTTTTTATTCATACGTCAAAAAGGTCAGCTCCCTTCACACAAAAAAGACAAATTTTCAAATTCAAGCACTAACTACGACAGTGATAATTTTAATATTTTGTATATTAATGTACAAATTGTTAGAAACAAAATTTAAATTTTCTAAAATGAACTTGAAAATCTTAACTGGACGTAATCTAAATAAACGAACGCTGGCTATCTGTTCAATAAATACAATATTATATTCCTTCTAACTATATCTTGGGTAGTGCTTGTTGTCGCACATTGTTTCAGAATGGTGGTAGTTGTATATTTCGAAAAACATAACGTCAAATTTCTTCCATTTGATATTTCTAAATTCTGTTCAGAAAAATGCTGTGAATCTTGTTGTTACCTTAGATGATACAAACATAGCCAGTATTTCTTTATGTAGATCTCCTAGAGTTGATACTTTGAGCTTTATCTCTATTTTAGAAAATCTTTTGAATTACCTATCAAAATTTAGCCAAATATCATAATGGCCACTGATTTGAACTTAGATTTTAATTTGGATTATAACAATGTTATTTTTTCCAGAATATATTACGACATTTTAATCTTTATTTCACGTCCTTGGTTGCTACACGGCAGGACGCTTGCCTCGATTATTTTTTAACTGACCTTGATCAGGGTCTTTATAGCACCAGTGCAATGAATCGTTACATAGCTGATCATTTTTCCCGTTTTTTTAATTTAAAGCGTGATATTTTTAAACATAAGCAGCCTACTTACACTCTTTCTAGGGTTTATTCTGAAAATAATTATGATACTTTCATTTGGGTATATAATCTATTCAGTGGAACCTTGTGCTTGATTTTCCAAATATTGTAGACTTACTATTTTTAGATTTTTTCAATGTTTTCACTTATTTGTTTAATTTATGTTTCCCTTTGAGGTTAGTAATGAATCAGTTCAAAACCAAAAAATTAATTGGTATAATGCGCACCCTTTAAAGGGTAGTTATGTTACATTATGATATGTATAAGCACACTCATAATCAAAATATTAAGTATAAATACTTATTACTAAATAATTAATAAAAAGCAAGTGAAATTTGCCAAAGGTAGAGCATTTATTATATTGAATCAGATAATAAATCAAAAGCTACTTGGCCATTAGTTAATACTGAAATGAAATGTGTAGTGTTTAACGCCCGCTTTTACTACATACGGCACCGCAGGCGATGACACTGATGATACATGAGATGAAGATGGAGCACCGGTGGAATGAGATGACGGGGGAAACCGGAGATCCCGGAGAAAACCCACCCCAGCGCCATGTTGTCCACCACAAATCGCACTTTGTGGTCGCCTGGAATTGAACCCGGGCCGCCTTGGTGAGAGCCAAGCAGTCTAACCACTGAGCCACGGCGCGGCCCAGTTAATACTGAGAGATCAAAAGAGAATAACATACCTTTACATATTTCGCCCGACGAGTTTAATGAATTCTGTATAAACTCTGGAAAATATGGCAAAATCTGTACCTCATAATAGTGTGAAAGCGATGACATTTTGTAACAATGTTCATAATGCAATCCTGCCCAATTTCACTGGAAGACTATCTCTATTGAAGAGTGCTGTTGGCAGCTTACCTATTTCACCTGTGTTGCGTATGGCATTTCTAATTATTTTATGAAACAGTTTATTACATTTATTGTTCAACCATTAACAGTTTTATATAATTTATGCTTAACTCAAGGTATTTTTCCAAAATGTTTAAAGATTTCAACAGTAACTGCCATACATAAAAAGGTGATGTTAAAGACTTAAAGAACTATCGTCCAATTAGCTCAGTACCTGCCAACTCCAAAACTTTTGTATAGAAATTTATGGTCAAGTTTACCCCTATTTTGAAGGTAATCACTTATTATCTCCATTGAAATTTGGTTTAAGATCTGTTAAATCCACTTCTATGGCTCTTGAGCATTTTGTAAAATATATGATTCAAGCTTTTGAAGGAAGAAAGTTTGTGTCACTTATTCTCTGGCTTTTGACTGCGTTGCCCTGAGCTACTGGTTCGTAAATTAGATTATTATGGCCTCTAAAGTAATTTTCTTGAGCTATTTAAGTCTAACCTTTCATAGTGCGTTCTACAAACGGCTACTGTGAAATAACAATTTCCATTAATTGTATCTAATAGTGCTCCGAACTATGAAGCCTGGGCCTTAAAGGAAGAGGGCTGTTCAATAAAGAATTATCATAATTTTTTGCGGGTTATAATTTTTCGCATTAATATTCAATCTTATTATATCCTGTTAGCTTAATGTGAAACAAACACGCCGTAGTAGTTTCATTGTTGGTACTCATGGTTCCCGCCTATGAGAACCTGGCAAGAAAAGACATATTCCGTATCACCTACCACTGCAATGGAGGTAACATGCAGTTAAAGTTGATGTTAGAGGAAGATTCGGAGTTTCTTTCAAACGTAATCACTGCTGATTAAACTTGGCTACATCATTTTGATCCTGAGAGAAAACAATAAAGCTCAGTGTAGCATTTTTCTTCATCACCAACCCCCCAAAAAGCAACAGTGGTTGCTTCTGCTGGGAACGTTATGCTCGTCTCATTCTTTGATATTTATGGAATGGTTTATCAGCATGTTGTATCTGCACACAGATCAGTAACTGGACAATACTACAGGGATGTCCTGAAAACATTGGAAGTCCATATCAGGCCCAAAAGACCGCATTTCCGTGAAGCAGGTTGAATGCTGCACCATGATAATGTGCTTGCTGCATATTGGCAATGTTGTTGCTGAATATCTTGCAAAAATGAACGTGAAGTGCATCCCTCATCCTCCCTATAGTCCGGATTTAACCCCATGTGACTTTTTTCTATTCCCTAACTTGAAGAAACGCCTTCGTGAGAGGCATTACCCATCACCAGAAGCAGAGGAGAAGACTGCGGAGGCGATTTTGAAGAATCTCTCAAAAAATGTTTCCCAGCATGTCTTTGAAGACTGACAGAAGCGCTGGGACAATTGCATCGCATTCAGGGGAGACTATTTTGAGAAGGGCCATCAGAATAATGAGGATGAGTAAAGGTACTTTTTCAAAACAAATTGTTTTCGCTCTTTATTGAACAGCCCTCGTACTTACAGCATAGTAAGTCGCCATTGAGGTAGTTGTCTCATGTGTTTATGAATAACTCCTAGTGGTTTAACGGGCAAAACACGAGTCAGTTGGAGAATTCAATGTCATTAAATTGTTTAGAGCGGCTGGACGGAAACCAGAAGATTAGTGTTTCAAATCCCGGCTGTGGCATTTAATTTTTCAGTCTAGCTCTATCCTTTCATAGTGCGTCCTACACACGGCTAGTGTGAAAGAACAATTAATTTCCGTAAGTAATACTTGTCAAATAGACAGCAATTTGTATCTATAGGTAACAATAATAACTCTCTTGGTTGGATATTTAATAAGGAGTACCTCAGGATTCCGTTCTTGGTCCTTTTCTGTGTTTGATTATGATTAATGATCTTTTCAGTAATTTTTCTGACTCGCCTATATCGTGTGCTGATGACACCACGTTTCGAGTTAGTCATTCTAATGTAAGTGAACTAGACTTTTTGTCCAGCTTAATCCTTAAGAGAACTTAACACTGGTTTTCAATTAATGGTTTTTTTATTGAATCAAAACAAAGCTCAATTTATGTAATGTCCAACAGCACTTCTCAGTGCGTTAATTTACTAGGTTTTAAGCTCGATACCAAACTCACATGGAAAAACCATGTTTCTGAAGTGTGTAATAAAATAACTTGCAATATACATTTACTTTGTAAATTAAGATCTGCTCTTCCACTTGATGGTTTGAAAAATATTCATTTTAGTCTCATTCATTCTCATATATCATACGATATACATTTGTGGGGAGACTCCCTTCACATTAACGATATTTTAATTTGTCAGGAAAGGTCATTAAGAATTATGTTGAATAAATGTTCAACCGATCCATGTAAACTAATGTTTTCTCAACTGAAAATTTTAACTGTTGTTAATCTGTATCAGGGTAAGTCAGGTAGTGGCAGTGTGACGTCCACTCCGTCAGTTATAACCGCCAAATATGCTCCCGAACGAGACGCAGATTAGCGTGTAAAGTCACCGCGCTTACTTCTGCTGCCCAAGAGGAAGGAAATACCTGAATAGGGCCAGAATGAAAAATCCAATGCTACAGCCGGGATTTGAACCACGGCTATGGCATTAAATTTTTCAGTCTGGTTCTATTCATGCAAAACTTAGCCTACACACGGCTTGTGTGGAAGAAATTATTATTTCCAGGAAGGAAATAGTTCGACGTGTTGTGGTTCCGACAGCGTAGGAAAGATAGGAAACGTATCGGGTATTAATAAAATATACAACTTACACATTGGACTTTCTAATATTAATGCTGGCTGCTTTAATTAGGTACACAATTGGTCAGAGCTTATAAACAATTACATTTGAGCTGTGTGCTATGAGAAAATATATTAAACTTTAACTCGTAGTTTATCTGAAGTTCAGGCATGTTATAAAGTAAATTAAGTGATACAAATTGCCACAGAAAGCACAATAACGCCAAAGCTATACGATCGGAGGATGCAACAGACATAAAAATGAAAGAAATGGCCGGTTGCTATTCAAGCCGCACCCTGTGCATGTCCATGTTGCACTAGCTCGGTTACAAGTGCACTTTTTTGTGCTCAACCCACCGCTAACCCACTTCGCCGTGTGAAGTGGGGCGAGGGGCAGATATGTATTACAACAACGCGCCATGTGAAGCTATATAGTATCTTTATACTCTTCGTAGTCAGTGGAGGGTGTACCATTAGATAGGATGCAACAACCACCACCACCACAATACAAAGGCAACCAAGAGTAACACAAGAGATAGGTGGTCGTCGCCTAAGGTGGACAGGCTGCCTCCCGGGTGACATAACCATTATGTAAATAACCTCCCTTGCTTCTACTTGCAGGCACTTTATGTACAAACAAAATTGAACCAATCATAAAATTTCCATACAAGGTATTCATTTCAAGCGGTGGCGTTCATTCCCTTTTCCTTTCTTATTAGCTTCCTCTTCATTGCATTGCGGGTTTCTTTTCTGTATGTCTTTCTCGGTGCTTCTGTTCGTTTGTTTTTCTTCTTCTGGTGGGTACAACTCGGTTTCTCTGGTGGAAGAGGGCTCTTTGATGGTGTAGTGAAATTACTCTTAAAGGTCTCTGTTAAAAATTAAATGAGCTGTTTTTAATTTAAAGCAAATTAATGTGATTTTGGAAAAAGGTTAGACTTACAAATTTTAAGGAAAAATGTTTAATTATACAAGATTAATACACAAACTTTATATACTTTGTGTTATAAGCCCAATTGTCATTTGTGGCCGAATAAATACACTTAGAGTCTGGAGACGGCATAGTGTGAAGTAAACAGCGACGTAGCATTTGCCGTAGTTATCCCTCAATGCTACACAGGCATGTGTGTTTCCGGTCGTTGTGCAACATAGGTAACATTGCTAGCTATAAAAGAAATGTTTTTACAGGTCCTGTGTTACCAAATTGAAGATTTGATTTCTTCTTGCATAGTTCCTTCAAACGACCTTTAAATTGCAAGTACTGTATTGCATTGAACTATTCAAATAATTAAAATTCTAGATGAAAAATATACTCTACAGTAACTTTTATATATAAATGGGTTGTTTCTAAACGACACCAAACGATTAGAACCGTTGCATAGATTATAACTTGATTGGTGGGAATTTCGTTGTCACAGATTTCAAATTCTGTTTGCTATAATTTTATGTAGCATTAAATATTATATGGTTTTGTGATTAGGCAGTGCAGGAACCACTGTGTCCGAACGCACCGGGCACAAAAACAAAAGCATATCTCTTTATCAGTGACCCCAGCCTCGCTTTCACGTAATGGAGCAAAGGGCATTTACTTGTAAAAATGTCGAATAATGACTCGGACAGTTTCAAGGTTGCTGATTTTGCTATGGTATGAATTGCAAAGTGCTTTCAACCAGTTTCTGTAAAATCAACAGCTACCTTTTTTAGTTAATTGATGGAAATTAATCATTTCTCCACACTAGCCGTATATAGGCTAAGATATTTGATGGATAGAGTCAACATGAAAAATTCAATGCCATGGCCGGGATTTGAACCACGGATCTACTGGTTTCCGTCCAGTTGCTCTTAACTGGACGGAAACCAGTAGATCCGTGGTTCAAATCCCGGCCATGGCATTGAATTTTTCATGTTGACTCTATCCATCAGCTACCTTTTGTTTACAAATGCTTTACTTATTATTATTATGAAAAAGAGTGTAATAAAATGCTCGTCTCATTGCAAAAGGCGTGTTGTTTTGGTTAACGTTATATAAAATTCTTTGATATAGTTCTCTGATCTTTTTTTATCATTTATGCTTCCATCCTCATTTTCACTGACATTAACTTCCCTCTAAAAGTTCAATCTGCATAGTGCGACAAACCCGCATACCATTGTTAAATCGATAGGGTTCTAATTAGAGCTATGAGTTCTCTTATCCTCAGGTGAATGGTTGTAGGAAATGGATTTTGGTGGTTGTTGGCTACTCAGTCGTATTAATATCACTTTCTTTGTTGCAAAATTATTTGGTTTAATTCCTACTAAGTTTGCTTATCGTCTTGGATCGGTGACAACCTGTTAGTAAAATTCCTAACATAAATTCAATTTTACTTGAAACTCTGGATTACTTGTTTAAAGTTACTTCCGCGCGGTTTCTATTTCTTCTTTATGCGGCGACTACTTTGCTCTAATAAACTTTTAATGCTGCTTCCACTTACGCTGATCGCACTATTCCTAACTTCTCTACATTTCAGAATTATAAATCTTCGCTTCTCTTCTTAACGCGCATGAACACGTCCTTCCTGTCATAGTATCACCATTTAAGTAGGGTTTTCTTACTTCACGATTCAGTTCGAACCTTATACTGACCCCCTCTCTAACTTTATCACATGACCAAACTAGCTCACCCTTCTCAAATGTTACATTATTATTGGTTTCCCATTTATTTCGAATTGTCGCATTGGTTTGCAAAATTCATCTAACTCATTGACGTTCAGCCCACCTTGAGTTGGGGAACGCCAACGCCAGCGCAGATTTGATAGCGATGTATACCTCTTTAGCGTTCTTGCTCAGCTGCATTTTGAAAGCCTTTTGTCCCAAAAAATTCCTGGCTGATATTATACAATAGTTCTCAGACATTGAACTTTTCCTAGCACAAAAAAGGTAACGTTCCTCCCTGTCTCTTCGACGTGTACAGATATTTTACAAGAATATTTGTTCTTTCTTGTCTGGATGCTAGTATATATGTTACATTAAATTATATTCTTCCCTTCTTATTCTTTAAGTCAACTGCTGTTTTAATCATTACTGTATCCATTCTAATTTCATATTATTAAATCAAAATTTTTATATTAGTTTAGCAAGGCATT
This sequence comes from Mantis religiosa, assembly GCA_030765055.1. Lineage (NCBI taxonomy): Eukaryota > Metazoa > Arthropoda > Insecta > Mantodea > Mantidae > Mantis > Mantis religiosa. The sequence continues at coordinate 109,948,144 of CM060954.1, read as the reverse complement.
TTTATTAAGTTATATTCCTTTTTAATTATCTGATTTCAATTAATTCGCCGCCTCCTAATCGCTGCCTGATACTGCGGTTACAATATGTCCACCAGCTTGTTTCTCATCATGAACTGCTATTACAGAATTTTAGAACACTTTTAACAACCTTAAGCAATATTTAACCATTAAATTCTTTATCGCGGTTTCTTAAGCCAAAGAAATTCTTAATAGTAACAAGATACTGCGGAGTATACCGGTATGTTTACAGTTACAGCTCGCGGCACGGCGTGTGACCTACCCCTGCGCACTCCGACAGCAAAAGGTACGCGTCGTTTTTCCTGTCACTGCCTTATTCACACTCATTCTGGATCATTTTTATGCCGTTCTATGGGCGCTAAAAGCTATCAATATGTCACATAGAAGCAGAGCAACTACTTCTGTATGATCGTTCGGTGTCGTTTTGAAACACCCATGTAGATACTTTGTCATAACAGATTTATGGCAAAACAAGGATGAAAGGAATTTATACACAGAGCTTATGGCACTTAACTTACAGATATAAACGATTTAAAAACCTTGTAAACGGATTTAAATATATGTAAGATAAGTTGAATTAGACTATCGCATTATTTGAACACTTATAAATCTTTAAGTTGCGTAGCAAAAAAGTAAGCATTTTTAAAAGCTTCAACCTACACGCCTGTTGAACGTTTAAATTGAAACCTTGCCGCTTACTATAGACCAACTGTTATGGTGCCTAAAAACCAAAGTCAGTTTTTAAAATTGAATTTGCAGAATAACTATTATGGTATTATAAAGTTAGTCAAGCCTGGCCTTTTGTACAGTTCAGATTTGATGAGAGCTGGAATTCTGGTTAAGTATTTGTCTTCTAATGTCTAATATTATTAACACAACCGTTTGAAGCAAAAGAAGACAAATGCCCTGAACTTCTTCGGATTTATCAATTAAATTTTGCTTCTTTAAATAAAGCAAGCGTTAATCTAGTGATATTTACCCGCTTCGGTAGCGTGGATGGTGGCGTGTTTGTCTCACGTTCAAGAGGTCCCGAGTTCGAATCTCGGTCAGGGTGAGTTACCTGGATAAGGTCTTTTCCAGAGTTTTCCCTTACCCTGAACGACGAATGTCGGGTATCTCTAAGCTCTATGTACCCTGGACTCATTTCAGCATCATTTTACCCATTACATTCATCGTCCGATATGACTTAAAAGTTAAAGGACATAAATTACAAAAAATAGTGATATTTTGGCTGTATTTTGCTTATTTGCGATATTCTTTTGTTTAGAACGAAAAGAGAACGGGTTAGACATGTTGAATTTTGCAGAACCACTATGTCGTGAACCCGATCGCGATAAGGCGGCTTGCGCACACAAAGGAACTGATAGGCGAACAGTGTGGTAATAAGGAGCTTGCATAAGCAATTAACGATGGCGCCGATAAACAAGAGATGGATAGTTTATCACAGAGGTGAAAGACTTGCCGGCACCGATATATTTGCATTCTAGAACATTCGTGTTTTATCTGGTGACATTTTAGAGAAAATTCGATAAGTCTGGAATTCATGAATTGGGTGTATAAAAAGAAGTCATGGCTAGTGATGAGACAGTTGTGTAACAAGAGTTGTTGTTGTAAAGACATGTAACGAGAGTGTTGTCAACAGTGGAAGTTCAGTAAGCTGTTGGTTACTGTTATCGACCTTGGTGTTGTATATGTGAGGTAATGTTGTTACGTGTGAATTGAACAGTGTATTTCGACGAAAATAAAGGAGACTTTTAATTTCTACAACTCGTCCTTTTAATTCTATGAACCCACAAAGTCACAATATATTAGTTTACGTCCTCCAACATTGTCATATCGGACGATGAATGGAATGGGTGAAATGATGTTCAAATGAGCCCAGGGTCCTTAGAGCTTAGAGGCACCCGACATTCGTCTTTCAGGATAAGGGAAGACCCCGGTAGCTCAACCTGACCGAGATTCGAACTCGGGACCTCTTGAACGTGAGGTAGACACGCTTCTGGTTAAGTATTCTGTATTCTAATCTCTAATATTGTTAACACAACCATTTGAAACAGAAGGGGAGGAATGCCCTTGAACTTCTTTTGATTTATCAATTAAATTTTGTTCCTTCAAACAAGGGAAGCGTAGATCAAGTGGTTTCGTCTGTATCTTACTTATTTGGGATATTCTTTTGGTTAGAACGAAAAAAAAAAAAACTGGTTAGGCGTTTTAACAACAGCGAAAACGTCTATAGTTTCGAATGAAGCAATTCAACATTTATTATTTTGCCCCTTAATTCAATGAAAGAGGTACATATTGTAGCTAAGAAGTAGCATATGTACCTATAACATCAGAATCATTGCTTACACCAAAACCTACGTGACATTGGCGTATTTGAAAATTTAGCAGATCAAGACCTCACATAAACGAGAAACAGTTGCGAGCAAGTCACAAAGACAACGGTGGGGCTTTTGTTTAGTATTAGAATACAATGTATACAAGCTCAAAACGTACTCAGAAGCACTCTTGTAACAAAGCATTACGCTCTGTTTACTTGATGCAGGGCACATATAGTTTGCTTGCTCATTATAAATTGAATTATGCGCTTGCGTGATTTAGAAGCTTTAGAGCAGCTTTAGTTAAATAAACAGCGAGTTTGCTTGCAACGTCGCTTGTTTTGGCAACCTCTAATTGCCTAGTTTTTCTTAAAATGCCAATTTAGACACTCGGAGCAACATCTGCCATAATGAGCCTAATTTGTACAGATACAAATTCCTTGCCCAGTCAGTTGGGACTAAATACCACGTGAAATAGCGTGTTTCTGTAATCGTAGCTTGGTTTGAATGCTTATTTTACCTTGAAATATTGATTACAATTACTGCATCTAACATCTTGACTTGCAATTTTATCTTTTGTACTTCCCTCCTCGGGAAGAGCAAATGAGATGAAAACAAAGCTGGAGACATAGGGAGTTCCTTAACGCTTCTGGTATGACCGTCCTACTGGGAGGAGCTTGGCAGGGCCAGCCCGTACCACCGAAGGTTTATTCATAGGCTTCCTCCAGTAGGTATCAAGGAAAGCTCAATTTAGTTAGCATTTGAGGATTGAACGGCCACACTCTGGAGGAGCGTAGAGGAACTTTCAAATCGCAATCTACTGTACCACCTGCTCGCTTTTGACCGATACTGTCATAGAATTGTCCTGTGACTTGAAAGAGGAAGATTAAATGGGAGTAAATGATAGATAGGAGAGATGTGGGAGCTGCCGTGCCTGAGTGGTTGGACCACTCTACTCTCACCAAAGCGGCCCTGACTTCAGACGACCGATGTGAGATTTGTAGTGGACAAAACGGCCTCAGGGTGGGTTTCCTACTGGTAACGGGTTTTCCCTGCCGTCCCACTACACCGGTACTGCATCTTCATTTCATGTATCATCAATGTCAACTCTGCGGGAGTTAAACAGTACAAAACAGAGAAGATGTGGCGGCAGGCAGCGCTATCCAATATATGTCTAGCCGAGCAGCGTAAAACAATGGAGGGGAAAAAGCATGTCAGAGAGACAAGTCATCAGGAAACGAACTCTGGACCTTGCGAAAGTAAACCTCGCGTGTTAGCGCGGTGCCACCTCACTCGTTAAGTGTTTTACATAATCGAGTCTTTGGAGGCAAGTGGATGGATATGGAAGCAGTAATTACAGTTCTATTGTATTCATAACGCAGCCTTAGGAAGTCCCACAGACTGGATGAGGATTTTGGCCATTTGTGTATCGGATTATTCTCGGAAACCTCACCTGATAATCCCATAAAAAAATTCTTTATTATAACCTTGGGGATAGTATTATACATCACGATGCAGAATTCTCACTTTTCAATTTAGAAAAGTTGAGAAAAAAGTGTCTCCCAGAGGTGTCTCTTGCAAGGGAACTATCACTATACTCGCAACGCTACGTGTTTTAAAATTTGCTGTTGTAAAGCGTGTTGTATATAAAGTAAGTGCACTAAAATCTTCTGCGGAGTAGAACCCCAACGCCCAAAACTGACGCCCTCACGTTCGGGTACTTCCAGCTAAACTGGGCAGTCGACTTTTAGCATATAGGTCCCATATAGAGCAGAGATGACACGTACCCTCCAACTCTCAAGCCCGTACAAGTGTGAGCATAGTGGTCACTCCCTTGCTAGTTTCGGCTAGTTTATATCTATCGCTCATACTGCACGATTTAGTTTCTCTTCCCATTATATTCGATGAATACTCATATGGCTCTTCAAATTAATACAACTCTTAGGTCGCAAGAAGACAGAATCAAAAGATAAATCCCTGATGACAGCCCAATCTTCAGGAGCGAAATATAAGCCTTAAAAATAGTGCACAGATTTTCATAGAGAAGCATTTATCTCGAACTGCATGCTAGGAGAAGTTGAGAAAGATTACCATGTTAAAGGGCTTACCATCCTTATATATTCCCCATCTTCGAAAGCACGCTCTTTTCACCAGGTAGACCGAAAGTTCATTTGGGAATGTTTAAATGACCAGGATTCCAAAGCAAACTCGAAATGCAGGTTGTGTAGGGCCAATAAAGCCTCTGTGAGATTAAAAAATCTGATTACTTATCTTAAATGTTACTAAAATAACCAATGGCGGTCTCTGGAATCAGAATAAGTAGTGTAAAGTATAATTTGAAGCTTACAGATCAGGTTTTGGGATATGTTCTGCAATTTTAATTTCTGTGATACTCTATTTCTTCTAGTCGTCTTATCACGTAACGTACTTCCAATCATTACAATTTCATTTCGCTTTTACTAAAAATCTTTTCTTTCTTTGTGACATCTGCTACCGATGCATACATCATCATTCATGTAATAAAAGTATATACACCTACTCAGGCTTTATTTTCTGTACTCATGCTTATTTCTGGAAATGGTATCTCTTAACGTTTTTGACATATCTGGTGATCGATATTCCGCCATTTCATTATAATTGTTAGTAGTATCAAGTTTTAAGAAATTAAAGTTTATTGATTGCTCTATACCAGGCATGTTAGTGGAGAAAAATGAGGTTAAACCTTCTGTTCTCCGGGTTGCCTGCCATGTAAGGAACCTCTATTCTCTTAGTAGCGTATCGCTGTGAAGTTCGACCATCCGCAAGACATGTTGATAGAAGGGAACTTCGGGTCACCAATTGGCGTGCAAGGGAAATATCACTATACTCGCAACGCTATGTGCTTTAAAATTTTCTGTTGTAAAGCTTGCTGTATATAACTAAGTGCTCTGAAGATCTGTGGAGAAGAACCTCAACGCCCAAAACTGACGCCCTCACGATCGGGCACTTCCAGCTAAACTGCACAGTCAACTTTTGGCATATAGGTCCCATATAGAGCAGAGATGACACGTACCCTCAGACTCTCAAGCCCTTACAAGTGTGAGCGTAGTGGTCTCTCCCTCGTTAGCTTTTGCTAGTTTATATCTATCGCTCATACTGAACGATTTAGTTTCTCTTCCCATTATATTCGCCTGCATATGTGTTAGCGGTTAGCTTTTTTAATAAATTATTCCCATTTTCGGATACCTATTACAATGCGTCCTCCACATGACCATGGTATTGTATTCCGGCCCAAAAATTCGACATTCATGGGAAGTAGATATTTTGAGGCACGCTGAGTAAATACAAATATTTTAAAAATAAAATAGTTCTGTGGTATTTTGAGTAGACAGAAAGATTGAAAAATCGGAAGTCAGTTATATAAAAAAGTCAATATTTAACTTCAGCGTATTTTCAAATATTTTATAAATAAAAAGAAAGTAAAAAGAAAGAAACAAACGTAATGGCGTTTCCGACCACAAACTAACCTTCATTTGGATTATATTTATAAAAGCTTTATTTTCTCAAAAGCAGCTTTAGAATACCTTTTTATAAAAAAAGAACTGTCAAGTTGTTAAAAGTGAGATATATTCCATATAAATGTGAGTAGCTGGCATGCTTAATTTGTAAAATTACTCACTCAGACTGGTCGATGTTCACCATTTCCTCCAAAAGCGCTTTTCGGAATTTGCTCTAGACCATCTTCAGTGGATTCTGCACCAGCTACTGCCTGAGGACGTTTGTCTGACTCTCCAAGAAAGTTAAGGTTCCTCCCATTGAAGATTTCCTGAATTTTAATGCCAACTTTTGGAAATGGAAGATTGGGACTGGACACAGATGTTTGGTTGTCACCTGTGATATTAACAGGTTGGAGTTGCTTCGTCTCTGGATGTGAGGAAATTAAACTGTTGGATGTTTGTTGTGGCAGATGTACTTCCTCTTCTATCTCAGTTTCTGGAACAATATCGTGATTACCAGTTGTCTGTTGAAGTACATGTACTTTCTCTTCCATCTGCTTCATGGTTAACCTAGATTGGTTGAAATCTGGGTTAAATGTAACTTGATCTATATTATTCATAATAATGGGTTGAGCTACATCGGTGTTGACTTGATTGACTTGTTTAATAAATTGCAGATCATTATTAAATGCTGGTATATCAAAATTCAAATATTTTCCTTTTCACTACTTAGAATATAAACTTTTTCCCAAATATCCAGTTCATTAACAGCTTGTACATGTTTTAATAGTTGTATACTTTGACCAATTTCATGTTTTCATTTTCATAAATGATTTGCAACTGCTGGTTTACCTATTTGTTCAAGTTTTATGTTTCTCAGATGTTCCTTACTTTTAAGATTTCTCTTAGTTCTTCCAATATAGTATGATTTACAGTTGTTAGACAGTGTTTTTATACTACAGATAATTTTAATATATAGATGGTGTTGCTTAAAGATTTCTTAAGTAAATTCCTGAGAATGAAGCTATTTTTGGAGCTAATTTTATATTATAATTTTGAAAGATTCTTATGAATTTGTTAAAGGCCAAAGTCTGATAAGTAAACTTCTTATATACAACTATATTTTCTGGTTTCTTTAAAGTAGTAATTGATTTTATGTGGTTTGTGTATAAATGCTCATTAATAATTTTAAGTATTGTTGTTTTCTTGAAACCAGTGATTTCAGCAACATGTAAGATGTGTTGGTACTCTAGTTGATATTCAGACTCAAGCATTGTAACATTTATAAGTCTATGAATTAAGCAATGTAACACTGCTAATTGACGTGATGCTGGATTGTAGTTGTTTGATTTGATATAGTTAACTACATGTGTCTTTTTCTATGGATACCAAACTTAAATTCATTATGATATTTGAAAATCTTCAAATCCAAAAAGGTAAGAAAGAATCCATTTTCTTCTATTACCATGGTAAATTTTATAGACTCATCTTGATTGTTGAGAATGTTTAAAGCTTCGTCAGTTTTATCCTTTTTTAAGGAACTGAAATGGCGTTATTTCTTTGGTTTGTAGTTACATCATTTTATTATGAACAACAGTTTCTCTTCTTAGAGTTGTTGTACGTATAATAGCTGATTCAGAACGTATTTTTATGTACAATTATGTACACTTATGTACACGTGAATGCCTTTCAGGATATCTAACTGTTGGTGTTAGGGTGTGCGGAGTAGAACAAACTGTTCAAACGTGTTTGTAAGAATTCACATGCATTGGTTGTACGCATGCAATATTCCTATTGAATTGGTACATGTTTAAGATAGGTTCATGGAAAACGTAATCTATTCATTGATAAACCTGTTAAGGCGGACATCTTACTATATAAATTGCAAATATATTTAAAGCATATAATTTATGACTTTTATTAAGAAATTAATACTAAAATTAATTGTGAGATATCGCTTATCACTAGTTTGAATTTTCAGATAACGTTATACCAAATTGGTAGTCGTATTTATGCTATTATGTTCCTCCAGTCATGCAAAGAGAAAAGAATTTAAAAGACATTACATAATAACCTGCACTTAAAAGATTTTGAAATCACTTAAGGATAATGTATCCTCCTATTCTCATTATATCTATAAGGAAGAACTAAACATATTTCTAAGAATGACAGTTTTGGTTAACGTGTAGTAGCTGAAATAATAAGCCTGTGTACGAATAGTAGCGAGTAGGGAATGCTATGCTAAAGTAACATATAGTTTTATCTTCGTATTTTGTAGTTTTAAGCCACTATAGCCTATAATATTGTTGTCTGGAGTAATTGTGAGCTACCTATGCGCTGGGAAAACTTATTATAGAACAGAGAAACTCGCGTAAAGTAAGTAAAAGAAAAAAAAAAGATGTGTAAGATGTATTTGTTTTCTTAAATGTTTTCTGAGACTCAGTAATGGGACTGCAAAATGGATGTCAGAGAAGTGTGAAGGTAGCTCCTGGCCCGTTATTAGAGGTAGTCCAAGTGGCATGCAGGTAAACGTATATCATAGCAGCCGACCCAACGTCTCTCACACGCTGGCTATAAATTTTCTTGGAGACACACGCACCAGTTTGTCTACATCGGATGCCCCATCTCGCTTCCTCTGCCTTATCTTCCTCTTATCTTTCTCCTGGAGAATTTTTGCAACCTCAGCGCCTTGCTTAGAAGCTTGTTTATTGAATATTTACATATTTATAGTTCACGAGGTGATGTGATTCCGTTTACATACACCTAAATGTAGACTAGAAATAAATGCAGCTTGTATGAATAGAATGGAACAGAACCATTCATAAAACTTGCTATTTGCAATATTTTATCCACATTACATATATATTTTATTAGACTGCTTGGTGCCATCATTACACTTGCTAGCTCAATCTTCTTGGCTCCCAGGCCTTCTGGTATTCCTGAGTAGCATAGTCACCATTCTGCAATCTACTATAGTTTGCTATTTGTTTCCTGCTGTTGACCAAGCAATTTTTTTTCCAATCTCTGCTTTTCTCATCCACTTCTCTTTAGCTTTCCTCAACAGGTTTCCCATATTTCAATTTCTGCTTTCATTTTTCCACGTGACCATTTTAATGATTATCAACTCGTTTTGCATCTTTTGCCATTTCTTCTCCCACACTTTCTGTCTTCTGTCTCTGTACTGTTAGCTCTTTGCGCTCTGTCAGACTATTTTTTAACACCAGAGGCTCTACTGACACTAGTCCTGGACCCGTAGGACCAAGGAACCGGGCCTCCTTCTACCTTGGAGCGATGGAAAACTCCGGGGTTCTTTCCATGGGGCAATACCTTGAGTCTAAAAAGCCTCCCCATCCACTATTACGTCAAGACGGGTGGAAGTGGATACGCCACTTTCGCGCGTCAACCCCGCAGGGAAGACTATCGAAAACCTCGGTGGGGCCGCCTGGTGATCTAGCACACCTTCTACTAGCTCTGCAGGCTAGTACCCGGGACTTATTAGGCAACCCTCTACCTCCTCCGGGCGGCCGTAGCCTGGCCGGAGGTACCCAATTCCCCGTGGGTGTCGGGAACACACTGCCCCCTCGAGTCCAACATAATCCGAACAACTCCCCGACGGGAGGGGCTCGACAGTTCGGCCCGAGGATCCTCTAGTAACGTCAGAGGTACCAGAGTGCTAAGGGTCCGCAGCGCCCGCACCTCGGCAGCTGAAGGGGACGGATCCCTCGCCTACGGGATCTATCAGAATATGTATGTACTCTCTGTTTCTCCATGTAATTCACATATCTTGTTACCTCTTAGTTCCCTTAAGAATATTGATCATGTTCTAATCCAAGCTACTCCGTCTCTATCCTGTCTGTTACACTGATCTACATATTTTTCTCTTCCCCATTATCTCTTTATTATCCTATAAAACTTAATGTTTTTCTGTTTTCTTAACCTCCCCAGATGTATCCTCTTTCTACCAGGTAAGTCATCTGTCCCTATTTATTCTTATATATCTAACCCGCAGTTTATGGTCTAATGTGAACACATTGATCCTTTTGGCACAAAAGCCGTTATTGTATCTCTGACCTTCTAATCAGTATTAACCGCACCCATCATTAATAGTTACAGCCCTGAATGAGTACCAAGAAGCTGCGAAAAGTTTAAATAAACGACGACTTTTCATGCATATAATATTAGCAAGATGATGACGTGTGCTAATCCTAAAGAGCAACATAGAATAGATGACAGCTGGACGAGTGGGTTAGTTGCTGTTGCAATATGTTTGGTGATGCAAAGGCAAGGTTCGAAATAACGTCACATTGTCATTTTTCATTCTCCAAGTGTTTATTGTCTGTATTTTAGTTACTAATTTATTTATTGTTGCTATTGGTTCTCTTGTGAGCCAAAGACACGAGATTGACAATCCGATAATCAGGGATCTACAGAATCACCATTTAAGTTGCGAGCCGAGGTCAACTCTCTCGGCAGGTAGGAGAAGCTCTTGCCCTTCAAAGGGAAATTACAGGCTGTCTTTAACTAAGTAACATCCGAAAATTTATGACCTTTATAATCTGTACCGCATCTGGTGTTCAAAACCATGTTACGCAGCTGGCTTTCGTTTTGAGGGGCCTGTCTACGACATTAAATCTAATAGTTTTTGCTTCGTGCTTAAATCTTATATTTTCCTATGCATTTGTGAAATGTTAGAAATTTGGTTGAATGGATCAAGGACATTACCGACCATAATGAAATATCTACTACGAACTATAAATGTATAATTATCTTCCAGTAGGAAACATGGCTATTGTTGTATTTTGTGTACACCTATAATGTTATGAGAAATGTTATTTCTATCATACTATAATATTATAAGCCCCAAGAGATAACAGAAAAGTTAATAACATTGTTCAGCTAACTACGAATTATTTGAACCAGACTTGCAGTTGCCATTTAGCCAACGCTACCTTCAGAGGGCGGTTTCTTCTGCAAATAATTAACCGCGGACCTCTAACCTCCACCTCGGATTTTTACACGCTTTTTACAGCTTCATACAGAGTTTCGAGCTCATTTTGGTAGCTATAACACAATTAAAAAAGCTGCAGCCACCATTTCATTTACTGTATGAGCTAAAAGTAGCCGTAATTTGTGACAGAAGCGAAAACAATGTACCTAATTATAAGCGTTTTTGACAGGGCTGTACAACGACAACATATGTTGGCTGAATGTTTAAACCCAATTGGTCCCACTGAGTAGATCCGCTATTTTGTATTCTAATGTTATTGTCAACTGATGCATGTGATCGGGTGCTCCTTCAAGTGAGTATTTAAAGGTGTGTGCGAACGTACGCTAATGAATTAGAGCTTGTAAACTCTTCTATTACTACTGCATCCTGATTTTGGATTCAACATACATAGTGATTGTTTCTTTCCCCACAACACTTATACACTGAGCTATCTACCCCTCATGTATAAACTGTTCTGCGAATCATCCAATTCAAGAAAGGCCTAAGTCACATACGTTGCTTAGCACGTTGCATAAATTAAGAAATAAATAGGGGCAGGTGACTCACCTCGTATATCATCCATTCTTTTCTAATTATTTTCCAAAAACCTGCTGCACTCTTAGATTCTAGCCCCCATATATCCCATATTACTATTTCTTCCACAGCATTTTTCTGCCTCTCACCACCAACTCTTTCTGCTTCTCGTTTTATTTTATTCATTCATACATAATTTTAGGATTCTCTCACATCTTGCATCTATTTATACCAAAATTTAAAACTCTCAACTATTGTTCCTTTTCTCTAATTGTCCTAAAGCTACTCCTTCTGGAGCTGATCTTGGTAATTCCAACATCTATTTAGCAAATTGTTTGTATAACTGGTCTATTATATTACTTGCTTTTGACATTTTTCAAATTTCTGCAGCATACAACATACTCTCTAACCATTTGCTTGAAATATTGAGTGCAACTTTGCATATCTTTATTTCTGCCATCGCTGTCTTTCCTTTGGCTACTACCCTCCTGCCGTGCACCTGCCAGTTTATATAGAAGCTTCATTACATAAATATTGAAACCATTTACTCTATACCACCATCAGAACGAGTATCATAGGCAATTCTTCAGTCATCCTGCCACAGTCTACTTTCCTATTTTTGTATCCTAAAATTAGATATTGATATTTTGTCCGAAACGCGTGTTTCCATATTTCCCGGGTCCAGAGAGACATTTTTAAAATGTTTTGGTGTATGTCTATGTGTGTTAAGGAACAACAGAACTCCAAAAATGAATACTCCGCTGTATACCAAACTTGGCAATTTGAGCTCAGTACCTTCCAACCATCTGACAGGAAGATTTTTTTAAAATAACCCCGTTCCTATTCTGCTCCCTTTATTGTACTGTATAATGCAGTATATTTCGAGATCAAGTTATAGAAAATAAGTTAATATTACTACACACAGCATTAAATGAATCTAAACAACAAAAATGATAGCAATAAGTAAATAAAGAACTATTGAGATTTGGATTTACCAATGTGTCACATATCTATGATGTGCCTTACTTAGGTCGGGGTCCATTACTACATGAGTGATCTTTTCCATTGGTTGTCTGCAGTCCAGATGCATGTTTCCCTATTATAAACACCACCAGCTGGACAGGACGTACTGTGCCCTGTTGCTGAGGATAAATCAAATTTAAACCGCTGGAAGTGATTTATCGTGACCAATTAGGCTTCAATAACACAATAAATATTTGCTTATGTAATCATAGTCTGTCAAATGCATGATGCGCACAGGAAAAACGTACATGTATCCGAAAAAGCTCCAAAAAGTCCCGTTAAGTTTATCTTTAATTCCTTAAATTGCAGAAATATTTTAAACTTAAGTTTGATTTGTTGAATTAAGACGTGTTTCTTACAAATTATGTGAAAAAATAGAATTTTACAACACAAAAAGGCAATGTATGGTTCAGAATTACGTTTATATGTTAAAGTCCATTATTTAAAAAAAAAAAAAAAAAACACACACACACACACACACACACACACACACACTAACACACACACACACACATACATACACACAATGGTGTGTGTAAAATGTATATTTTAGCATATATACCCGAAAAAATAAAACCATGTATAGGAAAATGTTTGGAAAAGTAGATTCGGACTGAAAAATTCAATGCCGTAACCAGAACGTCGTGCTAGCACTTGCTATGATAGCTTAGTGGATAGAGCAACTAAAGGAAAACGGGAGAGCTAGGTTTCAAATTTCGGCTTGTCCTTGAATTTGTCAGTCAGTATCTATCCTTCCAAGTAAATGTTAATATTTTAATTTTTTTGTATTTTGGATGTTTACATTTAAAGACACAAATGTCTGTGGTTAGAGCAACTAGAGCAGAACGTGAGATCTCTGTTTCAAATTTCGGCTTGTTGTTGAATTTTTCAGTCTGTTTCTATCTTTCGAAGTAAATGTTAATATTTTAAACTTTTTTTTTATTTTGGATGTTTCCATTTAAAGACACAAATGTCTATTTGGTTGCTCCATTACCAGCATTTAGCCTTAATTTTCCTTCAGTTGCTTCTTTTCCACGCTTTTCATTATTTAAAATAATCATTGGGTCTACTTTATAGTCTCTTACCTTGCCATTTTAAGATCTTCAGGAATTATGTAGCAAATTTAATATAAATACCTGCACTAAATAAACATTTGGCTGGATACAGTAAACTGCGTGGTCCAGGGAGCATTGCATATACGGTTCATTAATAATGAATGAAGATTAGGATTTTGACGAATTGACATAACTCGTTGAAATTAACGATGCAATAATTGTTTTATTTTGAGTTTAGTTAAAAATTTCTAAACCATCAGAAGAAAACTAGACTTTTAAATCTTCATGGAATAATTGCCTTGAATAAAGGGATATTAAAACTTATTTATAGCAATATAATGTACTATGATGAAAGGAAAGTTGAAATATGTAGCTATTTTTGTAGCCACTGAGCCAAAGCAGACTTTATGCATAAATGCATATATTGCCTGTTGAGGAGATTTAGGTAATACTATTTTGATTCGAAGAATAGGTTTATTAATGATCCAGTATGATGGATTAGTTATCTAATTTTGGAATAAATATAATATGTATGAAAAATATGTTTACTAACTCTACTGACACTCGATCTGTCTTCATTTGACCTCATTTTATAAAATATGGAGAGGCTGATATGTAAAGTACGAAGGAGGCTTTAACAGCACTGAACTATTGTCTCTATCGTGTTGGGTCCTATGCTACAATGTCCCCTTCTTGGGAGAAGCAACAGTGTTCGTGTGAGCTGAGATGTATTGCAGCAATAAGCCTTCACCGTTGGTGGGCAGGAAGAGAAATCAGATTTGTAGGTGATGTGGTTTGGTACAACGTGCGGTCTCATTGTGGCTAGCCACCAATGCCAACAGGAACAGCGTGGGGTTAGGTTCGCAACAGCATTAGCCAGCAGTTGTCGCCAGTACCATTTGGGAAAATCACCTGAGGACATCTTCTCGTTAAAACTGACCACAATCATTACCGCACGTGTCAATACCAATCTGTTGGACGGGCAACTAGTGTGGCTGCGTTATTTCATTAGCCTTTTTATATGGTTCGTTGGGCTATATTGCCCATTGGGAAAACAGCTACAAAAACGTGGTCATAGAGAAACATATTAGTTTTCATTGTCACTACCGTAATTATGGGCACGAGAGCACAGCTGTTTGATTTCTGAGAAGAAGATTGGCTGCAAATACATTAGATTTACTTCCGAAAGGTTTACCTTCTCTTTGTGCGGAGCAAATAATTCCAATAAAAACATTTAATGTTACCTTTTTGCTTTAACTACCACGAATTCTGGCGTGCATATAAGGACGGAAAAATAACTTTTCTTTTGAGAAAACTATGACTCGAAAAATTCAAACAAAGATGTTTGAATTTACGAATATGTCGGAAATGGTTTAGCTTCACAAAAAGGCGTCTATTTTTCAACTTGTTTGCGAGAAGAAATGCACATTTTTTGAGTAGTAATAGTTTATTTGCCTTTTACGGGTTACCACCATGTAAAAGTCTTCGAAAATGAAGAACATCTCAGAAGCTATTCCGTGAAAATTTAAGATATACATTTTATCTAAATTAAAATATATAGGTCAATCAATAATTAGTGGCAGCATTTGAGTTAACACCAAATAACAAATTTTTGAAGCAGTCACATTGTTGCAGTGCTTAGAAGTAATCTCCTCCAACATGAGAAAGTCACCTACACACATCACAGAGCTCGTGGATGCAATTCACAGTGTTTTGTTGTCCCAATATTCCAACAGACTGCTGCCATGCTGCTATAACTGCCTGTATGGTTCTAAATCGAACTCCTCTAAGTGGTGATTACATTTCCGCAAAAACGCCGAAATGACATGGGCTCAAATCTGGTAAGCATGGAGGATGCTCCAGAATTTCCCAGTTCCATCTGCAAAGTAAATTAACAAGGGTAGACACTTGAAAGCGAGCACCATCATGTAACACAATGGGATGAGAATTCAGAAGATCTGGACGTTTACGATGCACAGCTGGTCGTACATGGTGCTCCATGAAGTGACTGCAGTATCCAACATTCAGAAGATTTCTTTGAGGAACTAATTGAGTGATAAGAACACCGTCAAAATCATAAGCAACAATGAATATGACTTTAATTGGATCCTGTTCTTGTCGATACGTTTTTGGCCGTGATGAATCAATGTGCTGCCTATTATTTGATTGTCTCTTAAATTTTGGTTGGTAGCATCGAACCCAGGTTTTATTTCATGTTATGATACGTCGAAGTAAATGCTCATCTTCACGTTCATAGCGTTCTAAGTGTAATCTCGCTGTTTTCATCCTCTGCCACGTTGTTTCCTCTGTAAGATTGTGTGGAACCCATCGAACGTAGATTTTTCCCATCTTTAACTTTTTGAGTATGTGGAGAATCGTACCAGGAGCAACTCCAACTTCCCTTGCTAGTTCAATACATGTCCAACAAAGATGTTCTTCCAGCAGTGCTCTAACACTGCGGTCTGACAAATCCACATTTCTTATGAACGTCCTCCCTTCCTCTACGAAATGCATTCGCACACCTAGCCATGGTACGATATGGTAAAGTCTAGCATTCCCGTAGGAGAGGGGTTCCGTCCCCTTCAGCTGCCGAGGTGCGGGTGCTGCGGACCCTAAGCACTCGTGGTACCTCTGACGTTACTAGAGGAACCTCGGGCCGAACATTCGAGCCCCTCCCTGAACGGGAGTTGTTTGGATTGGGTTGGACTCGCGGGGGCAGTGGGTTCCTGACACCCACAGGGAATTGGGCACCTCCGGCAAGGCTACGGCCGCCCGGACGGGGTAGAGGGATGCCTTATAAGGCCTGCAAAGCTAGCAGAAGTTGTACTAGATCACCAGGCGGCCCCACAGAGGTTTAGGTAGTCTTCCCTGCGGGATGGACGCGCGTAAGTGGTGTATCAACTTCCATGCCGTCGATGTTGTGCTCAGCGGGGGGGGGGGGGGGGGGGGAGAGCCCCGGAGTATCCATCGCTCCCGGGTAGAAGCAGGTCCGTATCCTTTGTCCTACGGCTCCAGGACTAATGGGAGTAGAACATCTGCACTTAACTAGCTGTACCACAGGCTCCTGATAATTCTGTGTGGCATTGTCGAGTGTTGATACCTCTAGTAACCTGAATTTTAATGAAGCATCTTTGCGTATATTTACTGAACATATCTATAGCACTAAAGATAACAGCCTTCAGTTAAACTTATTAAAATGTATTATTAAATGAAAGTATTGTCTTCAAATTCACAGCTATAAGCATTAAATGCTTTTATTTTTCACTGTTATCAGTGAATTACCTCTGACAGCGCCAAATCAGGCACTGTTGCCACTAAGTATTGAATGACTCGTGTATATTAAACATGTTGCATTTTAATTAAGATTCTTAGAGCCAATATTTCCAAAAATATAAAATAATTTCCAAATATTCTTTTTATAAATGCTAGTCTTGGATATGGGATTTTCTGAGATATCTTCGTGTTGCACAATAGAAAGCTTTTGTTTTAGATGCTATGCACACAATTAACATATGCCATATGATACTAAAAGCAAACTTTTACTTTGGAGCACCAGAAAATGCGCAGTTTTAGTGAAGTCTTGGTACTAATTTCTTCGGTGAAATGCAATACAACCTTAGCTTAATATTTACGAGATAGAGATAATAAAAATTAAGGGTTTGATATTGCTCAACCTAACTAGAAGCATTACAAGCTTTAAGTCCTAAACTGTCACATAAAAACAAGCACGTTTTTTTTTCTTAAGCATTGTGGGGGATAAACTCGCGAGCTTGACTGTACTTGTTTCCTCTTGAGTGCTGTTAGGTCGAGCACGCGGCTTTACAGCCTGTGTATGTCCATCTGCATTCCTTTACGTGGTTTTCAGCATTCCATAAGAGCTCGGCGAATATTTATGATGCTACACATCGCACTCAGAACGGCATTTTCATATTTAATCTCCACCGAAAAGGTCTGCTATTACGTTTATAAGTTTTAGACTCCTGCGTATAATAATTGCTTAAGCGTTTGAAGTCGTGGAATAATGAGAAAATATATTAATTGAGAAAGGCTTTTAAAACAGTTTGAAATAATCATATTTTCAAACGTTGTTCAAGCTGCTGAAATAAATACGACGTAATTTACAGAGGTATGTCAGTGAATGATAAGAGGCATTGTTAAAATTCATATATATATGACTTTTAGCATCATTAAGCCCTGTTTTAGTTGCACGTAGCTTTATAGCTCTACAATATCTTAAAACATGTTATATAGCAGTGTAAATGTTTACTTGTAAACCTAGTTTTACAAAAGTCTAGTGAGTATAACAGACTATAAAAACTGAACAAACAGTTCAAGGGGTAACCCTTGAAATGCTCTAGCAGCAAAGTAAAATGAGACATGTACGTATATTTTTCAATAATAATAACAATAATTTTAGATAATAATTTTTAACCTCTCTGTTGTGTACGATACACTTTTGATATCATCTCCAGATTTCTGGATCACCGATGAATCTGTTTTACCATGCTATGTAATATATCTGTTTTTCTCCAGGGTATACATGAACGAATGTGAATAGAACACACATGCAACTTTGGAAGAGTATAATACATAATTGGGAGTTTAAATTACACTATTTACATCTCAGAGAAAATTTTGGAAGTGTCCTCCACCAGCATCTATGGATCGTTGGTCCCATTTCCTTGTTACGACTGTAGACACAGAAGTTTATATGAGTATCTTCAAGACATTTGTGAAAGAACTGGATGATATTGTGACTTTGTGAGTTCGTAGAATTAAAAGTCCAAGTTGCAGAAATACAAATAGTTCTTTTTCCACAGAATTATTGTCACTACAGATAATTATGTGGCACTCAAAATTGCGTGACACTCACAATTCTTTCAGTACAACTCTCTCTCTCTCTCTCTCTCTCTCTCTCTCTCTCTCTCTCTCTCTCTCTCTCTCTCTCTCTCTCTCTCTCTCTCTCTCTCTCTCTCTCTCTCTCTCTCTCTCTCTCTCTCTCTCTCTCTCTCTCTCTCTCTCTCTCTCTCTCTCTCTCTCTCTCTCTCTCTCTCTCTCTCTCTCTCTCTCTCTCTCTCTCTCTCGATCCGACTAAGAACTGCCTGACTCATCCAATGCATCGCTTATATAGGCAGATTGCTATATCTTGGAAGTTTGGCAGGCTCAGTGAATCATCAACACTTTTCCAGACGTCAGGGGGGAGAGGAAAGAGACGGTACAATAATTCGTGATACTTTTCTCCCCACCCACTCAGAGAGCGTCACACAGACTAATGGGTAGGCGTGGTATAAATGCTTTCTGTCCCCCACCCTACCTGCCAGTTGGTCGTGCTTTCCGATAATTGGGTGACAATATCAAATTGAAAGGTGGTCATTTCCAGCAAGATGGAGCAACGTGCCATGCATTTAGTGACACCATGGAAATTGTAACTAGTTTCTTTGATAATCGAATAATCTAAAATGGTCTGTGGCCCCCTAGATCCCCAGACTTAACCTCACTGGACTTTTTCATTTAGGAGTATCTGAAAATAGGCCACAGACAATTGATGTTCTCAAGGAATCCATTCGAACAGAAATAAGTAACATTGGGGTGGATACTCTGCGTAAAACTATAGAGAATATGGCGAGACTGTAAAGGACACATCCAACATTTTCTCTGAAATGTAATTAGTGTAATATCATTTTCCAATTGTGCATTATATTCTCCCACATTTGCACACTTGTTCTGTTATTGGTTAAAAAGTTATGACCTATTGAAATGGTTCAGGTTTATATGGTTAGCAGTATATATCACCTTCTAACTTCTGGTGTATCATATTCTTACGTCATAAAACAATTTTTTCCGTAATAATCAGAGCGCAAGTTGCCGTGAGTCGCAATAATTCTAATCGGTAAACGCTC
Organism: Mantis religiosa; assembly: GCA_030765055.1. NCBI lineage: Eukaryota > Metazoa > Arthropoda > Insecta > Mantodea > Mantidae > Mantis > Mantis religiosa. The sequence goes on along the minus strand of CM060954.1, from coordinate 109,928,833 downwards.
CTGCAGCAACCGCAGGACTATGTGTGGCATATACGCGGTATCATGGCAATTATAAATGATCGACTAAGCGCTACTATAAGATAGGAAACCAGATGGGAAAGGAGGAGAATTTTAAAATATAGGTCCGCCAACAAAAAATTATTCCTTTCTAACCTAGCAACTTTGAATGCTAACTTAAAACAATAGTTCCTAATTAAAACAAAATGTGTACTCGGTTTACTATCCCAATTTTCAGATTCTTGTTACTTTTCAGAGCATTTGTCCACGTGCCTTAGCTACGTAAATCTTACTCATGAACGTAATTAAATTTCAGGTATCTGACCGCTAAGCTAATGTTAGTCCTGTCAACTGATTTCATAAAACTCTGGTTACCTTGGCCACGCAGCTTCATTGATTGCTTGTAGTTAAGATAAGCGTTACCTAATGACCTTTTCTCACGGAAAACTATTACATTGGCTACTAAATTACTGTAACTCAGGCTTATTATGTTATGCAATGATTTTGCAATTAATTGGAAACAATTACCAGACTTCCTTCATTTCTTTATAAAATTATCAATTTTTGTGCATTATGAGGGTCCGCTGATAAGTTTCAGGCTTCACATGCAGATAGCGCCACTGGACCAGTCAGCATCATTTACGGGAGTGGGTCAAAAAGTAAGTCTCATATTTTTTCCTTAAATAAGTATGTTATGTGAAAACTTTGAATTTGGTGCAATTTCTCGAACCTTCTTCTCTAATCCCCTGCACTAGTAACTTCCTAAGTCAACAGGTGGCAGCACTGCATCCTCTTGCAGAATGGCAGACATCGTCATTCCTATTAGACAGCGTTCTGTGATTGAATTTTTGACTGGGGATTGTGAAACGCCAATTCGCATTCACGAAAGGCTAAAAACTGTGTATGATGATGCAACGGTGGATGTCAGCACTGTTAGACGATGGGTTCGTCGCTGTAACGAAGCTGAAGGGTAAACACCATTGGTAGATGAAACGCGTAGCGGCAGGCCAGTGACTGCAGTGACTCCATGCAGTCACTGGCCTGCCGCTTCCATGCAACATTCAGCGAGTCGACGACATCATTCGTGGTGATCGCCGGGTAACAATAGGTGAATTGTGTCGCAATACCGTCTTCAGTAAAGGCAGTGATGGCAATTATTAAAAAACTGGTTTACACAGAAGTTTGTTCACGTTGGGTGCTAAGAACGTTAACCGTCCAAAACAAAGAAACAAGGAAAATAATAGCCTCCGAACACCTACAGCGCTTCAATTTAGAGGGAGAGGAGTTTCTGGGAAAAAATGTACTGGAGACGAAAAGTGGGTTCATTTTTTGAACCTGAATCAAAGAGGCAGTCAATGGAATGGCATCGCACAACGTTACCAAAGAAAAAAGAATTCAAAACTCAGTGGTCGGCATGGAAAGTTATGGCGACAGTGTTTTGGGATGAAGAGGGTGTCCTTATGATTGACTCTTTTTGAGCAGGGATGCACAATTATTTCTGTCTAATAGGCCAGGACTGTCAAAAAGCTGAAAGCACGTCTTCGCCCAGTATGCTCAACATCTATGGCGGTTGTTCTTCTTTTGCATGACAATGCAAGACCACACACCAGCCGTTACACCAATGCAGAAATTGAGAAATTGGGATGGCAAGTCTTACCTCACCCCCCATACAGCCCTGACCTGGCACCATTAGACTTCCATCTGTTCGGGCCACTAAAGGAAGCTCATCGTGGGATTCATTTTGAAGATGAGGAGGCTGTGAAAACGTCCGTGCGTGAATGGCTTATGAAGCAAGACCGTGTGTTTTAGCACACTGGAAAACATGCCTTAGTTAAAAGGTGGACCAAAACTGTGGAAAAGGACAGAGATTATATTGAACAGTGGCAATTTAATCGTCAATGTTGTAGTTTTCAAGCTATGTAAATTGGATTCAATTTTTTTGGCAATTAAAGAGAAAAAAATACGAGGCATTACTTTTTGACCCACCCCCGTGGTTTAATTCTACACCAGCTTATATCCATAGTTACAGGTCAATAGGTTTTTTAGTTTTTGATTGCCAGCATTTTAAACAAGACAAATGTAGAGATATCACGGAAGTGTAGGATTTAGGAAATGAGCCCTGATAAAATACTTCCATTTGAATGGCCTAACTCCTAAATAAATCAAGGAGGAAGTTGACATTACATTGAAAGAGTCCACCTCTTCATATACCACGATTAAAAGGTGGGTTGCAGAGTTAAAAATGGGACGTACTAGCACTGGTGATGACCCCTCGCTTTGGACGACCTGTGGAAGTCAAAGATAATTGGAAAAATGCATCGTTTAGTAACGGAAGATCACAGATTAAAGTTGTTTGAGATAGTAGAGACTGTAAACATATCAAAAGTATGTTCAGGTAATATTTTAGGTAATGTTATGAACTTTAACAAGGTCTGTGCAAGATGGATGCCGAGTTTATTGACAAATAATCAATAGTTGCAAAGACTGTTTCTGTTAAGAATTTGGAGTTCTACTATAAAAACCCAGTGAATTTTTGAGACGGCTTATTACCATGGATTAAACTTAGATACATCCCTGAAGACCAAAAAATAAATCAGTCAAAACAGTGGAGTACGTCAGGTGAACCAGCTCTAAAAAGGAGCTAAATCAATTTTGTCAGTTAATAAGTTTATGGCGAATGTTTTCTGGGAGTAATTTTTATTGATTACCTGGAAAAGGGAAAAGTGTCACTGGTGACTTCTGCGCATGCTTGATGCAACGTTTGAGTGATGAGAAAAGAACAGGACTTCATTTGGCAAGTAAAACAATTTCATTTCTTCATACTAACTCTCCGGCTCATTGTTCAGTCATTGCAATGCGAAAAATGTGCGAATTAAGATACGAATTGCTTGAGCATTCACCCTATCTGCCAGATCTAGCACCCAGTGACTACCACCTGTTTCCGAAACACAACTATTTTTTTTTTTTTTTTTTTTTTTTTTTTTTTGAGGATGAAAATTCGACAGCAATGAGGTTCATTGTCTTGGTAAACAGCTATTTTGAGGAGCAATGTAAATCTTGGTACAGAAATGTTTAATTAAATTGGAACACCGATATGACAAATGTATTTGCCTACCTGGAGATTATAAAGAAATAATGAAAAATAGATTTTTAAAATGCTCTTCTTATTGTAAGACCGGGTACTTATCTGCCCAGCTTTGTATTAATATGCTTATTTTTGACGTAGTTAAATAACAATGTTAAAATCTTTATAAATTTAAAAGCAAAGAAACGAAGTCTTATATTCAACAGTGATGTTTTCTCTGAGATGTTGCAGAATTAAACACCAGTCTCTGCAATTTATTCATCTGTTATTAAAGGTTTAATTATGAAGTGTTAAGTATTTAAAACAACCGTATGTTTGGAGCTGTTGACAAACATTTAAAATAGCATATGCATGTATTGAATTGATTTAAAGTATGTGAATTTTTTCTAATATTGTGCACAACACTCGATTGCAGTATAAAAGTGTCATATTTAAAAAATAAACCAAGAAGTTATAACACAAATCATTTATGAAGAGATTCATCTGCTCCCATTTGGAGGCTGTTATAAATAAAACATGACAAAAAACAAAACTTTATAAAATAGTGGAAATAATTCTTACTAAAATTTCAGCTGAACCATTATGTGGGAATAATACTTAATTCAGTAGCTGTATTTGCAATTGTAGGTTTATTATCTGAAAAATTTTAGAACGAAATATACGTTTGATCGGAGATTGAACTTTTGAAATAACCTAACTTTTCAGATATGTCTGTACTGATAAGTTTATTGAACTTTATTTTCTCAAAAGCAGAGTTATTATTTATTTATTTATTTATTATCCAATTTTTGATTCCTATTTTACCAAAGGTATATTAGGAATATAGTTTACAAATTTATGAATATAATAGAATTTGCAAAAGTATAACAACATTCCATATCAAGCTGACAAACAGTAAACATTAATATGAATCATTTAGCTTAAGAAATATTTCGTTTAAGAAGGCCATGAAATATTGATAAGATTTGTAATTCATCAGAATATGTGTAAGTAGGTTTTGAGGAAGTGTAACTTAAGGATTGAAGCAATATTTAAAATTCATATGTTTTAAAACAGAAAAACGGGCAATCAAATAAAATGTAAGGGACATCTTGTAGCTGATTTCCACAAATGCAATGAGATATGGATTTGATTTTAAATCGAAGTAAGCTAAAAGTTTTCCATGCAGTCAAGAAATGAGTGAGAACATAGGATTAACGAATTTACATTTATGTCTGTCAGAAACTGCTGAGAAATATAAATCCTTAGTCGAAGCACCACAATCACTTTTTAACCAGTTTTCATTCCAGTCGATGATGATAATCTCCTTTAATGTTTGCCTCACATACGAAATAGAGCATAGAGTTACAAGAGAGATTAAAATATCACGTTGTGCCTACCTTTTCGGTGATAATAATTAGAATGCCACATTGGTAAAATATAACTGTAACCAAATATATATCGCTATAAAAACACTATGGGTTCTTTAGGGAAAAAATTGAATGAAATTGTTGTTACCTATAATGAGTATAATAATTATCTGCCATATATTTTCATACTATAATAAAATATATATAAATTTAAACTGTAATTAAAAGAATAATTTACTCCTCTAGAGATTCACCTATGTCGTGAGAAATGAATGCAGCTTGGGTCACATTTTGACTCTGCCGGAAGCGTATGCATAACTTCTGTGGCCCTTCCATTAATTTGGTTGTCAGTTCCGGTCCCTCTGCCATTGGGCCATTGGTTTTCCTCAGGAGAGAGCTGTGTTGGAATGGTTTTTATGACAGTTTGTGCCCTTGCGCCAACATGTGTCGCAAGCAACTTTTTACTCTGGAAATCCCGGGATTGTTTTCTTTCGGTCCCTTGCTACAGACTCCATTACTGACGTACAATAAAAGAGTAGGAAAGCACTCTCTTTATTTTCATAATTGGAACTTTGTAATGAGCCAAGTTT